>CM043701.1:42722316-43142316 GCA_023935145.1 Bretschneidera sinensis | reverse complement strand
TGAGGGCTAGAAATCAAGAGGGGAGAGCATCCATATTTTTCTTCCACCTTGAATTCCATGGCCAAATTAAGGAGAGAGTATCCTTATTGTTCTTCCACCTTGATTTCCATGGCCAACTAGTCTTCACACAAGGGAAAAGGATGAATCCTTAGGGATTTATTGTTCCTTATTTCCTTCTTGATTCAATTGTACAGATTTAATGTTAAATATTGTTTTATGAATTGTTCATTGATTAAGTAAGAAGGATTTGAGTTCATGTGATAGATGCACTTTTTATTCTTCTTCTTTTAGATTCTCTTAATCCGGTGATTGCATCCTTCTCCTCCATTGAGGTTGTTTGGATGTGATTGATTCCGGTAGATTTATTTTACTGATTGTCCATTACTGCGATATTTTCATTGTGATATATTGTCGTTTCTTGATAACCTTTAAGATCGGTCATGTGTGCTTGAACCGAAATCAATGAGTAATTTGTAGCAATTATATTAGAGTTATAAATGTGCTTGATTGAATATATTCTGATTGTTTGTTTGGGATGTGAAACTTGCAATCGAGATAAAATCAAGTGAATCAAGAATGGAAATAGGGAACAAACTTAAGAAGGATTCCCGGAACCTTGTTATTTCTCATTTATATTTCATTTACAATTATGTAATTTTTCTTACATTATTTCACCATCAAAACTCTAAAAAATATTTAGTTTAGCTTTAATGGTTTTTTAAGGTTCACACATTTTCCTTTGTATTTAGCTTGTTTCCCTGTGGAAATCGACAGCCCAAAGTTGTACTACAACTACCGTGTTATACTTTGGGCGTAATCAAATTTTGGTGCCGTTGCCGGGGAAACGTGCTTAAGTATAAGGAAACTTGTCAACTTTGAGTGTGACGATAAAATAAAAAAATAAAAAAAAAATCGTAAATATTTTTCTTTTCAGCAGTTTGTAAATACGATAATATCATTCCTTTACTTTTGTTTTGATTTTCTAATTTTCTTTTATTATTCTGTTTTATTTATCTGTTTATTATTCTATTTTTATTTATCTGCTTATTATTTTATTATGTTTTTATTTATCTGTTTATTATTTTATTCTGTTTTTATTTATCTGTTTACTATTCTATTTTATTTATTTGTTTATTATTCTGTTGTTATTTATTTGTTTATTATTCTGTTTTATTTATTTGTTTATCATTCTGTTTTTATTTATTTGTTTATTATTCTGTTTTTATTTATTTGTTTATTACTCTGTTTTATTTATTTGTTTATTATTCTGTTTTATTTATTTGTTTATTATTCTGTTTTATTTATTTGTTTCCCCTCTAAATTAATTGGTGCATGCTTAGACCGAGAGATTCGCGAGGTAGATTCATTAGAGGACCCGAATTAGAGTTACCCTCTTCTTCCACCTCCATTGGTGAAACCTCGCCTAGATCAAACCATAGTGCACCCCCATCAGAGAATTTAGAGGATTTTGTTAACATGGCTGAAAATCCTAATGAGAATGGAGCTAGGACACTTAAAGATTACCTACATCCTAGCCGGACAGCCACACCATCGTGCATTATGTTTCCAGCCAATACCCGTCATCAAGATTTTAAAACCGGGATGATACAACTTCTCCCTAATTTTCATGACATGGAAAACGAAAACCCCTATGTGCACATTAGAGAATTTGAGGAAGTAGTTGCGACTTTCCATAGTCACGATGCAACTGATGATATTGTGAGGCTCAAGTTTTTTCCTTTCTCCTTGAAGGATAAAGCTAAGAGTTGGTTATACTCACTGAGACCACGATCAATTGGGTCGTGGAATGAGATGACCCAAGTCTTTTTTAACAAGTACTTCCCTCAATATAAGACTAACGCTTTGAAAAGACAAATCTCCACCTTTGCACAAAAGGAAAACGAGACTTTGTATCAGTCTTGGGAGAAATTTAAAGAGCTGTTAAGTATGTGTCCACATCATGGGTACGAAAATTGGCGTTTAGTGAGCTATTTTTATGAGGTTCTTACCTATAGAGAACGTCAATTTGTCGAGATGATGTGTAATAGAGAGTTTCTGCAAAAAGACCCTGATGAGGCTATTGAGTACCTTAATGAGCTTGTTGAGAAAGCTCACACATGGACTGGACCTAGTACTACTGAGAGCAAAAATAGGTCACAACCTAGTGGTGGAGGAATCTACCATCTTAGGGAAGAGGATAACCTTAAGGCCAAGGTCGAGATGCTTACTAGGGAGTTGGAGGCATTAAAAACGAAAAAAACAACACACATGGTTAATGACGCTGAACCTTTAGAATCATGTTTTGTGTGTGGCGGGGTTGATCATCCCGCCCAAGATTGTCCCACATTTGTTGACATGAGAGGGTTGTATGAGGAACAATGCAATACCTTAGGCATGTACAAGAAACCCTCAGCACCCTTCTCTAACACTTATAATCCGGGGTGGTGAAATCACCCCAACTTCAGTTGGAAATTTGAGAATCAGCAGCATGTGCAGCCCCCTAGATCATACCCAGCACCTTATCATAAACCCTGATCCTCTAGGAACTCTTTAGAAGACTCCTTACATACTTTTATAGAAGCACAAGGCAAGACAAACCAAAAGAGTGAGGCATTAATTACACAGTTGGTTGAGGAAAACAAAGAAATAAGGAGTCAAGTGTCTAAATTAATGAGCTCTTTGAGTGTCACTAAGCGAAGTAAGTTCCCTGCCCAAGCTTAGTCCATACCTCACGGTCAACATATGGCATAAGGAAATGTGAAAGATGTAAATACCATTGTGACCCAAAGTGGTAAGTCACTACACATTCCACCAGAGAATAAACCTGAGAATGTGAAGGGTCAAACCAGTAGTGAAACCGAGTTGCCTACAGACCCTGAAGTGACCAAAAGTCCTGTTAAGGCCTCATTCCCCCAAGCCTTAAAATCAAACAAGAAAAATCTAGAAATGAATGATGAAATCCTTGAGAACTTAAGGCAAATGAAACTTAATTTTCCCCTTTTGCATATGATTAAACAAGTCCCCACCTATGCAAAAGTTCTCAAAGATTTATGCATAATTAAGAGGAAACATCATGTCAAGAAAACAACTTTCCTAACTGAGCAAGTTAGTGCACTAATTGAGAAAAGAATTCCCCCAAAATACAAATATCCGAGCTATCCTACTATTGCTTGCAGCATTAGAAATCATGAGGTTGGACAAGCCTTACTAGATCTAGGAGCTAGTGTAAACCTGATGCCATTTTCCATTTACTTACAGCTGGGGTTAGGAGAAATCAAACCAACCAGCATGGTATTACAATTGGCTGATCGCTCAGTCAAAGTACCCCGAGGTGTGGTTGAGGATGTTTTGATTCAAATTGATAAATTTTATTATCCTATTGATTTCTTAATTCTTGATACTACTTTTGCTGTAGACACTAACTCTAAAATCCCTTTGATTTTGGGTAAACCTTTTCTTGCTACTGCGAATGCTCTAATAAATTGTAGGAATGGTCTCATGAAGCTGTCCTTTGGCAATATGACCCTTAAAGTAAATATTTTCAATGTTGCAAAACAGCCCGAAGATGAGGACGAAAACCACCAGCTTTACATGATCGAGTCATTTGTCAATGAGGGAGTTTTCTTAACTCATGATTATGACCCTCTTGAAAATTTTCTTGTTAATTCTGAGATAGATTTACTTGATGATAAAACTGATATAATTGATATATGTGTTGTTTTTGACAAATCTCAGGATTATGGAAATCGGGCATGGCAACCAAGGTTTGAGGAGCTACCCGAAAGAAGCAAGACTCAAGTCCCCTCAAGTGTTGAAGCACCTAAAGTCGAATTAAAGCCACTACCTAAGGGTCTAAAACATGCCTTTCTCGGTCCAGGTGATACCTTTCATATTATTATTTCTTCTGAATTATCTGAGACCCAAGGTAAGAGATTAATTCAAACTTTAAATGAACACAAATCAGCCCTGGGATGGAGCATGGCTGATTTAAAGGGAATTAGTCCCCTGATATGCTCCCATAAAATAAATTTGGATGAAAGAACCAATCCTCATAGAGACCCTCAACGTAGGCTTAACCCCACTATGAAAGAAGTAGTGAAAAATGAAGTACTGAAACTATTAGATGCGGGTATTATATATCCTATAGCTAATAGTCAGTGGGTAAGCCCTACGCAAGTTGTCCCGAAAAAGTCCGGAGTCACTGTGATAAAAAATGACCTAGGAGAGTTAGTCCCGACTAAACTTGTGAACGGGTGGCGTGTGTGCATTGATTGCAGAAAATTAAATGCTGCCACCAAGAAAGACCACTTCCCACTCCCTTTTATTGATCAAATTCTTGAGCGTGTAGCTGGTCATCCCTTCTACTATTTTCTAGATGGTTATTCTGGTTATTATCAAAAAGAAATTGCATTAGAAGACCAAGAAAAGACCACCTTTACTTGTCCCTTTGGCACCTATGCTTTTCGTAGAATGCCATTCGGATTATGTAACACCCCTGCTACTTTTCAACGCTGCATGATGAGCATTTTTAGTGACATTGTTGAAAATTGCATGGAGGTTTTTATGGATGACCTATCTATTTTTGGATCTTCATTTGAAACATGCTTAATGAATTTAGAAAGAGTATTAATTCACTATGAGGAAAAAGAATTGGTTTTAAATTGGGAAAAGTGTTATTTCATGGTACCAGGTTGATCAATCTAAGATTGAGTTGATCTCTAAATTGCCTACCTCTAAGACAATAAAGGATGTGAGATCTTTCCTTGGTCATGCAGTTTTTTATAGGAGGTTCATACAAAATTTTTCAAAAATATCTAGACCACTATGTGCCCTCCTAGTTAAAGATACCCCATTTGAGTTGAGTCAAACTTGTCAAGAGGCCTTTAAAATGTTGATTGGCAAGCTTACTTTCGCACCTATAATGCAGTCACCAGATTGGACTTTACCTTTTGAAATCATGTGCGATGCTAGTGACTACGCTGTAGGTGCTGTTCTTGGACAACGAAGGGAAGGTAAACCTTTTGTCATTTACTATACTAGTAAGACTTTAAATAGTGCTCAAATGAATTACTCTACAACTGAAAAAGAGTTGCTAGCTGTAGTATTTGCTTTAGATAAATTTCGTACTCATCTAATTGGTTCTCCTATCCTTATTTTTACAGATCATGCAGCCCTCAAGTATCTTCTTACGAAGAAGGATGCTAAGGCACGACTAATCCGATGGATCCTCCTCTTGCAAGAATTTGATATCACCATCAAGGATAAAAATAGAGTGGAGAACGTAGTAGCTGACCATTTATCCATACTTACTTTTGATGACACTTGTGATGACATGCCAATCAAAGATGATTTTCCCGATAAGCAATTACTCTCTATCATGGTTTGCTCACATCATAAATTATTTGGTTACAGGTGAGATACCTATGGATTGGAGTGCTCAAGACAAGAGGAAATTCTTATATGAGGTATGTAATTTTTATTGGGATAACCTCTATCTTTTCAAGTACTGCCCTGACCATATTCTAAGGCGTTGCATCCCTAATGAAGAGATTTCGAGTGTCTTAGAATTTTGTCACTCCCAAGCTTGTGGAGGCCACTTTTCGATGAAAAAAACCGCTGCAAAAATTTTGCGGTGTGGATTTTATTGGCCTACTTTGTTTAAAGATACAAACACCTATTGTCGCTCTTGTGAAAGATGTAAAAAGTTAGGAGTTGTGTCTCACCGAAATATGATGCCCCTGAACCCTATTTTAGTGATTGAGATCTTTGATTGTTGGGGCATCGATTTCATGGGACCCTTCCCTCCTTCCTTTGGGTACCAGTATATCATTGTAGCAATAGATTATGTATCCAAGTGGGTAGAGGCAGTAGCTTGTCCAAACAATGATAATGGAACGGTGATTAAATTCCTTAAAGAAAAGGTGTTATCTCAATTCGGTACTCCACGTGCTATAATTAGTGATCGAGATACACATTTTTGCAACCGTTCCTTTGAAGCTTTAATGAAAAAATTTGGGGTATTACATAAAATCTCTACTGCCTATCATCCTCAGACTAGTGGACAAGTAGAGCTTGCGAATAGGGAGATTAAACAAATTTTTGAAAAAACAGTTAACCCGAATCGCAAAGATTGGTCTTTGAGACTAACTGATGCACTTTGGGCTTACCGTACAGTCTTTAAAACTCCCTTAGGTATATCACCCTATCGGCTTATTTTTGGAAAACCTTGCCACTTGCCCGTGGAGCTTGAGCAACGAGCTTATTGGGCCATCAAGTCTTTTAATTTTGATATGGGCGAAGCGGGTAAACTTCAAAAATATCAGCTGACCGAGTTAGAAGAATTAATAAACGATGCTTATGAAAATTCTAGAATCTATAAGGCTAAGATGAAAGTATTCCATGACAAAAACATTTTCAGGAAAACATTTAAACCCAATGATTGGGTATTCTTATACGACTCTAGACTTCATAAGCATCCTGGAAAACTTCGGTCAAGATGGACCGACCCTTTTATAGTAAAAAATGTTTTTGAAAATGGGGCGGTAGAAATTGAGGATACTAGAGATGGTCGGGTCTTTAAAGTAAACGGTCAACGACTTAAGATCTTAATTGATAGACATGATCTGGAGATGGAAGACATTCCGCTTATGGATCCGGTCTATTCACCTTGACCACACAACAAAGGTACGTTATTCCTTTTAATTTTTGTTCTGTTTTTAGTTAGTTTTCATTCAATCTTAATTGTTAGTTTTTAGTTTAGTTCAAATTTCAAAAAAAAAAATATTAATATTTCATTGTTAAGTCTTTATTAACTTAGAATTTTGGTTATGTTAAGTCTATTTTAATTTTTAGTTTCTAGTTGATTTCAGCGAAAAGAACGGTATGCAGTTCAATTGGTGGTGCGTAATTTTCAGCTTCTTTACATTTTTGGCCACACAGGGAGTTTCCTTTCCTTTTTCATTTACACTGAGGTCAATGCAATGTTTAGGTTGGGGGTGGAGGAAACACATTTCTTTTCTTTTTTTTCATTGAACTACTTGGTGTCACTTTCTTTCTTTTCGTTGTTAGGATAAAAAAAAATTGTTCGTTTGTTTTTAGCATGCTTTGTGTTAGCCTTGGAGTTAATTCACATGTCAATGATATGAGCTTAATCGAGATAGCATATAGCATTTAGAAGAAGTTAAATCTTGCTTCGCTTTGAGAATAAATTAAGTGTCAATTTTTCTTTGGTTTGAGACTCTGGTTTGTGGTAAGATTGCATGATTAGTCTAAAGCATTTTGAGAAGTTTTATGCGCGGTTGTTTTGTGAATACTTTTTGCGGTCTCTACAAGGTCTAGAACTTATTTGATAATCACTTGAGGCGAAAATCATAGAACGCACACTACTTCGGATATGATGTAGGCCATTTTTGGACCGTTTGAGCCTTTTTAAACTTACCCTTGTTATATTTATCGCTAGTCATCTATTTGAGCATTTTTCTTGAAAAGAAAAATTGAGCCTTGTTTCTTTCGATAAACTATTTACTTACTTTTATGAGCCTAAAAATATTTTCTCCTTACCTCTCTTTTAAAAGAACTTAGTTATGCACATGTTGTGACAAGCACTTAAAAGGAGTAAGGGTGGAAATATGATAAAATATTACTACCATAACCCAAGTACATTAAAAGAGATAAGTTGGGAGTTATGAAAAAGAAAAGAAAAGAATGAAAGAGGAGGTGAACGGTCTTATGCCAAAATAATAAATAAAAAAAAAGAGAAAAAATGAATTATGGCAAAGAAAGAAGGAAAAAAAATAGTGATTTATTGCGAGAAATGCTCGAAAAATGGTTGAAAGAGTTGGGTGTTGAAGTAAGGTTATCTTGTGCTTAAAGTGGTTGTGTTTAAATTAAGAGACTTAGTTCTTTTATTTGTTTAAACTTTCCCATTCTTTCTTGACCTTTACCCTAGCCTAACGTTGCAAGCTTATTAAAGACCTGTTGATCCGATGAAGAGTGATTTGAAAAGTGAGCATATGGAACTTGATTTGCGATTGATGTCACACAAATTAATATGTTTTTAGAGGCCAAGACTTGTATTCATGCTATGTTGTGCATAAAATCATCCGGGTGTTTGGACTAATGTATTGTGGTAAGATGGATGGTAAGAGTCGATAACGATTTTAAGGTTGACATTTGGATTATTCTTGGACCTGAGTGATATTTAATGATTCTATGTGCTATATGTTATGCATGATTTTTGAATCACTCTTAGTTAACGCCAGCATTGCTGTATTTTGTTTTGGTTTCTAAATAAAGAATTCATTTCATGCCTTTGGCTTGAATTGCTAGGGACTAGCAATAAGCTAGTTGGGGGTTGTGATGAGAGTCATAAAATGCATCTAAACAATACTTAATTGTTAACATTTTAGGGTTGATCTCGGTCGTAATCGCACTTTTACATGTTGATAAATCTAAATGGATATTCATAAATCATTGACTTAATTCGATGCATTTTCAGGTGCTTTGAGTACAAAAGAGATAATAAAGCGATCCATGTTTAAAGCGCCAAAAGATCTTGGGTGTCGGTGCTCCTTTTTGTCCAAGGTTTAGACGTGTCCCAAACATTATTCAAAGATAGTTAAAGTCTAAACCAAGGCTGGAGTAATAAAGTACAGTAAGTTAAAAGACTTCACACAAGTGTGTGCATCACTTTGGAGCAAGATAATGGTAGGCACACTAGTGTGTGCACTTCTGCATACAAGCTGAAGGAGTTTCACTGAATTGCCAGAATTTCCCGTACAGATCAATCATCTTTGCAGATTAAACTGTATTGATGTAGGTAGAACCAAGAGATGAGCCATATATGCTTAGAAAGATCCAGAAGTCTATTTCTGAAGAATTTTATGGTTCGTAAAAAGGATTTTTCTAGAGAAAGTTATGGCAGTTTTAGTGGAAATAATTCAGGCCAGCACAGCAGGCCCAGACACATAGCAGGCCCAGGTGCACAGCACGGCCCACTCGCCTCTTGACCTGATTAGGGCGAGCAAGTGACATTTTTCCAAGACCAAAATACCCTTAGCTACTACTTGTAATATATAAATACCTCCTTAAGGAGTGTGCAGCTGGGCATTCAAATAATTCAAGAGAGAAAGGAAGCAAGGAAGGAAGGAAGAGAGAAAAACAGAGAGGATCTTGGATCTCAAATCCAACATTCTTCCATTTTATTTCTAAGTTTCTTGAGGGCTAGAAATCAAGGGGGGAGAGCATCAATATTGTTCTTCCACCTTGATTTCCATGGCCAACTAGTCTTCACACAAGGGAAAAGGATGAATCCTTAGGGATTTATTGTTCCTTATTTCCTTCTTGATTCAGTTGTACGGATTTAATGTTGAATATTGTTTTATGAATTATTTATTGATTAAGTAAGAAGGATTTGAGTTCATGTGATAGATGCACTTTTTATTCTTCTTCTTTTAGATTCTCTTAATCCGGTGATTGCATCCTTCTCCTCCATTGAGGTTGTTTGGAGATGATTGATTCCGGTAGATTTATTTTACTGATTTTCCATTACTACGATATTGTCATTGTGATATATTGTTGTTTCTTGACAATCTTTAAGATCGGTCATGTGTGCTTGAACCGAAATCAATGAGTAATTTGTAGCAATTATATTAGAGTTATAAATGTGCTTGATTGAATATATTCCGATTGTTTGTTTGGGATGTGAAACTTGCAATCGAGATAAAATCAATTGAATCAAGAGTGAAAATAGGGAACGAACCTAAGGAGGATTCCTGAAACCTTGTTGTTTCTCATTTATATCTCATTTACAATTATGTAATTTTTCTTACATTATTTCACCATCGAAACTCTAAAAAATATTTAGTTTAGCTTTTATCGTTCTTTTAAGGTTCACACATTTTCCTTTGTACTTAACTTGTTTCCCTGTGGAAATCGACACCCCAAAGTTGTACTACAACTACCATGTTATACTTTGGGCGTAATCAGTAGGCCAAATCAAGAGTCTTACCATATGGATTATATACTCCTTTGCCTGTACCTAGTGCGCCTTAGGTAGATATTTCTATGGACTTTGTTTTAGGCTTGCCTAGGTCAAGGAAAGGTAGGGATTCGATTTTTGTGGTTGTTGATAGGTCTTCTAAGATGGCACATTTCATATCTTGTTATAAAGCCAATGATGCAACCCACATCATTGATTTGTTCTTTAGAGAGATAATACGGGTCCATGGTGTTCTTAGGAGTATTGTATCTGATCATGATGTTAAGTTCCTTTGCTATTTTTAGAAACTCTTGCGGGGGAAGTTGGGAACTAATTTTTTGTTTTTGACTACTTATCACCCCCAAACATATGAATAAACTGAGGTAGTGAAAAGAACTTTATCTACTTTGTTGCTTACTATAATTCAAAAGAACTTGAAAAATTGGGAGGATTGTTTGCCATTCATTGAGTTTGCATATAATCGGAGTGTTCATTCTACTACTGATTTTTCACTATTTGAGATTGTTTATGGTTATAATCCACTAACTCCTTTGGATTTTCTGCCTTTGCTATTTCATTAAAGGATTAGTTTGGATAGTCAAAAGAAGGCTAAGATGGTGAACTCCGTGATAGTGTACGACAACACATTGAAAAGAAAAATGAGCAATATGCGACCAAAGCTAACAAGGGTTGTAGACAAGTCATCTTTGACCCGAGTGATTGGGTTTAGGTGCATATGAGAAAGGAAATATTTTCAGCCCGTAGGCTGTCCAAGCTACATCCTAGAGGGGATGGTCCATTTCAAGTCCTTGAGAGAATCAATAAGAATGCATACAAGTTGGATATTCCAGGTTAGTATAACATTAGTGCTAAATTTAGTGTTTCTGATCTTTCTCTTTTTGATGTAGGTGACAATTTGAGGTCGAATCCATTTGAAGAGAGGGAGAATGATGTGTAAAAACCCATCCCGCGTTTTCCACCCCCGAGACGATGTTGTCACATTTTGAAAATTCCAGCACGACACATATATGCAACAAGAAAAATCACACCAACAAAAGTTTTTACATCAATCCTCAACCCTCAATAAAAAAGATACACAATTCTGATCTTGACTTAAACATTATACACAATGTAAACTGCATGAATATTTACAAATAAATTTTTATTTTATTTTTTCATTAGTCTGAGGATGTGGACACGTACGTGGCTTACAGATAAGGATTTTGTCTGAATCTCAACTTACAAAACTCTCTGTCTTGCTGCTACCTGAAATCATTATATAATGAGGGATGAGCTTCACAAGCTTAGTTAATTAAATTTACTAGAAGTATTTAATTTGTATAAATAGTCTTTTAATATTTAATCATTTATATCTAATATAACTTGATAATATCATTCTACTATCACTACACATCATCAGTCTCATTCTCTATCAATCTGTTATTCTTATACATTTGTTCACCTTAAGATTATCAATTATCTCATAATTACCTCATTATGAGGTTCATAGCATATAGTCTACCATTTAGATAGTTCTTATCATATCATACTTCTATGTTTCTTTCTCACTATAATTGTCTCTCTGTGAGACTCATTCATATATAAATAAATTTACAATAACAAACAATACTTCAGCATTTTAGTAATGCAATCAATATTTAAAACAGATGCAATGAATGAATTATTATTAGGGAACGTCTTCCCACATTTCAACATGTTTTTATCTTAGATCGACCCCCTCCCAGTTCTTTTATTTCCAACATATACTGGCTATCACGGTTTTCGTTTATTTCCAGCATATACTGGCTGTCACGGTTTTCATTTATTTCTAGCATATATCGGCTGTTACAGTTTTTCATTTAGACCGGCCCCCTCCTGGTTCTTTTATTTCATGCATATACATATGAACAATGATATGAAATATGTATATGAACAATAATATAAGAACAAACATGAATTCAAATATTTAAATTAGCTATCCTGATTATTCTCAAATTATTATTTGAAAATTTTTACTAAATTTCTTTCCTCATAAATCATATCAAATCATTAACCATAGTTCGTCAAGATCCACTAAATTTCCTCTCCTCATAAATCATATCAAATCATCAACCATAGCTCATCAAAAATTTCACTTATCGCCTTTATTATTAAATCGACTCACTATTCCAATAATATTATTTCTCATAAAATAATTCTCTACACATCCACTATTCCTATCACATCTATCAACCAACTTTCATCTATCACTAAAGCATAAGTTAATAATTTATTCTAATATTATCACTAGATATTTCATATTTATCTTGATTACTTTAAGTAAATCTAACTCACCACGTAGCACTTAGAGCTACCCGTGGATCACCTCTTGCCTTTCCTGCTCCTCTCAGTAATTTCTCTCGGTTTCTGATCGTCAACACCTAACATAATATTTATATTAAAATTTCTAATTTTTGCTTCAATTCTTCCATAATCACACTCTTTGAAAATTCTCGCTTTGAATTCTGAGAAATTTCATATATGCTAAAATTAAAAAAATGAACTTCACGTTATTACCTTCTGTTTTTCTTAGAACTTCTTGTGGTTCTCTATAAAATTCTTCCGTAAACCCCTTCAAAATTTTGCTCTTTCAACTTTTCTTTCAGTCCCCAAATGTTTAAAGAAATAGAGTAATTTGAATCGTAGTTGAAGGAAACCAAACAGGATTTGGAAAGTAATAAGTAATATAACTTAAATTATATATATATATATATATATATATATATATATATATGTATGTATGTATGTAAAAGTGAAGTCTCAGCACCCCAGCCCACCCTTTTATTTGCCATGCACCAAGATGTGCTGGACAACATGCACAACTCCACTTTTCTTCTGGCAGCAAGTTCATGTTTTTTTATTTTGAAAAAAAAAAATTTTTCTTTTTCTTTTTCTTTTTCCTTTTCTCCACGCTAGACGCATCCAGTTCTTTTTTAAGAATTATTTTATTCAATATTAAATCCTTCACGCGCGTGTGTGTATATATATATATATTATTTTAATTTCATATCATATTTATCAAATTATTTTTTTACCCATACTTTAAGAACACATGTATTACAATTCTACCCACCTTATAAAAATTTCATCCTTGAAATTTCTTTACCTAATTAAGAAAGCAATTGTGAATAATGTTTCTTCATAATTTTCGTTCAATTTCACGTAATCTCTTTAATATCCTTATTTCACCACAGAACTTGAACTAATGAAATTATTTTATTATACAAGACTTGTTCTTTTTTGTGTAAAATTCTCACTGGTACTTGTATAAAAGTCGAATCTTTTTGAATTTCTACAACTTGGCTTGAAATATTATGAGATTTATCAAGTAAGTGCTTTCGCAAAATGAAACGTGGAATACATTATGTCACTGCTTCAACTCTGGAAGCAAATCCAGGCTATTCACAACTAGCCCAACTTTCTGAATAACCTCGTAGGGCCTCACTTAACTAATGCTCAACTTTCCTTTCTTTTTGATCCTCAACACACCTTTTCATGGAGATAATTTCAAATACACCCAATCACCTACGTGAAACTCAAGAGGTCTTCTTCTATTACCAGCATAGCTATTTGGTCTACTCAGTACTACTTTACGATTCTCTCTAACAAGTTTGATCCTCTCAGTTGTTAACTCAATAATTGATGGACCAAATATTTCTCTCTCCCACTTCTTCCTAACATACCAGAGTTCTTCATCTTCTACCCATCTGTTGAGGATGAAAAACAATATTAAATTGTAACTGCGTACATGTGGCTTTCTGAAAGCCTCTCCAAACCAAGATGTAACTCTAGCATCTCTATTTAACACTATGCTTAATAGTATTCCGTACAACCTCACAATCTTAGCTACATACAGTTTATCCAACTTTGTAGGATTCCAATTAGTTTTAATTGGAAGATATTTGGAATGACTTAGAAAGTCTATCTACTATCACTTACACTATATCATGACCTCTCTGAGTATAGGAAAATCTACAAACAAATTCCGTACTCACATTTTTCTATGGTCATTCAAGCACACGAAGAGGCTGTAGTAGGCCTCCCGGATGTTTATTCTCTAACTTCACTTACTAACAAACCAACATCTATAAATATATTCAGCTACATCTCTCATCAATCCTGACCACCAAAAATTCTGTCTCAACCCTCTATACATCTTATTGTTACTCATGTGTATTGAATGTACATCATCATGTACCTCTCTCAATATCTTCTTTCTCAACTCCACATCATTGAGAACACAAATCCTATGTTCCGATACTCAAAATACCCTCATTTCAAATTTTGAACTCATATTGCTTTCTAGTAAGCACTCAAAGCTTAATCTTTTCTATCTCTTCATCTCTACCTTGCATCTCTAAAGCATTTTACTATGGATGACTGTACAACCATATTCGTTAACCATGATCCTTTATCACTGATATTCAACTTCATTCTTATCTTTCTTAAATTTATTATCAATTTCATATCAAGACTCCCAATAGCAGTTAACCTTCTTGTAGACTTTCTACTTAATGCATCAGCTACCACCTTTGCTTTTTCTAGATGACAGTGAATTGTACAATCATAGTCACTAATATACTCCATCCACCATCTTTGCCTCAAATTCAACTCTCTCTAGGTAGGTAAGTATGTAAAACTCTTATGATCAGTGAATATCTTACAAGTGGCTCCATACAGATGATGTCTCCAATCTTTAAAGTAATCACTATGGCAGCCAACTCTAAGCTATGGGTAGGGTAATTTCTCTTATGATTCCTCAATTGCCTAGAAGCACATGTCATTACCTTCTCACATTGCATCAACACACATCACAACTCTTGATGGGATGCATCACTATACACCACAAATTCTTCATCACCAGAAGGAAGCACTAATAGTAGAGCTGTAGTTAATTTCTCTTTTAGTAATTGAAAACTTTTCTCACACTCCCCAAGAAAGTTATTTCATTCAGCCAAAATTTACATGTAGGGAAATTATAGCATAAAATCTCTCTCTTCAAAATCTCCAACACAATTTCTAAATATTTTACATGCTTTTCCTTAGTCTTAGAATACACCAAGATGTCATCAATGAACACAACTATCAAGAAATAGTTTAAGTATTTTATTCATCAAGTCCATGGATGTTTCTGGAACATTAGTCAATCCAAATGACATCACAAGAAGCTTATGACCATAACGTGTCCTAAAAGCAGTCTTAGGGACGTCTCCCTTCTCTATCCTCAATTGATGATAACCTGATCTCAGATTTATCTTAGAAAACACTCTCACTCCTTGCAACTGCTCAAACAATTCATTTATCCTGCATTAAAGGTATTTGTTCTTATTCAATTATCTATAGTCTATACACATTCTCATCGGTCCATCTTCCTTCTTCACGAATAACACAGGGGCTCCCCAAATACATTAGGTCCAATAAATTGTTTATCCAAAAATTCTTAAAATGGTACGCTCAACTCTCTCAATTCAGCTAACGTCATTCTATAGGGTGCTATAGATATGTGTGTTGAACTCAAAATCACATCTATAGGAAACTAAATCTCTTTACTTGGAGACAATCTGGACAACTTTTCACAAAACACATCATGAAAATCTTTCACTACCAAGATTTCTTCCAACTTTCTATTTTCCTTTCTAGAATCCATTATGTATGCTAAATACTTCTCACATCCTTCGTTCAACCATCTACTAGTAGTTAGAGTAAAATAAGATAGTTCGAGAGATTTTATTTGGATGAATCCCTAGGTGTAGTTGTTCCTATTTTCCTTTATTTGATTCAGTTGTAATAGGGATTCATTGTGGATTCATGCACACATGATCTATCCTATAGGTTTATATATGTTCTCATTGAATATTTGTCGATTGCCTGTTTGGGATGTGAAACTTGCAATCGAGATAAAAACAACTGAATCAAGTTAGGAATAGGGCAACGAACCTAGGGAGGATTCCTGGATCCTTGTTGTTTCTTTATCATATTTCACAATCTATTTTACACAATTACTTCATTATCCAAATTCATATCTTCTTACTTAAATCTTTATCGTTTGTGTTATGATTCACACCTTCTTTTGTAGGTAACTTGTTTCCCTGTGAAATCGACACCCCAAAGCCGTGCTACAACTACCGCGTTACTCTTCGAGCATAATCAAATTTTGGCGCCGTTGCCGAGGAAACACGCTTACATACAAGGAAGTTTGTCAACTCTAAGACAAGACGATACTATCGTTCTTTTCCTTAAGTTTTGATTTTCTGATCTTTTCTTTTCTTTTGTTCTATCTTATTTATTACCTTTTAAACTCAGTTGGTGTATGCTTAGACCGAGAGATTTGTGAGGGAGATTCATTAAGGGACCCGAATTGTTGATACCTTTCCCTTCCACGTCCATTAGTGAAACCTCACCTAGATCAAACCCTAGTGTACACCCAACCAAAAATTTAGAAAATTCTGATAAAATGGCTGAAAACCCTAATGAAAATGTTGCTAGGACACTTAAAGATTACCTACATCCTAGCCGAACAGACACACCATCATGCATTATGTTTCTAGCCAACACTCGCCATCAAGACTTTAAAACAGGGATGATACAATTACTCACTACTTTTTATGGCTTAGAAAATGAAAATCCATATGTGCACATTAGGGAGTTTGAGGAAGTAGTTGTGACTTTTCATAGTCAAGATACAACTAATGATATCGTGAGACTAGAGTTTTTTCCTTTCTCTTTGAAGGATAAAGCTAAGAGTTGGTTATACTCGCTGAGACCACGATCAATTGGGTCATGGAATAAGATGACCCAAGTCTTTTTTAACAAATACTTCCCTCAACATAAGACTAATGCTTTGAAAAGACAAATCTCCACCTTTGCATAAAAGGAAAACGAGACTTTGTATCAGTCTTGGGAGAAATTTAAAGAGTTGTTAAGTATGTGTCCACACCATGGGTATGAGAATTGGCATTTAGTGAGCTATTTCTATAAGGGTCTTACCTATAAAGAACTCCAATTTGTAGAGATGATATGCAATGGTGAATTTCTGCAAAAAGACCCCGATGAGGCTATAGAATACCTCAATGAGCTTGCTAAAAGGCTCACACATGGACTGGACCTAGTGCTACTGAAATCACGAACAGGTCATGACCTATAGGAAACCTAAGTGGTGGAGGAATATACCATCTTAGGGAAGAAGACAACCTGAAAGCTAAGGTTGAACTACTCGTTAGGGAATCATATGTATTAAAAACCAAAGGCTCAAAGCAAACACATGTGGCTAATCATGTCGAGTCTTTGGAGCCATGCTTTGTGTATGGCGGGGTAGGTCATCCCGCTCAAGAGTGCCCCACTTTTATTGATATGACAGGGTTGTACAAGGAACAATGTAATGCCTTTGGCATGTACAAGAAGCCTCTAGCACCCTTCTCTAACACTTATAATTCGATGTGGCGAAATCACCCCAACTTCAGCTAGAAATTTGAAAATCAGCAGCATGCACAACCCCCTAGATCATACCCAGCACCTTACCATGCACCCTCATCCTCTAGGAACTCTTTAGAAGACACCTTACATGCTTTTATAGAAGCACAAGGTAAGACAAACCAAAGGTGTGAGGCATTAATTACGCAAGTGGTTGAGGAGAACAAAGAAATAAAGAGCCAAGTGTCTAAATTAATGGGCTCCCTAAGTATGACTGAGCGAGGTAAGTTCCCTTTTCAAGCTCAGTCCATACCTCACGGTCAACTTATTGCACAAGAAAATTTGAAAGATGTAAATGCCATTGTGACCCGAAGTGGTAAGTCACTACACATCCCACCAATGAATAAATTCGGGGATATGGAAAAGGGTCAAGATAGTGGTGATACTAAGCTGCCCAAACACCCTGAAGTGACTAAAAGTCCTGTTAAGGCACCATTCCCTCAAGCCTTAAAATCAAACTAGAAAAATATGGACCTAAACAATGAAATCCTAGAGAACTTAAGGCAAGTGAAACTTAATCTTCCTCTTTTGCATGTGATTAAACAAGTTCCTACCTATACAAAAGTTCTTAAGGATTTATGCATAATTAAGAGGAAGCACCATGTCAAGAAAATAGCATTCCTAAATGAGCAAGTTAGTGCGCTAATTGAGCAAAGAATTCCCCCAAAATACAAGGATCCGAGCTATCCTACCATTGCTTGCGGCATTGAAAATCATGAGTTTGGACAAGCCTTACTAGATTTAGGAGCTAATGTAAACCTGATGCCATTTTTTTATTTATTTACAGCTAGGATTAAGAGAAATCAAACCAACCGGCGTGGTATTACCATTAGCTGACCGTTCAGTCAAAGTACCCCCGGGGTGTGGTAGAGGATGTGTTAATTCAAATTGATAAATTTTATTATCTTGTTGATTTCTTAATCCTAGATACTACTTCTGCTGTTGACACTAACTCTAAAATTCCTTTAATTTTGGGTAGACCTTTTCTTGCTATTACAAATGCTCTAATCAATTATAGGAATGGACTCATGACGCTATCCTTTGGAAACATGACTCTCGAAGTGAACATTTTTAATGTTGCAAAATAGCCCGAAGATGAGGACGAGAACCACCACTCATACATGATCAAGTCACTCATCGATAGGGGAGTTTCTATAGCTCATGATTTTGATCTTCTTGAATATTTTCTTGTTAATTCTGAGATTGATTCTATTAATGATAAAACTGATATGATTGATATTTGTGCTGTTTTTGACAAATCTCAGGATTATGGCACTCGGACATGAAAACTGAAGTTTGAGGAGTTGCCTGAAAGAAGAGAGAAACAAATCCCCTCAAGTGTGGAAGCACCTAAAGTCGAATTGAAGCCACTACCTAAGGGTTTAAAGCATGCCTTTCTCAGTCCAGGTGATACCTTTCCTGTTATTATTTCATCTGAATTATCTGAGACCTAAGGTGAGAAATTAATTCAAACTTTAAATGCACACAAATCAGCCTTAGGATGGAGCATGGCTGATTTAAAGGGAATTAGTCCCCAAATCTGCTCTCATAAAATAAATTTGGATGAAGGAACTAGTCTTCGTAGAGACCCTCAAAGTAAGCTAAACCCCACTATGAAAGAAGTAGTGAAAAATAAAGTGTTGAAACTATTAGATATAGGTATTATATATCCCATAGCTGATAGTAAATGGGTAAGTCCTACACAAGTTGTTCCCAAAACGTTCGGTGTCACTGTGGTAAAGAATGACCTGAGAGAGTTAGTCTCTACCAAACTTGTAACCAGGTGGAGTATGTGCATTGATTATAGAAAATTAAATACTGCCACCCGGAAAGACCACTTCCCACTCCCCTTTATCGATCAAATTCTTGAGCGTGTAGCTGGTCATCTGTTTTACTATTTCTTATATGGTTATTCTGGTTATTATCAAATTGATATTGCATTAGAAGACCAAGATAAAACCATTTTCACTTGTCCTTTTGGCACTTATGCTTTTCGTAGGATGCCATTTGGATTGTGTAATGCACCTGCCACTTTTCAACGTTGCATGATGAGTATTTTTAGTGACATGATTGAAAATTGCATGGAGATTTTTATGGATGACCTAACTGTTTTTGGATCTTCATTTGATGCATGCTTAATGAATTTAGAAAGTGTGTTAATTCGTTGTGAGGAAAAGGAATTAGTCTTAAATTAGGAAAAATGTCATTTCATGGTACCTTCCGGTATTATCTTAGGGTATATTATTTCTTCTAATAGAATAGAGGTTGATCAATCTAAGATTGAATTAATCTCTAAATTGCTTACCCCTAAGACTATAAAAAGATGTAAGATCTTTCCTTGGTCATGCTAGTTTTTATAGGAGGTTCATACAAAATTTTTCGATCATATCTAGACCACTATGTGCCCTCATAGTTAAAGATATCCCCTTTAAGTGGACACAAGCTTATCAAGAGGCCTTCAAAATGCTGATTGGCAAGCTTACTTCTGCACCTATAATGCAGTCACCAAATTGGACTTTACCTTTTGAAATCATGTTTGATGCTAGTAACTACGCTGTAGGTGCTATTCTTGGATAGCAAATGGAAGGGAAACCTTTTGTCATTTACTATGCTAGTAAGACTTTAAATAGTGCTCAAATGAATTATTCCACAACTGAGAAAGAATTGTTAGCTGTAGTATTTTCTTTAGATAAATTTCGTGCTTATTTAATTGGTTCCTCTATTCTTATCTTCACAGATCATGCAGCCCTCAAGTACCTTCTTACAAAGAAGGATGCTAAAACACGACTAATACGATGGATCCTACTCCTACAAGAATTTGACATCACCATCAAAGACAAGAAAAAAGTGGAGAATGTAGTGGCAGACCGTCTCTTGAGGCTTACATTTGAGGACACCTCTGATGACTTGCCAATAAAGGACGATTTTCTGGATGAGCAATTACTCTCTGTCACCTCTCTACCATGGTTTGCTCATATTTTGAATTATTTAGTTACCGGTGAGATACCAATGGATTGGAGTGCTCAAGACAAGAGGAAATTCTTATATGAGGTACGCAACTTTTATTGGGATGATCCCTACCTTTTCAAGTACTGCCCTGACCAAATTTTGAGGCGTTTCATCCCTAATGTAGAGATTGCTAATGTCTTGAAATGTTGTCATTCCCAAGCTTGTGGAGACCACTTTTCAATGAAAAAAATCGCTGCAAAAATTTTGTAGTGTGGATTTTATTGGCCTACCTTGTTTAAAGATGCAAACATCTACTGTCGCTCATGTGAGAAGTGTCCAAAGTTAGGAGCTGTGTCTCGTCGAAATATGATGCAGTTAAACCCTATTTTAGTGATTGAAATCTTTGATTGTTGGGGCACTGATTTTATGGGACCCTTTCTTCCTTCCTTCAGATACCAATATATCATCGTGGAAATAGATTATGTATCTAAGTGGGTAAAGGCAGCAGCTTTCCGAAGCAATGATAATAGAACGGTAATTAAATTTTTGAAAGAAAATGTGCTATCTCGATTTGGTATACCACGTGCTATAATTAGTGATCGAGGTACACATTTTTGCAACCGTTCTTTCGAAGCTTTGATTAAAAAATATGGGGTGTTACATAAAATTTCTATAGCCTATCATCCTCAGACTAGTGGACAAGTGGAACTTGCAAATAGGGAAATTAAGCAAATCTTAGAAAAAATGGTCAACCCGGATCGCAAATATTGGTCTTTGAGACTAGTTGATGCGCTTTGGGCTTACCATACAGCCTTTAAAACTCCCTTAGGTATGTTACCTTATAGGCTTGTCTTTGGAAAGCCTTGCCACTTACCTGTGGAGCTCGAGCATCGAGCTTATTGGGCCATCAAGTCTTTTAATTTTGATATAGGAGAAGCGGGTAACCTTAGGAAATATCAATTAACCGAGTTAGAGGAGTTAAGAAATGATGCTTATGAGAACTCTAGAATCTATAAGGCCAAAGTGTTTCATGATAAAAATATTTTAAGAAAAATATTTAAACCTAATGATTAGATATTCTTATACGATTCTAGGCTCTATAAGCATCCCGAAAAACTTCGGTCTAGGTGGACCAGCCTTTTTGTAGTGAAAAATGTTCTTGAAAATGGGGCGGTAGAAATTGAGGATACTAGAGATGGTCGGATTTTTAAAGTTAATGATCAACACCTTAAGATCTTAATCAATAAACATGATCCGGAGGTGGAAGACATTCCACTTATGGATCCGGTCTATTCACCTTGACCACACAACAAAGATACATTTTTACTTTTAGTTTTCTTTTAATTTGTTTGTTTTGTTTTTAATTGAGTTTATTTTACTTTTAAATATTTTTTTAGTTTAATTTAATCTGATTTTTCGTATTGTTTTTATTATTTATTTGGGCTAATTTTATTTATTTTTGTGGACCAAACAAGTTTTTTTTTTTTTTTTTCAGAAATAGGCCCAGGTCGCGCCTAGGCCCAGCTTCTAGCGCGCCTCGCCCACCAGGGAGTGCACCAGCCCAGCAGCCCGTGCGCCATGGCCTAAGCCCAGTGCGCAGCATTGGCCCAGTTCGCCCAGCCCTCGTGCCGCGCCTCAGCAGGAGCCGTGTCGCACAGCACAAAACAACCACAATCCAGCCCACCTTCGAGTTGCGGCGCCCCACAATCCGCGCCAGCTACCACCTATTTCTCTGCACCCGAATCTGCACACTTTTAACCCAAATTCTGCATTTTCTTCTTCACTTCTCTTTTGCAAAAACACAGCACACTCTCTTCCTCTCTCCAAACCCTCACTTACCCATTCACTTTTACCTAAAATTTCTTGATTCTAACATCATTTCTTGTAGGATTTTGCACTGATATTGCAGATTTTGTTAAAAATTTCTCCAAAAAGCTTGGTTCTAAGAAGATTTTGGGTTTATCAGGAAAACTGCAAATTGGTGGGTACTCTTCTTCTCTCCAACTTTGGACATCAAGTAAGCCTAATTTCTTCTCTTTGTTATTTATTGTGCTATTTGGGTGGTTGATTTTAACTTTGTTCTGTTATTCTATACACTTGATTCTAATGGCACCTAAATCCAAGAGACCAAGAGGGAAACAACCTCAAGAATATGATAAGAGCAAATTTATTAGTTTTGAGGCTAGTGAGAGATATCTTAGCTTGATAAATACTAGGAAACCCATTCCTGAGAGAGGATTCAATATCACTGAGAGGGAAAACTCATCTTTGTTTCGAATGATTATTGATAAAAATTAGGGAACTTTTTCTAGATAACCATCTCATTCCCTCATAAATGTGGTGCGAGAATTCTATGCTAATGCCGAAGAACATCGGAAAGGTAAGGTAATGGTGAGAGGAAAAACAGTCTCTTTTAGCAGCAAATCCATTAATAGGTTCTATGGGTTACCTGACATAGAAAACAGTGAGTATCTTGCTTATGTATCTAATATTGATTATGATGAGATTTGTAACACTCTCTGTATTACAGGCACAACTTGAAAAATGACGGGTAATACCCATAAAACCTTTCCTGGTGCTTCTCTGACTATCAATGCTCGGGCTTGGCAATATTTTGTGTGTCAAAGGATGATGCCCGCTACACACTATAATGACCTGACTATTGAGAGAGATGTTTTGATATATGCCATCCTCATGGGTATGACCATAGATGTGGGCCACGTCATATTTCATTCTATCCTACACACTGTAAGACAAAAGCTTGGCTTGTACTTCCCTTCATTGATTACCCCAATTATGCATCCAAGCTGACGTCCCATATAGTAGTAATGAGGAAACCCAACAACCCAAAAAACCTATCGATGATGGCATGCTCACTCTAATTAAAGCCTCAAGGTAGCCAACTCCTGGAGAGAGAGCCACAATTGCTGCCTCCCCTCCTCCTCCCTCTAGGCATTTCACTATTGCTGAGCGCCTTGAGCGTTTGGAGATTCGTTTTAAAGAACATTAGAAATTTTTGCATGATAAATTCGATCGTCAAGAACGATTCTTTGATCGTCAAGAACACTTCTTGGCTAGGCAAGCCGATTATCAAGCGGGGGTGTACTCTTCTTTTGGTCAAATGTACCAACACCTTGCCTCCGCTACTGGTTGTAACATGGATCATTTTCCTACTTTTCCACCCTATCTAGGTTCATCGTTTGATCCACCTCAAGAGGAAGGTGAAGAGAATGAAGAAGAGAATGAGGAAGAGGATGAAGATATAAAGGATTAGTTTTGGATTCTATCTTGTTTGTCTCCTCTTATTTTATTTTATTATCTTTATTTTCTGATAACTATACTAACATTTATTATATTTTTCCTTTTCGTACTTTATTTTTGTTTTCAGTTATTTATTTTCATTTCATGTGCTAACATACGGTGGGAATCTTAATCGTACACCGCAGTTGCTTTCTTTTTGTTTGTTCTATATTGTAGATTAGACTTTCAATAAGAAGTATAGCATGCAGTTCAAATGGAGGTGCACAATTTTCAGCTTCCGTGCATTTCTGCTTACAAAGGGAGTTTCTTTTACCTTTTCTTTAACATTGAGGTCAATGTAAATTTTAAGTTGGGGGTGGAGGAAACATATTCTTTTTCTTTCATTGAACTGTTTGGTGTCAATTTTCTTGATTGTTTGTGTTTAGCATGCTTTGTGTTTGCCTTAGAGTTAATTCACATGTCAATGATATGAGCCTAATTGAGATAGCATATAGCATTTAGAAGAAGTTAAATTTTGCTTCGGTTTGAAATTAATTTAAGTATCAATCTTCATTTGGTTTGAGACTCTAGTTTATGGTAAGATTGTATGATTAGTCTTAAACATTTAGAGAATTTTTAGGTGTGATTATTTTGTGAATATTTTTGCGGTCTCAACAAGCTAAAGAACTTACTTGATAACCACTTGAGGCGAATTCTTAGAATGCACATTACTTAGGATATGATATAGGCCATTTTTTGGACAGTTTGAGCCTTTCAAACCTACCATTGTAATATTTACCACTAGTCACCTATTTAAGCCCTTTTTCTTTAAAAAGAATTTGAGCCATGTTTCTTTCAAATAACCCATTTACTCACCTTTATGAGCCTAAGAAAATATTTTATCCTTACCTTCCTCTTAAAAGAACTTAGCTATACACATTTGTTGAGAAGTACTTAAAAGGAGTAAGGATGGAAATATGAGAAAATATCATTACCACAACCCAAGTACATTAAAGGAGAGAAGTTGGGGGTTATGGAAAAGAAAAGAAAAATGAAAAAATGAGGTGAATGGTCTTATGCCAAAATACAAAAGAAAAGAAAAGAAAAGAGAAGTGAATTATGACAAAGAAAGAAGAAAAGAAAGGAAAATTGGTGATTTGAGAAAAATGCTTGAAAAATGGTTGAAAAAGTTGGGTGTTGAAGTAAGGTTATCAAGTGCTTAAAAGTGGTTGTGTTTAAAGCTAAGAGATTGAGTTCTTTTACTTTTGAATCCTTCCCATTCTTTCTTAACCTTTACTTGAGCTTAACGTTACAAGCTTATTAAAGACCTATTGACCCAATGTAATGTGATTTTTCTACAATAGTGGAGAGTGGTTTGAAATGTAAGCCTATGGAGCTTGTTTTTGTGATTGATCTCACACAATTTATCATGTTTTAGAGGCCAAAACTTGTATTCACGAATGTTATGCATAAAATCATCCAAATGTTCGGATTAATGGATTGTGAGTAAGATGGATGTAAAGAGTCAATAACGATATTAAGATTGATATTTGGATTACTTTTGAAATTGGGTGAAATTTAATGATTCTATATGATGTGTGTTATGTGAAATTTTTGAGACAAAATAAGAATTACTCTTGGTTTAACACTAAAATTGCTTTCCTTTGTTTTGATTCCCACCGTAGAATTCATCTCTTGTTTTCACTTGAATTGCTAGGGACTAGCAATAAGCTAGTTGAGGGTTGTGATAAGAGCCATAAAATGCATCATAATAGTTCTTAATCGTTAACATTTTAGGGTTGATCTAGGTTTTAATTGCACTTTTATACGTTAATAACTCTAAAGTGGTATTCTTGGATCATTGAATTATTTCGGTGCATTTTCAGGTATTTTAAGTTCAAAAGAGGAGAAAAAGCTATTGTCGTTTGAAGCACAAAGACTCAAGGCACACCGAAGAAAAGACATGGTTGTGGAAGGATAAATAAAGAGAAATCAAGTTTATAGTGTGTGCGTTGCGGCCTAGAATTATCCAAGCCTCGGCCTCCAGAAAGTGCACCAAAAGAGCAAGGAAGAAGCATCAGGTCAGGCCGCGGCTTGGATTAGGCTAGGCCACGGCCTCCAGAAAGTGAAGAAAACAAGGAAAAGGCTGAGCCACGGCCTGACTCCAACTGAGCCGCGGCGCGACCCCGATACCCTATCTCCGAGTTACAACATAATTAGGGCCTTTTAATGATTGTTTAAACCCTAAAACACTCTTGGACCTTGTGTATTATAAATAGATCACTTAGGGTTTGAGAGGGGGGCATCAAGCCTAGAAAACTCAAGGAAGCAACCAATTCTCCTCCATCAAAGTGTTCAACCATGAGCCTCATGACTAACTAATCTCCAAGCAAGGCGAAGAGAAGAATCCCTAGGTATAGTTGTTCCTATTTTCCTTTATTTGATTCAATTGTAATAGGGATTCATTGTCAAAACATTGTTATGATTTACTTTTTAATCTAATTATAAGATTTTATCTAATCCGGTGATTGTATCTTTCTCCTTGATATAAATTTAGTCATGCTTTTCTTATGTCAAGATTGTTTAGGGTATAATTGAGTCCGGTAGATCTAGCCTTTAGGTTTGTCCATTACTGTAATATTGTCATTAAAGATATATGGTCGTTTCTTGATAAACCTATAGGATAGATCATGTGTGCATGAATAGAAAATAAAAGTATTTCATAACAATCATATTAGGGTTTATATATGTTCTCATTGAATATTTGCCGATTGTTTGTTTGGGATGTGAAACTTGCAATCGAGATAAAAACAACTGAATCAAGTTAGGAATAGGGCAACAAACCTAGGGAGGATTCTTGAATCCTTGTTGTTTCTTTATTATATTTCGCAATCTATTTTACACAATTACTTAATTATCCAAATTCATATCTTCTTACTTAAATCTTTATCGTTTGTGTTATGATTCACACCTTCTTTTGTAGGTAACTTGTTTTCCTGTGGATTCAACACCCCAAAGTCGTGCTACAACTACCACGTTACTCTTTGGGCGTAATCGGGGTGCTTGTGCACCCGATCGCACCTATCTGGTTTCAAATCTTCAGTTTTCTTCTTTAAAGCTCCAAAATGCTATCTTTTCTTCAAAAACCTATAAAAAACACAAAAATGAAGTAGAATATACTGAAATACATAAACAAAGAGCCTAACAACTGTAAATTAAGGGGCTTAAATATGAATATTTAACCACTTATCACACCCCCAAACTTACATATTGCTAGTCCCTTAGCAATACAAAATGAAAGACTATATCAAAACAAAATAAAAGATAAATTCATTCTTCATGATATCCAAAAATTTGGGTTGCTCATAAAACTATGATGACTGTCCATGAGTAAGCTTATAATAAAAACACATTTTTGCAATGAATAAGGATTTTAAAGGTTCTAATTACTTACACAAGGCTAGTTTAAGGCATCATAAGTTTGACTTAGTGTGTGGTGGATTAGCATATAAAAGATGAAGCTTCCGAATAATTTCGTTGTATAGTGTTTCGGTGTCTTAACATTCATTGAATTCCTTATCAGAATGAACAATAATGGCATAGTTTTATTTCTTTTCTTTTTCTTTTAAGATGAGCTCTTTGTCATGTTGAGTTCCATTAAGCTTTCTAATTGACCCTCATAACGAGTGTTTAGCCAATGATTCTCAAACCATATGGTTTTAGGGCATTAGGTGTAAAGACACCCCTAAGGACTTACTAACTCGAGTCAAAAAGGCTACGAAACTAACTAGTCTTAACGCTTCCAAGAAAAATCCCCACCTTTTGACGTGAACACTCACTACTTACTGAGGCAAGAGGTCCAGTTACTCAGTGAAAAGTTTATTTAATGATCATTATATGCATTATTCCCACCTTTTGACGTGAACACTCAATTCTTACTGAGGTAAGAGGTCTATATCTCTCATCTTAAGCTCTCTTCTCGATCTCTCTCATATTGGTCCATGGAGCGCAGAGGAACAGATCTTGATTGGAATCGTCAAGAGATACAAATCCGAAATAGATCTTTGAATAGCGAATACATAAAAGGTGCGGACATGGAAATCTTACAAGCTGAAATGGTCCAACCATCTAGTCCCAACGTCGAGCATTGTCCCTTCTCTCGTCCACGATAGCCTAACCATTTTTACCCCGAACACTGGCGAGACGCAACAAGAAACCCACACCTGCTGGTAGCCACGCTTCCAAAGGTAACGAATTTGATGTTATTTTAAGAAAATTTGAAGCTCTTGTAATTAATAGGTGATTTTTAATGTTTTTTCTTCGATTTTGGCTGCTGATTGGTTCAAATTGGTGTTATGTATGGACAGTGAGTTTGATTTTTCTTGAGTTTTCTTATAATTATGTTAAGCGTAAGGGGAATATTTCAGGAAAAGCTAAGTTGATCTTAGAAAGCTTCGTAATGAGGAGTTTTGAGATGTTTTACCTTGAATTTGGCTTTGGGTATTTTTGCGTCTTTGCTCATTTGTCTACTACAAGTCACAATATCTGAGTAATCTGAAAGTTGTTATCTAGCTCTTTGTCAACTTTTGTTGAGGGTGGGATTCATTTACAAATTTCAGGATAGATCATCTCTTGAAGTTTGTGGTTTTAATATCTAATTTTGTTAGTTTGGTAATGTCATAAAACTTAAGTTATTATGGTTTTCTCAAAATTTCTTTTGTATACTTGTTGGCATGGTGATGTCGGTTGAAATTAAGATAATTGAAAAAAAATGTGTATTATTAATTGATGATTTGAATATAATTCAACAATCCTGTATATAGACTTATGAATACCAAATAGACATAAACTAAGCAAGACTAAGAAACCTACTAGGATACATAATAGAAAACCTAATTAGGACTCTCAACATATTCCTTTTGACACTGACAATTTTGGTAGTCTTACATAAAACCGTGTGGGCTGACAAACATCTTATCTACAGACTTAACCATGGGGCAGATTGTGGGACTCACATCATCGTGACCAACTCAAATCAGGTTATGATACCACTTGTTAAAGGTCGGGAGTATTTCACACAGAGGAGATCGAATGAACATGGATTTGATATTATTGTTTATTAGTTCTGTTGGAATTTAAATTGTCAATCTGTTTACTTGCCATATATATATATTGTTTTTTTTTCCGTTGGGTTTAGATACTTTATCTGTGTGTATGAACTTATGATGTTAAAAAAGGTCAAAGGATGTTTGTGTCTAATTGAATAGGTTGGTTGTGTGTTAATTCTTAATTTTAAAAAGCTAACATTAAAAAAACAAAAAATAAAGCTTTCTTTTGTATTCTTTCTCACTCTCTCTTAATAATGGGAAATGGGGTTTTGTTCAATAATTAAGAATACATTGCCTTGGTGGATACAACTTGCGTTGTTTCATAGGACTCAATTTTCTTTTGTGATAGGAAAGGCATTTGAGTGGAAAGTTAATATTCTTAGTATAACAGTTGTAAGAATTGGACTTTTTGAACGTGTTTGGGTTGTTGCATAGTTCTTTAGACATTGTTTGATTCATGTGTATATATGCCAGTTGTTTTGGCTAGCGTGAAAATTCTTGTGCAACTAAACACCTTAAACTTTGTTCAGTTTCTCTCTAGGGTTTTTTTTTTTCATGTGTTTGATGACGAATTGCGAATCTAAAACTTTCAATAATGAGAAAGATGAATATTCTGAAATTTTAAGAGATTGTGACGTTGCCGGCCGTACAAGCAAGCAATAGGGCACCGTGCGCTGCTGCCAGTGCATTTTGAATTCTAGGATTGTTGTGATTTTAATGATTTTTTTTTAAATGGTTTTAGTTTTATGATGGTCTTGAAATAGACTAGACAACAAACAGTATATGACCAGAGTTACAAATATTGGCCCGTGGCATAGTTGTACTCACAAGAATGCCACAGTGGTTCATTTAATGTATTCTTTGGTGAGTGGAAACCCATAGCTGTCAGTTTGTATATAAAATGGAAAATAAAACATTTTATTGGAAGATTTGTATTTTCATTTATTTAAGTTTCTAGAAAATTAACTTACCTTGGGATAATTAATATGCATTTCTATATCATTCATTTTTCTTAGTATTGGATAATGCGGTGTTCCATCTCTGTGTAAGATGGTTGCTGATTTGTATGATTCCGATTAATTGTTTGATCATAAATTAATCATTGAGATAACTCGCTAAACGGCTAAAAATCCTTTACCTCCCATCATCACCAAATTTTGACACAATTTGGAATAATTTCACCCTTTTACAATTGCTTGTGTTTGTTGCGTTAGGTTAATAGACCTATCACAAGGCAACTCCCATTGCATTAACTTAACTAAAATTAAAATATATAAAAAAAAAACCCTCCTCAAGTGAAAAAAAACATCTAAATTAAAACAGAACAAGCCAGAGTCTTCTTTTTTACTCCTTGATCTCCCATCAGTGTTTTTCTCTCTCTCCCATCCTCTCTTGTTTGTCAAATATTTCCAGAATTCGAAATTCCCATAACCCACGGCATCTCTCTTGTTTGTCAAGAGGTCCAGTTACTCAGTGGAAAGTTTATTTAATGATCATTAGGAGCATTTTATCTTCTCTTTTTGCATAATAAACATTTTTCTCTATTTTTCTATGCTAAAGTGTTATTCTAACAAGTTATCCGATTACAGTTAGGTCATGAAAATATATACATAAAAATTATACGTCATACCTCACACCATTTTGTGCTAATGTGCTTGTGTCAGATTTAGATCAAACTTGTAAATTCTTAAATGCCTTGAGGTAGGTAATTAAACTTTTAATTTTTTTTATCTGTAAATAAACATGTATTGATTGATCAAAAATGTACAAAAAGCACTGGACATACCCAGGAGATATACAAGTGAGGCATATACAACAAAACAAAAGGCTAATACAAAGCCTAAAGAATTAAACAAGAGATCCCAAACATGGGATCAACAAAGTATCTAGCTGACCTTAACATGCAGCCCTCACAAAAACAACCAACTAAAAGTTTACATGGGAGCAGGGCATACCCAGGAAATAACCAATAAAGCAAAACAGTAAGGGGGGAGCCAAACTGAACAATACAAACCAGGGCATACCCTGGGAAATACAAGGGAAACAAAGCAAGAAGGAGAACCAAACACCACACATAAGGGGCAAGGAACCTTCTGGGCAGAATCTAAAGTAGTAGCCTGTGCTCAGGGCAAGCAGCATAGACAATTCTGTGGATGCCAGTCTGGATCTTCTTTACTATGCTGGCAGGCGTGACAGGGGCCTTTTCAAAAATCTTGGCATTTCTGGCAAGCCAAATGTTGTAGACTGTGCTAGCAAGGGCTGACTTCCTAGCCACAGCAGGGGGGCCAGTACCTTTCACTTCTCTTGTCCATCTAATGGCACTCTCATTTGTTATCATTTGCCTCCTGTTGCCCAGCCATTTGATGATGGATACCCAGATTTCCTTGCTGACTCTATAAGAGAAGAAGAGGTGCTCCTTGTTCTCTTCCTGGTCAGAGCATAGAGGGCACAGCTTGTCATTACCTTCAAGATGAAGCTTGTCTTTGGGGAGGAGCTTGTTCTTTATTGCCAGCCAAAGAATGAATGATTGTTTGGGAGGGTAGAGCCCATTCCAGACCATGGAAGCCCATCTGACCTCATTGCCTTTCTGTCTCATTGCATTATACACTTTCTTAATGCTCAACTCATCATTCTGCTTCCAGTCTATCAGCTTATTGGCAGCTTGCAGGGCACAAGGTGGCTGTCCAGCCATCTCATCTCTGATTTCTAGAATCCTCTTCCAAAGAGGGGAGTCCCCCTTGCATGCCTTGACCTCTCATATGGATTTGTGCACAAGGTAGTAATGATGGACCCATTGGATCCATAGGGAGTCTTTTTTCATATGAATGTTCCACAAGACTCTTGTAAGGAGAGCTTTGTTCCAGGATTTGAGCTCCACCAGACCAAGACCCCCTTCAAGCTTAGGTTTGCAAATGTCAACCCAAGCAACAAGAGCCTTCCTCATGCCCCCATTTTTACCATTCCACAAAAAGGTTCTACAAAGCCTGACAATCTTCTCAAGTATGTTACCTGGGATAGGAAAGATTGCTAGCCAGAAGCACTCCACTCTTTGGAGTGCTGACTTGATGAGTTCAGTTCTCCCAGTATAAGATAGAGAGGAGCCATCCCATGCACTAATGTAACCTGAAATTTTCTCAATGAGAGGGGCATAGTGGGTAGCATTTAGCCTTGCAGAGGCAAGAGGGACACCAAGGTACTTGAAGGGGAGGCATCCATCCTCCATTCTAGTGCATCTTCTAATTTCCATTAGCTCATCAGGCTTAACTCCAGCATGAAAGATGTTAGATTTTGCAAGGCTAGCCTTTAACTCTGTACACTCACTGAAGGTGCTGACACACTCCATTAGCATCCCCACTGATTTTGCCTCCCCCCTAGCAAATAAAATCATATCATCAGCAAAGGCCAGGTGGGTGATCTTGAGTTTGTCACACTTGGGGTGGAATCTGAAACCATCTTCCTCTTTCAATCTCTTGAGAAGCCTTGATAGGTATTCCATACTCAAAACAAATAAGTAGGGAGATATTGGATCACCTTGTCTCAAACCCCTTCTGCCTTTGAAGAAACCATGCAGGCTACCATTAATTGATAAGGAATATGTTGTGGAAGAAACACATTCCATAATCCAGCCTATGAACTTTGCAGGGAACTCCAGCCCCTCAAGCAGCCTGTTGAGAAACTCCCATTCCACAGTATCATAAGTTTTCCTGAGGTCTATCTTGATCATGCACCTAGGAGGGATCCTCTACCTACAATACTTCCTAAGAAGCTCCTGAACCAGGTATATGTTTTCAGCCATCCTTCTAGACTTTATGAATGCAGCCTGTGCAGGGTTGACAATGAGATTCAAGCAATGAGCTAATCTTGAAGCAAGAATCTTGGAGATAACCTTGTAGATCACATTACAACAGGTAATTGGCCTGAATTCCTCAACTGTAGAGGCATGCTTACCTTTGGGAATCAGGACTAGGGAGGAGTGATTAATCTGCTTTAGAAGTTTCCCACTCAGGAAGAACTCTTTAACAGCCTCAATAATCTCAGAGTGGACAAACTCTCAAGCTTTCTTGAAGAATTTAGATGAGAATCCATCTGGTCCAGGGGACTTATCCTCCCCTATACTCCACAAAGCAGCCTTGATCTCTTCCTCAATTACATTCTTGACCAACTCTTCAGCTTAGCTCTCTTGAAGGACAGGCCCCTCTCTAATAACATCCATCTCAATGGGGTTACATCTTCCAGAGGAACCTAGAAGCTCTTTGTAGAAGTTGGAGAATTCCTGAACCACTTCAGCTTCAGAATTAGTTTGGTAACCATTTGCATTTCTTATAGTAGCAATATGATTCTTTGTAGATTTCCTCTTTACCAAGGCATGAAAAAACTTGGTCCCCCTATTGATTCTTAGAGATATGACTGAAGTGCTTCTTATTGAGGTCTTTAAGATGGGGTTTGAGGCCTTTCAAAAGCTTACATAAGATGAACTGTTTGGTGCCCCTCACAGGGCAGCCCCAATAAGTGCTAATGAGGTCCATGAATTTCTCATGATCAGCCCACATGTTGAAAAACTTGAAAGATCTCCTACCCCCCCCCCCCCCCCACAACCTCATCCATCAAGCTGACTATACAGGGAGAGTGGTCAGAGAGGCACCCAGCAGGCAGAAATGAAGCTTGAGCTCTCATCCCCTTTTGGAACCACACATTGTTTACGATTGCTCTATCCAACTTGCACCACACTTTGTTGTTGGACCAAGTGAATAAGCTACCACTTGCATTTACATCAGACAGGCCAGTTTCCCTACAACAAAATGAGGGGTCTCTAATTTCATAATCTGTTACAGGCAGCCCATTAGTTTTCTCATCAATAGCAAATACATTATTAAAATCACCCAAGACAAGCCAAGGGGAAGACAAGTCGTATCCAAAATTACATAAGTTATCCCATAAGGGCCTCCTTGATACAATGGAGTTGAACCCATACACAAAACTAGTCACAAAATTACATGAGGAGATTAAACAAGTCACATTTCAATGGATAACTTGAGGGGAAGAATCAATAATAGATACACTGACCTTGGAGGAGTTCCAAAGAAGCATAATTCTGCCTGAAGAGTGATGGAGAAGTTGTTTTCCTGGCTCCACCCATTGAATTTGTTCATGATCTTTAGCAGCTTTGTCTCATCAAGCTTACATTCCAAAATCCCCATTACATCTATCTTGTGCATCTTCCTGAGGTTTAGCACCCCATTCTGCTTCAGGGGCTTGTGAAAGCCCCTGATGTTCCAGCAAGCAACTATCATTTGTGAGGTAGGGAGGCATACCCTCCCTTCCTAGATGGATGTGCTTCTTTTTGGTATGTTCTGCCTTTCCTTCTCTTGACTGCTTGAAAACCATCACCCCTTTGAACCCCTGGCCTCCTGTCTCTTCCATTAATGCCTTAGACCAACCCAGATTTTTCCTTAGGATCCAAGTTGGGAGGGTTAGGAAGGTTGGGAGATTTGAGACCAGTCACCACAGGGATTGGGGGGTTAGCATCTTGGACCCCCTCCCCTCTTGAGATATTGGGGCTTTGATCTTCTGAGTTCTCCCCATTCTCTTATTGGCCAGCTTCTCTAGGCTAATGGTTGGGACCATCCTTTTCAAGCTCATCTAATCTTGCCCTTTCTCTACAAGGCTCCACAGCCTGGTCACTAGCTTCTTTGGCTTTATCACCCTTAGCCTTGGATCCTTCCTTTCTAGCAGGCTCTTTCCCTTTCTTATTTGGCTTTTTACCCCTTTCAAGGTTGGCATTCTGACTGCAAGAGTGGAGGTCATGCCCTACAACCTTACACTTTGAACGATATCTAGGGAGGTTTTCATACCAGATCTTTAGTTCAAATGAATCTCCATTGAGGAGGGTCAATGGAACTGAGAATTGTATATCCTTAGCTACATCCATTTCAACCAGCAATCTAGCATATGATATTCTCTCTTTAATCCTTATGAATTGATCAGCATATAGGGGCTTCCCAATTAAGGTACCAATCTTACTAAGGCAGCTAGCTGACCATAGCTCAAGGGGCAAGCCCTTTAGTTGAATCCAAACAGGAATGGTGGTGATTTTCTCATTGCCAAACTTGAACATATTAGGCATTGACTTCAAGAGTAAAGGCCTGCCATACACATGGTATGGGCCTTCTTGCAGCACTTTTAAACTAGCATCTTCATTCTTAAATTTAAATACTATCCAACCATTTTCATGGAACTGAGTGGAGACTCTTACCTTCCAGGAGTCAGTGAGCAGTTTGAGGGCAGCCCTCCCTAGAAACCTCCCTGCAAAATATCCCACCAAGCAGAAAGGTTGATCATCAAACACTTCAAGCATGTCTTTCTGAGTGGCTCTGACTATTCCTCCCTCACTGGCTATGGAGGAGAGCTGGAGACCCTTACTTTGAATCCTATTATCTGCAAAGAGGCTAACCCAAGGAGCTTTCTTGGCCTCCTCAACATTTGCAGGCCTCTTGCCCTTAGACTTGAAGATATGTTGGGCTCCTACAGGACCCGGAGTAGGGGAGGCTGCATTGTCCCTTGAGTCAGCTTGAAGGCTCACATTCTTCAAGGGTAAGTGAGGTCTAGACTCACTGCATTCCTCTTCCCTACCTTGCCTTGCAGCAGGCTTTCTACCATGAACAATTCCATGAACAGTAGCTTCACAGCTTGCATCTTCTTCCTAACTGGAAGAACATGACTCCATTTGACCAGAGCCTTCTACACTCTCACCAGAGGAGCTTAGGTTCTCATCTTCAATGTCTAGGGACTCTTCTTCCAATGTTTGGCTAGCTGCATTGCTTTTCATTTGAACTTTGGTACTGTTCACCTTTGAAGCTCTAGCAGAGCTTCCATTCTTGCCCGAGCTAAAATCTTCCATTTGAGACCCTAAGGGTTGGGAATCCTTCCCTCCCAGGGAGCAGGAAGAGAATGATGATCCTTTGGATGGTCCCTTGGCTCCATCCAAGCTAGCACTGCCTGCAACTTCTTCGCGCGACAAAGCTACTATAGCAGCTTTGTTCTTGAAATGATTCTGGACATATTCCAGATCATTTTGTTCCTGGATTGTGAGAGGAGGTTTCCTCTTCCCCATGCTGAACAAGGCAAAGAATGGCACGGAAAGAGGTGGAGAATGAGGAGAGATGAACTGGAGACCATGGGCAGCACTGTTCATAGTTGAGAGCTTCTCTCTCTAGCTGCCCGGGTACAACTTTTAAATTTTTATTACTATGCTATGTGTTCTAGATTTTAAGCTTACTAATGAAATTTTATCATATTTGTTTGTTTTAAGTCAACCAAAATTTTCAGAACAATATGAACATGCATTTATCTTTTCAAAAATACTAAAAAAAACTGAGACAAAGTGTGTGAATGTGTCTCCCATACCCCCAAACTTAAATTACACATTGTCCCCAATGTGTGAATAACATAGAAAGATCTGACCTGGGAGATAAAGAACTAACTGGGCCAGCATAGCTCATAGCACACCCTCAAACTTGAACGGATGCACACATTGTCCCTAAAAAAGAAAAAACTAATGTAATACGGGAAACAAGAAGTACTAAAAGTAAATAAATAACAATAAATATGAAAAACAATAAAAATAAAAGGATAAGCTGTGGGGTGCCTCCCATGAGCGCTAAGTTTAACATCTTCAGCTAGACGCTCTTATTCCCTCCCAAAAAAGCATAAGTTGAATGCATCAGCAACTACTTCAATGTTAAATTTGGTGGTTAGATGCTTTGTAAAGGCCTCTAGGCAGTGCGCAGCCTCAAAGATGTCATCAGTAACATCTTCATATGCAGGCTCAACATCTAATCTTGTTAACCAATGGGTGAGGGTGGCTTCCAATGGAGCAATGAGATGGACCTGAAAAGCTTGCTCAACAAAACTTTGTATCATACATACATTAAAGCATTCCAAATCATCTTGTAGTAATTTTAGTGCATCAAATATCTTAAACTCTATTTTTTCACCATTTACCTTCATACTTACTATACCCTTTTTCACACAAATCTTTGTATCAACAGTTCTCATGAAAGGTCTTCCTAAAATGATGGGTAGGGGTAATGGCATAGAGCATTCCTCCATATCTAACACGATGAAATCAGTAGGTAATATGAACTCACCTACCTTAACCAGGACATCCTCAAGAATACCTCTACGTCTTTTGATACTTCTATCTGCCAACTGTAAGGTGATGGAAGTCGATTGTAGCTCCCCTAAACCTAGGGTTTCGAATACTATGTATGGTAATAAATTAACACCCGCTCCCAAATTGAGTAATGCCCGCTTAAACAGCTGATCACCTATCCTACAGGGAATAGTAAAACTGCCTGGATCTTTCAGTTTTGGTGGTAATTTACTTAATAGCACAACACTTACCTCTCATGTTCTTGAAACTTCTTCTTATGAGTGCAACAATCTTTTAGAAATTCAGCATAAGCAGATATTTGTTAAATTGCATCTAATAAGGGAATGTTTGTTTTTACTTTCTGCAAGGTTTCAAAAATATCAAGCAGTTTATTTTCTTTCTTTTGTTTTACAAACCTTTATGGGAAGGGTGGTGCATTCACCTTCTCCATCTCACTTACCTTTGATGCCGATGATTTTTCTAGGGATGCTTTTTCAGACCCATCGGTTCCTATGACCTTTCCATTTCTGAGGGTTATGATAGCCTTCAGTTGTTGGTATCCCCCAGGGTTTGGTAGTGTTTGAGCAAGAGGTTCACCTTGCTTTCTACCATTTAGTACTTTAGCCAGTTGCCCCATTTGTACCTCTAGCCTTTGAATAGCCTGTTCATGTTTTGCAGTGGTTTGTCTCATTTCAATCCGAAATTGCCTTTCATCTACCATGAACTGATCTTGTGAACACATCAACTGTTGGTGTTGGGATACTAACTGCTGTTGTTGAGTTGCCAGTTGCCTCATAAGATTCTCGAGGTCACTCTTTTTTGGTTCGGGAACAGATTGGGCTATTGGTTGGAAGTTTCTTTGCTGCCCTTGACCATTCTGATTGTTGCCCCAAGAAAATTTTGGGTGACTCCGCAATCCAGGGTTGTAGGTGTTTGCATAAGGATTGTTCTTTGGCAGATAGTTGTTTGGTCTCACAAAGTTTGCTTGCTCATGGTCTGCAGATGAATACAAGGGACATGTATCAGTGTTATGATCAAATTGGGAACATATCGCACATACTTGGAGTGGTGTAGCTGGTGTATTAGGTGATGTATTTTGAGCGGCCAAGGCTTTAACTAGCAAATCTAATTTCCTCTCCACAGCAGCTATTTGGGTAGAAGATCCTCCATTTAGGTTTACCTCATATATACCTTTGCTCTTGGTTACATGTCAATCTCGAGAGGAGAATTGCTGGGTATGTTCATTTAAGGTCTCGAAAAGCTCCATGGCTTTTTCATTTCTTTTCTCCATCAGAACTCCTTCACAACCTGAATCCACAATACTTTTATTAGTATCACTTAAACCTTCATAGAAAGCTTGTACCAGTTCATCCTGAGGTAGGTTGTGATGAAGGCATTTGAGTAACAGCTCATTGAAATGTCCCCATGCCTCAAAGAATAGGTGTCTATCCTTTTGTTGGAAAGATTGAATCTCCTTCCTCATTTGCCTCGTCTTTTGGGCTGGGAAAAACTTCCTTAGGAATTTGCTGGCCAACTCCTCCCAAGTGTGGATAGAAACTGCAAGCAATGAATTGTACCATAGTTTAGCATTATCTTTAAAGGAAAAAGGGAAAAGAATTAATCTAATTCCTTCTTGGTCTAAGCCTCGGATGTGCTGGAACTTGCAGAGATCGAAGAACTCTCGAAGGTGCAAGTGTGGATCCTCATTAGGTGTACCCCTAAAGTGAGTTAGTGCATTGAGTATCTGCAGAGATATGTAGTAATTGCCTTCCACCTCAGGTTGATAAGCAATGCAAGACGGTTGATCGAGGTTCCGTGGGATGAAGGATTGCTTCATCGGTCTTTGCTCAGGAGGTTGTTGGTTTTCTAATTGTTCTGCCATCGGTGCTCCTTCCTTAATTTATTCTTCTACCCCTTTGGAGTTGTCTCTAAGCCTTTGTCGGATGGTCCGCTCAAACTCGGGATCGAGGGGAAAGAATGTTGGATGTCTGGATCGAAGCCCGTGCATTAATCGGTAATAGTTGCTTTAGTGCAGCAGTTCAACACTACTGCCCGGATAGCTCTCTGCCTCAAGTGCACTTGATCGCACAGAGGGGTGCGCTCGATCGCACGTGGTACAGAGGGTTTTGCTGGAGTGCCTGAAACAGAAAATAAAAAAGAAAAAGATTAGGTTTTGGATTAAACAAAAATAAAGATAAAATCTTAAAATTTGCGATTGTTAATAAAAATAAAACAGAATAAATAATTAAAACTAAAAAATTACTAAACTAAACGAAAATAATCCTAGAAAGAAATTTAGCGCAATCCCCGGCAACAGCGCCAAAAACTTGTTGAGCGATTATCTACCTAAATAAATAAGCAAATAACCAAACTTGTTTTACTTGCAAGTGCACAAGGTCTACAGTAGCATAGTGTGCAAGTGCGATATCATTTCCACAGGGATTGGTGAATTTCGATTTAGAATTAATTTCACAAATTAAAAATAGATAGAAATATTGAGTCTAGGTTAAGAATAATGATAAAGGTATAGGGACTTGGTATCCACCACTAATCATGTTACCCTAACAAAACAATATGCCAATGTTCTACTCATGCTATGAATACCTACTGGTTGTCAACCTAAGGGCTTAGTCCACTCTTTAGGCTATTGATTTCCCTAAGCAACGAGTTAGGCATGGTGTATACTCTAACTCTTTTCTCTCTTAAGGGATTCAGCATGGTGTATACTGAGTTGTTCCTTAAAAGAGCATAGGATCTGTGGAAATCGACAACCACACGAGACTTAGGGCTTGGTCCACTCCCGGTTTCCCATGTTGATTAACCCAAGAATCCGGATAAGATATCTTTTGTTACTATTGTTGAACCCAGGACTCGGTCATCCAAATTGATTCAACTAACTAATCCATACCACATGCATACATTGATCAAACACACACATATGAGGAATTTAAATAAAAACAAGCATTAATCAAATCAAGAATCACAGCATAAATATTGCAAAGGCACCAATACTGAATTATTGGTTAAATATAATTAGGGCTTCAACCAAGCCCTACTAAAAAATTAGTTACACATAGTTGTGATGCTAAACAACATCATAAAATAAAATACAAAGGAAAGAAGAAGCCCAAAAACACTATGGAGAAGAGTTGTTAGTTCATCTCCACAATCTCTCCTCCAGGCTCGTTCGGCCTCCGGCCTCCCCGAACAAAAACTAAACTAAAAGGGAGATATTGTTTCTATGTTTTACAAGTCTATTTATAAGGTTCTAAGGAAACCTCGAAACCCTAATTTCCAAAATAAGACCCGAACCATTATTTCCAAAACAGGTTCTGCCGGTTTACTGTATGTGTGCGCTCGATCGCACACTATTGAACTCGAGCGCATCAGCACTTGAGCCTTCTTCTTGCGCATGAGCACAGGCTGTGCTCGATCCTGGCGTGGGTGCTGGCTACTTGTGTGCTCGATCGAACCTATCTGGTTCCAGATCTTCAGTTTTCTTCCTTAGAGCTCCAAAATGCTATCTTTTCTTTAAAAACCTACAAAAAACACAGAAAATACAAAAATGAAGTAGAATATACTGAAATACATAAACAAAGAGCCTAACAACTGCAAATTAAGGGGCTTGAATTTGAATATTTAAGCACTTATCAGTCTCCACACCAAAGAAAAAATGTAACTGTTGGTACCTTGATAGTGGATGCTCAAAACATATGACTGGTGATAAAAGTGTATTTAAGGAACTAACTCTAAGAGATAGTGGACTTGTCACCATTGGAGACAACACAAAAATAAAGATCCTCAGGCATGGAAAAGTTGGTAATGATTTCTCAACCATAGATAATGTATTGCTAGTACAAGGCCTTAAGCCAAATTTACTAAGTATTAGTCAACTTTGTGACAAAGGCAACAAAGTCATATTTGAAACCTCTCATTGTCTAGTTATAGACATCAAGAGTAACAAGATCAAGTTTGTTGGCTATACATGAAAATGTCTATATAGTTGATTTAAAATCATTGCATTCCGAAAATGAAAAATGTTTTCCCGCATTTAGTGAAAACCCATGGATATGGCATAGAAGGCTTGGTCATGTGAACATGAATTTGCTTAAAATCATTTCTAGAAAAAATTTAGTCATTGGACTTCCCAAAATCAATTTTGAGAAAGACAAAGTATGTGATGCTTGTCAAATAGAAAAACAAACTAGGATTTCTTTTAAATCAAATAATGTAGTCTCAACTACTAGACCATTGGAACTTTTGCATATGGACTTATTTGGTCCAAAAAGTACCATTAGTCTAGGTGGTCATCAATATGCTCTTGTTATTGTTGATGACTATTCAAAATATACCTTTGTTATTTTTATTGCTTACAAGGATGAAGCTTTCAAAGGATTTGAAAACTTTTGCAAAAAGGTTCAAAATGAAAAAGGAATTTGTATTTCAAGCATTAGAAGTAATCATGGAAAAGAATTTGAAAACCAAAGTTTTTCAAAATTTTGTGATGAAAATGGAATTGATCATAACTTTTTAGCTCCTAGAACTCTTCAACAAAATGGAGTTGTTAAGAGGAAAAATAGAGCTCTAGAAAAATTTGCAAGAACAATACTTTGTGAAAATAATTTACCAAAATACTTTTGGGCTGAAGCAATAAACACTTCTTGCTATATCTTGAATAGAATTTTAATTAGGCCTATGCTGGACAAAACTCCGTATGAATTATGGAAAGGTAGAAAGCCTAATATCTCATATTTTCGTACATTTGGTTGTAAATGCTTCATCCTAAATAACAATAAAACTAACTTGGGTAAAATTTAACTCTAAGACCGATGAAGGGATATTTTTAGGATATTCAACCTCCAGTAAGGCTTATAGAGTCTTCAACAAGAGAACACTAGTGGTAGAAGAATCCGTACATGTAACTCTTGATGAGTCTAACCCAATTAGTAGTAGAGAAGTTTCTTTCAATGACGATGCAAATTTTATTCCAAGAACGAAAACACCTACTCCCATTGTTGACCTAAAGTAAAGTCCACCTCAAACAAATGAAGAGGTGGAAACTCTCAAATTGGACCAACCATCTACAAGCCGACAAAAGGATAGTCTTCCCAAAGATTGGAGGTATGTAAATTATCACTCGATTGATCAAGTGATTGGTGATCCTTCACAAGGGGTAAGAACTCATTCCTCTATTAGAAATATTTGCAATTATGTAGCTTATTTGTCTCAAATAAAACCTAAGACATTTATAAAAGCTGAAAAGGATAATGATTGGATAATTTCCATGCAAGAAGAAATAAATCAATTTGAAAGAAACAATGTTTGGAATCTAGTTCCAAGACCTAAGAATCATACAATAATAGGAACTAAATGGGTATTTAGAAATAAGATGGATGAAAATGGACTAGTAACTAAGAACAAGGCTAAACTAGTTGCTAAGGGTTATAATCGAGAAGGATGAATAGACTTTGATGAGACCTATGCTCCCATAGCTACATTAGAATCTATTCAAATGTTATTATCCTTTGCATGCTTTAATAAGTTTAAATTATTTCAAATGGATGTAAAGAGTGTTTTCTTAAATGGCTTTATAGAGGAAGAGGTTTATGTTGAGCAACCTTTTGGATTTGAGAATCCTAGTATTCCAAATCATGTCTACAAGCTTTCTAAAGCTCTATATGGGTTGAAGCAAGCTCTAAGAGCATGGTATGAAAGACTAAGTAAATTTTTGATTGACAATAATCTTATAAGAGGTAAAGTAGACACAACCCTCTTCACAAAAACTCACATAAATGACACTCTACTAGTCCAAATATATGTTGATGATATTATATTTGGTGCTACTAATGAATCTGTGTGTCAAGAGTTTGACAAGTGCATGCAAGATGAATTTGAAATGAGCATGATTGGAGAGCTTACCTACTTCCTTGGACTTCAAATCAAACAATTGAAAGGAGGCATCCTCATCAATCAATCAAAATACTCTAAGGACCTACTGAAGAGGTTCAGGATGGAAAGCTCAAAGTCACTTGGTACACTCATGAGCACCTCAACAAAACTTAATCTTGATGAATGAGGTAAATGTGTAGATACTAAATATCATAGAAGCATGATAGGAGCTTTACTTTATTTAACTGCAAATAGACCTGATATAATGTTCAGTGTATGAATGTGTGCTAGATTTTTGGCTAATCTAAAGGAATCACATGTAATTACAGTAAAAAGAATCCTTAGATATCTACAAGGAACTCAAACCCTAGGATTATGATACTCTAGAGATTCATCTTTTGAGCTTGTAGGATATTCAAATGCTGACTTTGTTGGATGTAGGTTAGATAGAAAAAGCACAAGTGGAACATGACAATTCTTAGGTGCAATGTTAACCTCTTGGTTTTCCAAGAAATAAAACTCTGTTGCACTATCAACCGTCGAGGCAGAATATGTAGCAGTTGGAAGTTGTTGTGCCCAAGTATTATGGATAAAACAACAACTAGAAGACTATGGCATGAACTTTAAAAGTATCCCAATATATTGTGATAATATTAGTGCTATCAACTTAACCAAGAACCCTATTCAACACTCTAGAACTAAACATATAGAAATTAGACATCATTTCTTAAGAGACCATGCTAAAAAAGGTGATATAAGACTAGAATTCATACCTTCAGAAGATCAAATAGCTAATATTCTTACAAAACCTCTAAGTGATGCTAGTTTTTGCAAAATTAGACTGTTAATGGGATTGTTAGATTATGATAAACTATATGTCTGATTGTTTCATCATTCATCATTTTGCATATTTGACATCTAGTGAAAGAGTATTAAACCTTATTTAACAATAAGTCCCTACCCAAGATGGCATAGATAAACAAATTTTATGCTAAGATTCAAGACTGAAAATTTTCTTAAGGGTCCAATTGACTGGTAAGTCTATCCCAGTCGACTAGTAAGTCTCTACCTGATCTTCCAGTCAACTGGTAAGTCTATACCAGTCGACTAGTAATCAAAAACCTTGTTTGGAGCCATTTTTTTGAAAATCTATTAACCACCCAGTCGACTGGTATTCTTCTTTCAGTTTACCCAGTCAACTGGTATCCCTAACCAGTCAACTGGTATATGAAACATTTTAAATCTGTAATGAAGCCAGTCGACTGGAACCCAACTCCAGTCGACTTGTATTGCGATTCTATATATAGTCTCTTCATTTTTTCCAGATTTTTATGCCATTTTTAAAACCCTAAGCTTTCTCTCTCTACAAAATCTCGTCATTTTGATTGAAAAAAACCTTCAAAACACTTCTTAAATACCTCAATCTACTCATCCAAACCATTTATTTCAACTTTCTACGGTTGAAATCCCATTGTTTTAACCAAAAACCATTTTTCGCCCAAAAAGCTTTTCTTCCAAAATATCCGACCGAATCCACATAAAAACCACCGTTGGGGGACCACATGCACCTACTAGGCCAAGGTCCTCAAAATTTACGGCTCTAGATTCCCGAGGGAACGGCGTAGTGGGCTCCTCAAGCAAAAAGCCCAGAATAGAGCTCGACGACTCTCTGTTCTCGAGCCCGGCGACTAAAGACAGGTATACATCCGTTATTCGCCATAAGAAGATCATGACGGGTAGATTTGTCAACTTCGAATCTATTCATCAGGGTAATTTTGATGTATTACCTACATTCAATTCCATTAACTTGACCTCACTGGTCAAGATACATGAAAAATATTACCCAAGATTGATTCACTAGTTCTATGTGAACTTGGTAAAACCTAGTCCACTGGCTCTGAGGTTCAGAACCAATGTTATGGGTGTGGAGTTTGAGGTTAACACTGATCTTTTGATGAGTATTCTGAGGATCCTTGTAGGAGGGATCCAATGGAGTCTGAATGGATGGCCAGACAATTTCGATTATAAGGAGGCATGTCAGGTAGTTAGGGGTGACCCTAACTATGTGTTTCAACCCACTACATTTCACAAATGTAGTGACATGCCCCTTGACTCAAAATTGTTCAACCTTATTGTGAGTTGGACCATCCACTCAAGACTCGAAAGTCGAGGCTATCTATCTAAGATAGATGTCGTATTGATTTAGTGCTTTAAAAATGGGCACCACTTCAATATCTACCCCCTACTGCTCGCCTACATGATAAATGGCGAAGCGATCAACTCCGGATGCCTTCCCTACAAGATACTCATCACACTCATCCTCTAGCACTTTCGGGTGCCTCTTCCCGCCTTCGAGGCTTAGGACATCGGCCTCAAGGACATCATCAACATCTCCTCGTTGAAGAAGATAGGATGTACAATTCGAGACGGCTTCATCTACTCCAAGGCCGAGAAGAACATACGGATAGGAGAAGACGAGAGCAGTGATGATGAGGACGAGGGTCCAGATGATGCTGTTGCTGCTGCTATGGATGCGGATGACCGAGCACCTCCTATGGGTGACTTGAGTGCTAATCAGGTTGGAAATGGTGATCTTCTACAGGCTATCACGAGCCTCTAGCTGACCATGCAGTCCGGCTTCCAGATCTTGAGCTCTACAGTCGAGGGCATGCATCACGACCTCTGCTCTCTCCAGGATGAGTTCGAGTTGCACCGTGAGCATACCGATGGCTCTTTGGCTGAGCTTGGGGATCTTACTCATGGCAGCTCTGACTCTCCCGCTTCTTAAGTCATTTTCTATCTTTCTTTTGATGTATTTATTGATATAGATTTTCATTGTTCATTAGCACGGACATTGCTTTATCATTTTCTGTATTTTGTACTTCTGTTTCAACTCTACGAAGCATGTGTTGTATAGACTAGTGATGTATATGACTATGGTTTTCACTTAGACTTGTTAATACACTTGTTTTACTTTTTCGCAATAAGTTTACTTGCTTTAAGTCTTTCTGTATTCGGATAAATGCTTTAAACTGTTTCTACATGTATAAAAACTTCTGGTTCTTTCCAGGAAGGTTTCCCAACTGCCAAAGTTTTGTGTAAAAGTTTGTTTATGCATGCTCTTCATGTCTATGCTATCTATATAGCTTATTTTTTGGTTTACTACCCTTTTTTTCTACTGTTGTCAAAACGGGAGAGAAAATAGATAAAATGAGAAAACTAACTGTAAACTCAAAATAGTGCATAGATTTAGGGGGAGCTTAGCTCCAAAGAACTTTGCGTATGATTTTAAATGTTGAGTTTATTGGTTAGATTGCATATAAACTGCTTTTGATCCTTTTACAGGTTGGTTTTATTCAAAAAACAGAGAAAACTCTGTTTGATTTTTTCAAAAAAATCCAACACTTAGTTTCTAAAACTGTTTTATCTCATTAGTTTTGTCGTCATAAAAAAAGGGAGATTGTTGACCCTCACCTATATTTTAATGATGACAAAACACAACTCTTATTATACTAACAGTGCTATCTAAGTGTATTAAGCGATAAAAGCATACAACAAAAAATCAAGGTGCAAGAACTCAACCTGAATCAAACTCTAAGTCAAGACAAAAGATCTAGTATAGGTATAAGGTATTGAAACAAGTTGTAAATCTCACTTGTTCAGGTAACTAGCTTGTCCAATGGCTCCTTTTGAAAAAGCGTTTTAAAAACTAACGTTTAAAAGTTAAAAGCATTTCAAAGAATGAAAAACTGTGTTAAAGGGCAACCCAGTCGACTGGGTACTTACACCAAAAGACTAGTGTTTTGGACAGACAGTCCCCAATCGACTGGTACTTTGGACAGAAGGTCCCTAGTCGACTAGTAAGTCCTACCTAATCGACTGGTACCAGTCATAGTCTTAAAGGTTAGACTTTTCACTTGACCTAGTCGATTGGTACTAAGATCCAGTCGACAGGTAATTCAAAAAATATGATCGTTGAAACGGGAGAATTCAACACAAAATGTACCAAAACATTCCAAGTCAGTACAAAATGACCATATCAATACAAGGCTATATAAACCCACTCTATTGAGCATTTTAAAAAGGGGAAATTACACATTCAATCAAGTTTTTACTCATTGATACACAAAATCTTTGAAATACTTATTGTTGAGCCATTCTTCAAGCTTTACCTTGAAAGAGAGATTATTCAGTTGTATAAGCTTTCATTGCCGTCTCTCTACCATTTACTTTGCATCATTTATTGTAAAGGGATTAACTTTCGAAAGAAAGAGATTAGCTTCCGAGAGGAAGGGATAAGCTTCCAGGAGGAAGGGATTGTTTGTAAGGTTTGTGCAACACCCGTGAAGTTGCACGACTAAAGGTTTTTTAGTGGATTACTTCAAGGAGGTTCCTTGAAGAGAGTGGACGTAGGGTAAGAACGACTCTGATATTGTCGAACAACTATAAACTAAGTTTGCATCCTCTATTCCTTAAACTCTTTTGTTTATAGCACTTTACTTATTTACATGCTTGTGGATTAATCTGTTTTTATAAACTTGTGATTAATTATGAAAGTTTTTTAAAAACCCAATTCACCCCCCCTTTTTGGGTTGAAACCTCAGTCTACAGCGGCGAGTAATATATCATCAACATAAAGAACAAGAAAGAAATATTTACTCCCATCTCAGTCAGTCAGAGTCACCCGGGTAGCTAGAGAGAGAAGCTCTCAACTGTGAACAGTACTGCCTATGGTCTCCAGTTTATCTCTCCTCCTTCTCCACCTCTTTCCGTGCCATTCTTTCAGCCTTGTTCAGCATGGGGAAGAGGGAACCTCCTAGGAAACCTCCTCTCACAATCTAGGAACAAAATGATCTAGAATATGTCCAGAATCATTTCAAGAACAAAGCTGCTACAGTAGCTTTGTCGCGAGAAGAAGTTGCAGGTAATGCTAGGTTGGATGGAGCCAAGGGACCATCCAAAGGATTAGCATTCTCTTCCTGCTCCTTGGGAGAGAAGGATAACCAACCCTTAGGGTCTCAAATGGAAGATTCTAGCTCGGGCAAGAATGGAAGCTCTGCTAGAGCTTCAAAGGTGAACAGTACCAAAGTTCAAATGCAAAGCAATGCAGTTAGCCAAACATTGCAAGAAGAGTCCCTAGACATTGAAGATGAGAATCTAAGCTCCTCTGGTGAAAGTGTAGAAGGCTCTGGTCAAATGGAGTCATGTTCTTCCAGTGAGGAAGAAGATGCAAGCTGTGAAGCTACTGTTCATGGAATTGTTCATGGTAGAAAGCCTGCTGCAAGGCAAGGTAGGGAAGAGGAATGCAGTGAGTCTAGACCTTACTCACCCATGAAGAATGTGAGCCTTCAAGCTGACTCAAGGGACAATGCAGCCTCCCCTGCTCCGGGTCCTGTAGGAGCCCAGCATATCTTCAAGTCTAAGGGCAAAAGGCCTGCAAATGTTGAGGAGGCCAAGAAAGCTCCTTGGGTCAGCCTCTTTGTAGAGAATAGGATTCAAAGTAAGGGTCTCCAGCTCTCCTCCATAGCCAGTGAGGGAGGAATAGTCAGAGTCACTCAGGAAGACATGCTTGAAGTGTTTGATGATCAACCTTTCTGCTTAGTGGGATATTTTGCAGGGAGGTTTCCAGGGAGGGCTGCCCTCAAACTGCTCACTGACTCTTGGAAGGTAAGAGTCTCCACTCAGTTCCATGAAAATGGTTGGATAGTATTTAAATTTGAGAACGAAGATGCTAGATTAAAAGTGCTGCAAGAAGGCCCATACCATGTGTATGGTAGGCCTTTACTCTTGAAGTCAATGCCTAATGTTCAAGTTTGGTAATGAGGAAATCACCACCATTCCTGTTTGGATTCAACTAAAGGGCTTGCCCCTTGAGCTATGGTCAGCTAGCTGCCTTAGTAAGATTGGTACCTTAATTGGGAAGCCCCTATATGTTGACTAATTCACAAGGACTAAAGAGAGAATATCATATGCTAGATTGCTGGTTGAAATGGATGTAGCTAATGATATACAATTCTCAGTTCCATTGACCCTCCTCAATGGAGATTCATTTGAACTAAAGATCTGCTATGAAAACCTCCCTAGATATTGTTCAAAGTGTAAGGTTGTAGGGCATGACCTCCACTCTTGTAGCCAGAATGCCAACCTTGAAAGGGGTAAAAAGCCAAATGAGAAAGGGAAAGAGCCTGCTAGAAAGGAAGGATCCAAGGCTAAGGGTGATAAAGCCAAAGAGGCTAGTGACCAGGCTGTCGAGCCTTGTAGAGAAAGGGCAAGATTGGATGAGCTTGAAAAGGATGGTCCCAACCATGAGTCTAGAGAAGCTGGCCAGGAAAAGAATGGGGAGAACTTAGAAGGTCAAAGCCCCAATGTCTCAAGAGGGGAGGGGGTCCAGGATGCTACCCCCCCAATCCCTGTGGTGACTGGTCTCAAATCTCCCAACCTTCCTAACCCTCCCAACTTGGATCCTAAGGAAAAATCTGGTCTGGTCCAAGGCATTAGTGAAAGAGACAGGGGGCCAGGGGTTCAAGGGGGTGATGGTTTTCAAGCAGTCAAGAGAAGGAAAGGCAGAACATACCAAAAAGAAGCACATCCATCTAGGAAGGGAGGGTATGCCTCCCTACCTCACAAATGATAGTTGCTTGCTGGAACATCAGGGGCTTTTACAAGCCCCTGAAGCACAATGGGGTGCTAAACCTCATGAAGGTGCACAAGATAGATGTAATGGGGATTTTGGAATGTAAGCTTGATGAGACAAAACTGCTAAAGATCATGGGGAACAAATTCAATGGGTGGAGCCAGGCAAACAACTTCTCCACTCACTCTTCAGGCAGAATTATGCTTCTTTGGAACCCCTCCAAGGTCAGTGTATCTATTATTGATTCTTCCCCCCAAGTTATCCATTGTAATGTGACTTGTTTAATCTTCTGATATAATTTTGTGACTAGTTTTGTGTATGAGTTCAACTCCATTGTATCAATAAGGCCCTTATGGGACAACTTATGTAATTTTGGATATGACTTGTCTTCCCCTTGGCTTGTCTTGGGTGATTTTAATAATGCGTTTGCTATTGATGAAAACTAATGGGCTGCCTGTAACAGATTATGAAATTAGAGACCCCTCATTGTGTTGTAGGGAAACTGGCCTGTCTGATGTAAATGCAAGTGGTAGCTTCTTCAATTGGTCCAATAACAAAGTGTGGTGTAAGTTGGATAGAGCAATGGTAAACAATGTGTGGCTCCAAAAGGGGATGAGCGCTCAAGCTTCATTTCTGCCTGCTGGGTGCCTCTCTGACCACTCGCCCTGTATTGTCAGCTTAATGGATGAGGTTGGGGGGGGGGGGGGGGGTAGGAGATCTTTCAAGTTTTTCAACATGTGGGCTAATCATGAGAAATTCATGGACCTCATTAGCACTTATTGGGGCTGCCCTGTGAGGGGCACCAAACAGTTCATCTTATGTAAGCTTTTGAAAGGCCTCAAACCCCATCTTAAAGACCTTAATAAGAAGCACTTCAGTCATATCTCTAAGAGAGCCTTGGAGGCTGCTAGCAAGCTGTCTGGCATGCAGCAAGATCTACATGACAACCCAAATGATTCTGACTTACAAGTGAGGGTGACAAATGCTAAGTTGAAAGCTTTCCAGCTTGCAGAGGCTGAGAGAAGCTTCCTGTCCTAGCAAGCTAAATGCAAATACCTACTCAATAGTGATAGGGGGACCAAGTTTTTTCATGCCTTGGTAAAGAGGAAATCTACAAAGAATCATATTGCTACTATAAGAAATACAAATGGTTGCCAAACTAATTCTGAAGCTGAAGTGGTTCAGGAATTCTCCAACTTCTACAAGGAGCTTCTAGGTTCCTCTGGAAGATGTAACCCCATTGAGATGGATGTTATTAGAGAGGGGCCTGTCCTTCAAGAGAGCCAAGCTGAAGAGTTGGTCAAGAATGTAACTAAGGAAGAGATCAAGGCTGCTTTGTGGAGTATAGGGGAGTATAAGTCCCCTGGACCAGATGGCTTCTCATTTAAATTCTTCAATAAAGCTTGGGAGGTTATCCACTCTGAGATTATTGAGGCTGTTCAAGAGTTCTTCCTGAGTGGGAAACTTCTAAAGCAGATTAATCACTCCTCCCTAGTCCTGATTCCCAAAGGCAAGCATGCCTCTACAGTTGAGGAATTCAAGCCAATTGCCTGTTGTAATGTGATACAAGGTTATCTCCAAGATTCTTGCTTTAATATTAGCTCCCTGCTTGAATCTCATTGTCAACCCTGCATAGGCTGCATTCATAAAGTCTAGAAGTATGGCTGAAAACATATACCTGGTTCAGGAGCTTCTTAGGAAGTATTATAGGAAGAGGATCCCTCCTAGGTGCATGATCAAGATAGACCTCAGGAAAGCTTATGATACTGTGGAATGGGAGTTTCTCAACAGGCTGCTTGAGGGGCTGGAGTTCCCTGCAAAGTTCATAGGCTGGATTATGGAATGTGTTTCTTCCACAACATATTCCTTATCAATTAATGGTAGCCTGCATAGTTTCTTCAAAGGCAGAAAGGGTCTGAGACAAGGTGATCCAATATCTCCTTACTTATTTGTTTTGAGTATGGAATACCTATCAAGGCTTCTCAAGAGGTTGAAAGAGGAAGATGGTTTCAGATTCCACCCCAAGTGTGACAAACTCAAGATCACCCACCTGGCCTTTGCTGATGATCTAATTTTATTTGCTAGGGGGGAGGCAAAATCAGTGGGGATGCTAATGGAGTGTGTCAGCACCTTCAGTGAGTGTACAGGGTTAAAGGCTAGCCTTGCAAAATCTAACATCTTTCATGCTGGAGTTAAGCCTGATGAGCTAATGGAAATTAGAAGATGCACTGGAATGGAGGATGGATGCCTCCCCTTCAAGTACCTTGGGGTCCCTCTTGCCTCTGCAAGGCTAAATGCTACCCACTATGCCCCTCTCATTAAGAAAATTTCAGGCTACATTAGTGCATGGGCTGGTTCCTCTCTATCTTATGCTGGGAGAACTGACTTTATCAAGTCAGTGCTCCAAGGAGTGGAGTGCTTCTGGCTAGCAATCTTTCCTATCCCAGGTAACATACTTGAGAAGATTGTCAGGCTTTGTAGAACCTTTCTGTGGAATGGTAAAAATGGGGGCATGAGGAAGGCTCTTGTTGCTTGGGCTGACATTTGCAAACCTAAGCTTAAAGGGGGTCTTAGTCTGGTGGAGCTCAAATCCTGGAACAAAGCTCTCCTTACAAGAGTCTTGTGGAACATTCATATGAAAAAAGACTCCCTATGGATCCAATGGGTCCAGCATTACTACCTTGTGCACAAATCTATATGGGAGGTCAAGGCATGCAAGGGGGACTCCCCTATTTGGAAGAGAATTCTGGAAATCAGAGATGAGATGGCTAGACAGCCACCTTGTGCCCTGCAAGCTGCCAATAAGCTGATGGAGTGGAAGCAGAATGACGAGTTGAGCATTAAGAAAGTGTATAATGCAATGAGACAGAAAGGCAATGAGGTCTGATGGGATTCCATGGTCTGGAATGGGCTCTGCCCTCCCAAACAATCATTCATTCTTTGGCTGGCAATAAAGAATAGGCTCCTCACCAAAGACAAGCTTCATCTTGAAGGTAATGACAAGCTGTGCCCTCTATGCTCTGACCAGGAAGAGAACAAGGAGCATCTCTTCTTCTCTTGTAGAGTCAGCAAGGAAATCTAGGTATCCATCATCAAATGGTTGGGCAACAGGAGGCAAATGATAACAATTGAGAGTGCCATTAGATGGACACTCAAAGTGAAAGGTACTGGCCCCCCTGCTGTGGCTAGGAAGTCAACCCTTGCTAGCACAGTCTACAACATTTGGCTTGCCAGAAATGCCAAAATTTTTGACAAGGCCCTTATCACACCTGCCAGCATAGTAAAGAAGATCCAGACTGGCATCTATAGAATTGTCTATGCTGCTTGCCTTGAGCACAGGCTACTGCTTTAGATTCTGCCCAGAAGGTTCCTTGCCCCTTATGTGTGGTGTTTGGTTCTCCTTCTTGCTTTGTTTCCCTTGTATTTCCCAGGGTATGCCCTGGTTTGTATTGTTCAGTTTGGCTCCCCCCTTACTGTTTTGCTTTATTGGTTATTTCCTGGGTATGCCCTGCTCCCATGTAAACTTTTGGTTGGTTGTTTTTGTGAGGGCTGCATGTTAAGGTCAGCTAGATACTTTGTTGATCCCATGTTTGGGATTTCTTGTTTAGTTCTTTAGGCTTTGTATTAGCCTCTTGTTTTGTTGTATATGCCTCACTTGTATATCTCCTGGGTATGCCTAGTGCTTTTTATACATTTCTGATCAACCAATACATGTTTATTTACAAATTAAAAAAAAAAAGAAATATTTACTCCCACTGACCCTTAAATATATGCATTGTCAACAAGATTCTCCTTGAAACTGCAAGAGGTAACAATCTTATCAAACTTCAGGTACCATTGTTTCAATGCCTACTTAAGCCCATAAATGGACTTGTTAAGCTTACACACCATGTGTTCCTTTCCTTCCACTTGGAAACCATTTGGTTGCATCATGTACAAATCCTCAGATAGATGTCCATTAAGGAAAGTTGTCTTGACATCCATTTGATGTAGCTCAAGATCAAGATGAGCCACCAATGACATAATAACCCGAAAAGAATCCTTGGTAAAAACAAGCAAGAAAGTGTCCTTATAATCAATGCCTTCTCTTTGGTTAAAGCCCTTAGCAACAAGCTTAGCTTTACACCTTTCTACTTGACCTACAGAATTATACTTGGTTTTAAAAAGCCATTTGCAACCAATTGGCCTATAACCACATGGTAGTTCAACTAAGTCTCATACACCGTTTCAACACATCGATGCCATCTCATCATGCATAGCATCTATCCAATATGAAGATTGAAGACTATCAATAGCCTCCTTAAAAGAGACTAGATTAAGAGACATACCAGTATTAAACTCATGCTCCTGCAAATAGACAATATAATCATCAGAAATTGCTGGTCTACAACTTCTCTATGATCTCCTCAAAACAATATCATCAGTTCCCACATCAACATCAGCTATAATGTCAACAACCTGGTCTTGGACAATAACATTTGTTCCCTCTGTCAATTGTGGTACAACCACTGATGGGGGGGGGGGGGTAACTTGAACAGGTATAACAACACGCTCCTCCCTAAATACAACTTCACATTGTGCTAAACTCCCACTGTCACTAACATCCTCAAAGAAGATGGCTCGATCAGATTCAATGACACTAGTAACATTAGAAGGGCAATAGAATCTAGAGCCTCTTGATCCCACACATTAGCCAACAAAATAACCAGTAATGGTCTTAGGATCAAGTTTCTTCTGCTGAGGATTATAAGGCCTTATTTTCGCTTTATAGCCCCAAACACGGAAATGATTCAAACTATGCCTCTTTCCTGACCATAACTCATAAGGAGTTTTAGGAACTGACTTACTTGATACTCGATTCAAAACATATGCAGCAGTTTTCAAAGCCTCACCCCACAAAAATTCAGGCAAAGTGGAATGACGAAGCTTACATCGCACCATATCCATAAGAGTACGATTTCTTCTTTCTGCAATACCATTTTGTTCAGGAGTTCCAGGCATTGTGTATTGAGCCTTGATACCATATGCCTCGAGAAATCTAGCTAAAGGTCCAAGATTTCTACCAGTTTCATCATATCTCCCATAAAACTCATCTCCTCTATCCAATCTTATCGCTTTGATTTTCTTATTTTTCTGGAGTTCCACAACAGCCTTGAAATCCTTAAAAGCTTCCAATGAGTCTGATTTTTCTCGACCGAGCTCAATACAACCATAGCGAGAATAATCATCAATAAAGGTAATGAAGTATCTATAATTTCGCAAAGCAGTAGGTAAAAAGGTACCATAAATATCAGTATGGATTAAATCTAGAACATCCTGACTTCGACTAATCTTTTGCTTTCCGGTTTTTACTGGAAGTTTCCTGATTACGCCCAAAGTATAATGTGGTAGTTATAGCATAGCTTCGGGGTGTCAATTCCACAGGGAAACGTAAACTACAAGGAAAGTGTAAACTTTAATATGAAATAGTAGAATCTAAATAAGAGAATCTGAGTAGTGTGAGAAAATTGTGTAATTGTAATGAAAATTATAATGTAAGCAACAAGGTTTCGGGAATCCTCCCTAGGTTCGTTCCCTTATTTCGATCTCAATTCAGTTGTTTTTTTTCTCGATTGCAAGTTTCACATCCCAAACAAGCAAATGACAAATATTCAATCAAGCGCATATGTAAACCCTAATGTAATTGATATGAATTACTCTTTACTTTTGAGTTAAGCACACATGACCTATCCTATAGGTTTATCAAGAAACGACAATATATCTTTAACGACAATATTGCAGTAATGGACAAACCTAAAAGATAAATCTACCAGACTCAATCATAACCAAACAACGTCACATAAGAAAAAACATGACTAGACTTATATGGAGAATAAGATATAATCACTGGATTAAGAGAAAAATCTTCTATTTAAATTAAAGAGTGACTCATACAATGTTTTGATAATAAATCCAAACTACAACTGAATCAATAATGGAAAATAAGAACAACTACACCTAGGGATTCATCCTTTCGCCTTGCTTGGAGATTAGTTAGCCATGGGGCTCATGCTTGAACACTTTGATGAAGAGTGTGGTAGCCTTTTTGTGTTTCTCAGCCTTCCTAATTGTTCTTTTCTCATACCCTAAGTGATCAATTTATAATACAAAAGGTCTAAGGGTTTTTTAGGGTTTAAATAACCATTAAAGTCCTAATTAGGTCATAACTTAGAGAAGGGGACCGTGTGCGCGCTGCAGCTCTGCCTAATCTTTGGTTTCTTCACTTTCTGGAGGCCGCGGCCCTCTCTAGTCTAGGCCGCGGCTCTGCCTGAAGCTCATTTCTTGCTCTTTTGGCTTGGTTCTGGAGGCCGAGGCTTGGATATTTCCAGGCCGCAGCGCACACACTCAAGACTTTATTTCTCTTCATTTGTTCTTCCACAACCATGCCTTTGCTCCGATATGCTTCAAGCCACGATAACTTTTCCTCCTCTTTGGGACTCAACGTACCTGAAAATGCACCGAAGTAGATCAACAGTCCAAGAATACCACTTTAGAGTTGTTAACGAATAAAAGTGCAATTAAGACCTGGATCAACCCTAAAATGCTAACATTTAAGTACTGTTGAGATGCATTTTATGGCTCTCATCACAACCCCTAACTAGCTTATTGCTAGTCCCTAGCAATTCAAGCGAAAACAAGAGATGAATTATACGGTAGGAATCAAAACAAATTAAAGTAATGTTAGTGTTAAACTAGGAGCAATTCACTTTTTGTCTCAAAAATCGCACATAACACACAGCACATAGAATCATTAAATATCACCCAAGTCCAAAAGTAATCCAAACATCAATCTTAAAATTGTTATCGACTCTTAACATCCATCTTACCACAATCCATTAATCTGAACACCCGGATGATTTTATGCATAACATTCATGAATACAAGTCTTGGCCTCTAAAAACATAATAAGTTGTGTGACATCAATCACAAATCAAGCTCCATAGGCTTATTTTTCAAATCACTCTCCACTATTGTAGAAAAATCACACTACATTAGATCAATAAGTCTTTAATAAGCTTGTAACGTTAGGCTAAGGTAAAGGTTAAGAAAGAACGGGAAGGATTCAATCAATAAAAGAACTTAATCTCTTTGTTTTAAACACAACCTTCTTTTAAGCACTAGATAACCTCACTTCAATACCCAACTCTTTCAACCATTTTTTTATAAGAGCATATCTCTCGATAAGTCACCACTTTTTTTTTTCCTTTCCTCTTTCTTTGCCATAATTCACTTCTTGTTTACTTTGGCATAAGACCATTCACCTTCTTTTTCATTCTTTTCTTTTCTTTTCTTTTCTACAACCCCCAACTTATCTCTTTTAATGTACTTGGATTATGGTAGTAATATTTTTTTTCCATAGTTCCATCCTTACTCCTTTCAAGTGCTTCTTAACAAATGTGTGTAACTAAGTTCTTTTAAAAGAAGGGTAAGGATAAAATATTTTTAGGCTTATAAGGGTAACTAAATGGGTTATCGAAATACGCAAGACTTAAATTCTTTTTCAAGAAAAAGGCTCAAACAGGTGACTGGCGATAAATATAGCAATGGTAAGTTTGAAAGGCTCAAACGGTTCAAAAATTGCCTATATCATATCCTAAGCAATGTGCATTCTAGGAATTCACCTCAAGTGATTATCAAATAATTTCTAGAGCTTGTCGAGACCGCAAATGTTTTACACTAATCATACAATCTTACTGCAAACTAGAGTCTCAAACCAAATGAAGATTGACACTTAAATCATTCTCAATCCGAAGCAAGATTTAATTTCTTCTAAATGTTATATGCTATCACAATTAAGTTCATATCATTGACATGTGAATTAACTCCAAGGCTTAACACAAAGCATGCTAAAAACAAACAAAAAGGGAAAATGGCACCAAGCAAATCAATGGAAAAAAAATATGTTTCCTCCACCCCCAACTTAAAAATTGCATTGTCCTCAATGTGAAAGAGAAGGTAAAGAAAACTCCCTTTGTAAGCAAAAGTGCACAGAAGCTAAAAATTGTGCTCCACCACTTGAACTACATGTCGTGCTTCTTGTTGGAATTTCGATTTGATTCCCAAAATTGGAGAGAAGAAGGGGTACCCACCAACTTGAAGTTTTCTTGATGAACCTAAAATCCTCTTAGTACCAAGCTTTTTGGAGAAATTTCCAACAAAATCTACAATATTAGTGCTAAATCCTCCAAGAAATGATGTTAGAATCAAGAAATTTTGAGCGAAAGTGAGTGGGTAAGTGAGAGTTTTGAGGGAGAAGGAGAGAGAGGGAGGTGTGTTGTGTTTTTCGCAAGGTATAAATGAAGAAGATGGCTGAAAAAGGGCTTTAAAGTGGTCCAGATCACGGGTGGATCAAGTGGCAACTGGCGCCGCGGCTCGGCTCAGTGGGCATGCTGGCTGGGCTACTGGGCGGTACGAGGCGGTTGCAGCTAGGGCGCGGTGCTGGGCTGAGTGAACTAGGCTGAGCGAACTGGGCCTCCTTGCTGCTGGGCGAGGCGCTCTGTTGGTGGGCCGCGGTGTGGGCTGCTATAAGTGGGCCTGGTTCTAGTTAAAAAAAAAAAAAACTTGTTTGTTCCAAAAGAAATAAAATAAAATAAAATTAGCCCAAATAAAAATAATACTAAAAATCAGATTAAATTAAATTAAAAGTAATACTGAAATAAACTTAACTAAAAACAAAACAAAAGAAAAATATATAAAAACGTACCTGTGTGGTGTGGTTAAGGTGAATAGACCGGATCCATAAGTGGAATGTCTTCCACCTCTGGATCTTGCCTATCAATTAAGATCTTAAGGTGCTGACCATTTACTTTAAAAGTCTGACCATCTCTAGTATCCTCAATTTCCACCGCCCCATTTGCACAAACATTTTTCACTATAAAAGGGTCGGTCCACCTCGACCAATGTTTTCCGAGATGCTTATGGAGTCAAGAATCGTATAAGAACACCCGATCATTAGGTTTGAATGTTTTCCTCAAAATATTTTTATCATGAAACACTTCCATCTTCGCCTTATAGATTCTAGAGTTCTCATAAGCATCATTTCTTTACTCCTCTAACTCGGTTAACTGATATTTCCTAAGCTTACCTGTCTCTCCTATGTCAAAATTAAAAGACTTGATGGCCCAATAAGCTCGATGCTCGAGCTTCACAGGCAAGTGGTAAGGCTTTCCAAAAACAAGCCTATAAGGTGACATACCTAAGCGAGTTTTGAAAGCTGTATGGTAGGCCTAAAGCACATCAACTAGTCTCAAGGACTAATCCTTACGATTCGGGTTGAATGTTTTTTCTAAAATTTGCTTAATTTTCCTATTTGCAAGTTCTACTTGTCCACTTGTCTGAGGGTGATAGGCAGTAGAGATCTAATGTAACACCCCATATTTTCTCATTAAAGCTTCAAAAGAACGGTTGCAAAAATGTGTACCTCGATCACTAATTATAGCACGTGGTGTACCAAATCGAGATAACACATTTTCTTTGAGAAATTTAATTACCGTTCTATTATCATGACTCCGGTAAGCTGCTGCCTCTACCCATTTTAACACATAATCTATTGCCACAATGATATATTGATATCCAAAAGAAGGAGGAAATGGTCCCATGAAATCAATGCCCCAACAATCAAAGATTTAAATCACTAAAATTGGGTTTAAAGGCATCATATTTCGACGAGACACAGCTACTAACTTTTGATACTTTTTGCATGAGTGACAATAGATGTTTGCATCTTTAAACAAGGTTGGCCAATAAAATCCACACTGCAAAATTTTTGCAACGGTTCTTTTTCAATAAAAAGTGGCCTCCACAAGCTTGGGAGTGACAAAATTCCAAGATGCTGGCAATCTCTTCATTAGGGATGAAACGCCTTAAAATTTGGTCAGGGCAATACTTGAAAAGATAGGGGTCATCCTAATAAAAATTACGTACATTATACAAGAACTTCCTCCTGTCTTAAGCACTCCAAGCCATTGGTATCTCACCTATAGCCAAATAATTCACGATATGAGCAAACCATGGTAAAGAAGTAATAGAGAGGAATTATTCATCGGGGAAATCATCCTTGATTGGCATGTCGTCAGAGGTGTCCTCAAATATGAGCCTTGATAGATGGTCAGCCACCACATTCTCTACTCCTTTCTTATCCTTGATGGTGATGTCAAATTCTTGTAAGAGTAGGATCCACCGTATTAGTCATGCCTTAGCATCCTTCTTTGTAAGAAGGTATTTGAGGGCTACATGATCTATGAAGATAAGAATAGAAGAACCAATTAAATAAGTATGAAACTTGTCCAAAGTAAATACTACAACTAGTAATTCTTTTTCAGTGGTGGAGTAGTTCATTTGAGCACTATTCAGGGTTTTACTAGCATAGTAAATAACAAAAGGTTTTCTCTCCCTTCGTTGTCCAAGAACAGCACCTACAGCAAAGTCACTAGCATCACACATGATTTTAAAGAGTAAAGTCTAATCAGATGACTGCATTATAGGTGCTGAAGTAAGCTTTCCAATTAGCATTTTAAAGGCCTCTTGACAAGCTTGAGTCCACTCAAATAGGACATCCTTAACTAGGAGAGCACATAGTGGTATAGATATGTTGGAAAAGTTTTGTATGAGCCTCCTATAGAAACCAGCATGACCAAGGAAGGATCTTACATCCTTTATTGTCTTAGGTATGAGCAATTTAGAGATTAATTCAATCTTAGATTGATCGGCTTTTATCCCCTTAGAAGAAACAATATACCCTAAGACAATATCGGATGGTACCATGAAATGACATTTTTCCCAATTTAAGACTAATTCCTTTTCCTCACAATGAATCAACACTCTTTCTAAATTCATTAAGCATGCCTTAAATGAAGATCCAAAAATAGTTAGGTTATCCATAAAAACCTCCATGCAATTTTCAACCATGTCACTAAAAATGCTCATCATGCAACGTTGAAAAATGGCAGGGGCATTACACAATCCAAATGGCATTCTATGAAAAGCATCGGTGCCAAAAGGAAAAGTGAAGGTGGTTTTATCTTGGTCTTTTAATGCAATTTCAATTTGATAATAACTAGAATAACCATCTAAGAAACAGTAAAAAGGGTGACCAACTACACGCTCAAGAATTTGATCAATAAAGAGGAGTGGGAAATGGTCTCTCTGGGTGGAAACATTTAATTTTCTATAATGAATGCATATGCGCCACCTAGTCACAAGTTTTGTAGGGACTAACTCTCCTATGTCATTCTTTATCACAGTGACCTCGGACTTTTTAGGAACAACTTGTGTAGGACTTACCCATTTACTATCAGCTATAGGATATATAATTCCCGCATCTAATAGTTTTAACACTTCATTCTTCACTACTTCTTTCATAGTGGGGTTAAAACTATGTTGAGGGTCTCTATGAGGACTAGTCCCTTCATCCAAATTTATCTTATGAGAATAGATCAGGGGACTAATTCCTTTTAAATCAGCCATACTCCAACCTAAGGCTGATTTATGTGTATTTAAGATCCGAATTAATTTCTCACCTTGAGACTCAGATAATTCAGATGAGATAATAACAGGAAAAATATCACCTAGACCAAGGAAAGCATGCTTCAAACCCTTAGGTAGTAGCTTCAATTCAACTTTAGGTGCTTCCACACTTGAGGGGATTTGTTTCTCTCTTCTTTCGGGCAACTCCTCAAACTTTGGTTGCCATGCTCGAGTGCCATAACCCTGAGATTTATCAAAAACAGCACAAATATCAATTATATCTATTTTATCATTCATAGAATCCATCTCAGAATTAATAATAAAATATTCAAGATGATCAAAATCATGAACTATAGAAACTCCCTCATCGATGAGTGACTCGATCATGTATAAGTGGTGGTTCTCGTCCTCATCTTTGAGCTGTTTTGCAACATTGAAGATGTTCACTTCGAGAGTTATGTGTCCAAAGGACAGCTTCATGAGTCCATTCCTATAATTAATTAGAGCATTTTCAGTAGCAAGGAAAGGTCTACCCAAAATCAAAGGAATTTTAGAGCTAGTGTCAACAGCAGAAGTAGTATCAAAGATTAGGAAATCAATAGGATAGTAAAATTTATCAATTTGAATCAAAACATCCTCTACCATACCCCGAGGTACTTTGACTGAAAGCTCAGCCAATTGCAATACCACAACGATTGGTTTGATCTCTCCCAAACCCAGCTGTAAATAAATAGAAAATGGCATCAGATTTACATTAGCTCTTAAATCTAGCAATGCTTGTCCAACCTCATGATTTCCAATGCTACATGCAATGGTGGACAACCAGGATCCTTATATTTTGGGGGAATTCTTTGCTCAATTAAATCACTAACCTGCTCTATTCGGAATGTTGTTTTCTTTACATGGTGCTTCCTCTTAATTGTACACAAAGCCTTAAGAACTTTTGCATAGGTAGGAACTTGTTTAATCACATGCAAAAGAGGAAGGTTAAGTTTTATTTGCCTCAAGTTCTCTAGGATTTCATTGTTTAAGTCCAAATTTTTCTTGTTTGATTTTAAAGCTTGAGGGAATGGTGCCTTAACGGGGCTCTTGGTAACCTCAGGGTCCTTGGGTAGTTCAGCATCTTTACTACTTTGACCCTTTTCCACATCTTCGGATTTGTTCATTGTTGGGATGTACAATGTTTTACCACTTCTTGTCACAATGGCATTTACATTTTCCAGATTTGTTTGTGCCATGTGTTGATCATAGGGTGTGGCCTGATTTTGGGAAGGGAACTTACCTCGCTCGTTCACACTTAAGAAGCCCATCAGTTTGGTTACTTGGCCCCTTATCTCTTTGTTCTCTTCAACAACCTGTGTAATTAATGCCTCACACCTTTAGTTTGTTTTACCCCGTGCCTCAATAAAAGCATGTAAAGTGTCTTCTAAAGAACTCTTAGAGGATAAGGGTGCATGATATGGTGCAGGGTATGATCTAGGGGGTTGTGCAAGCTGTTGGTTTTCAAACTTCCAACTGAAATTGGGGTGATTTCGCCATTCTAGATTATAGGTGTTAGAGAAGGGTGCTGAGGGCTTCTTGTACATGTCTAAGGCATTACATTGTTCCGTATACATCCCTCTCATCTCAGAAAATATGGGACACTCTTGGGCGAGATGATTTACCCCGCCATACACAAAACATGGTTCTGAAGATTCGGCATGATTAACTATGTGTGTTGGCTTTGAGCCTTTAATTTTTAATGCATCTAACTCCCTAGTAAGCATTTCGACCATAGCTTTCAGGTTGTCTTCTTCCCTAAGATGGTAAATTCCACCACCACTCGGGTTTCCTACAGGTCGTGACCTATTTGTGCTTTCAGCAGTACTAGGTCCAGTCCAAGTGTGAGCTTTTTCAGCAAGCTCATTGAAGTATTCTATGGCCTCATCAGGATCTTTTTACAAAAATTCACCATTACACATAATTTCTACAAATTGGCGCTCTCTATATGTAAGTCCCTTATAAAGGTAGCTCACTAAGCGCCAACTCTCATACCCATGGTGTGGACACATACTTAATAACTCTTTAAATTTCTCCTAAGACTGATACAAAGTCTCGTTCTCCTTTTGTGCAAAGGTGGAGATTTGTCTTTTTAAAGCATTAGTCTTATGTTGATAGAAGTATTTATTAAAGAAGACCTGGGTCATCTCATTCCATGACCCAATGATTGTGGTCTCAGTGAGTATAACCAACTCTTAGCTTTATCCTTCAAGGAGAAAGGAAAAAACTTGAGTCTCAGGATATCATCGTTGCATCTTGACTATGAAAAGTCGCAACTACTTCCTCAAACTCCCTAATGTGTATATATGGGTTTTCGTTTTTCAAGCCATGAAATGTACGGAGTAATTGTATCATCCCTGTTTTGAAATCTTGATGGCGAGTATTGGCTGGAAACATGATGCATGATGGTGTGGCTGTTTGGCTAGGATGCAAGTAATCCTTAAGTGTCTTAGCAACATTCTCATTAGGGTTTTCAGCCATGTTAGCAAAATCTTCTAAATTCTCGTTTGGGTGTGCACTAGAGTTTGATCTAGGTGAGGTTTCACTAATGGATGTGGAAGGAAAGGGTAGCTCTATTTTGGGTCCTTTAATGAATCTACCTCGTGAATCTCTCGGTCTAAGCATACACTAAATGAGTAAAAAGGAAATAAAAAAAAGAACAAATAAAAGAAATCAAAAAATCAAAAACTTAAAGTAATGAACAATAGTACTGTCTTGTCTTAGAGTTGACAATCTTCCTTGTATATAAGCGCATTTCCCCGGCAATGGCCCCAAAATTTAATTACGCCCAAAGTATAACGCGGTAGTTGTATCATAGCTTTGGGGTGTCGATTCCACAGAGAAACATGAACTACAAGGAAAGTGTAAACTTTAATATGAAACAGTAGAATCTAAATAAGAGAATATGAGTAGTGTGAGAAAATTGTGTAATTGTAATGAAAAATATAATGGAAGCAACAAGGTTCCGAGAATCCTCCCTAGGTTCGTTGCCTTATTCTGATCTCAATTCAGTTGTTTTTTTCTCGATTGCAAGTTTCACATCCCAAACAAGCAATCGGCAAATATTCAATCAAGCACATATATAAACCCTAACGTAATTGATATGAATTACTCTTTACTTTTGAGTTAAGCACACATGACCTATCCTATAGGTTTATCAAGAAACGACAATATATCTTTAACGACAATATTACAGTAATGGATAAACCTAAAAGATAAATCTACTAGACTCAATCATACCCAAACAATGTCACATAAGAAAAAGCATGACTAGACTTATATAGAGAAGAAAGATACAATCATCGGATTAAGAGAAAAATCTTCTATTTAAATTAAAGAGTAACTCATACAATGTTTTGATAATAAATCCAAACTACAACTGAATCAATAATGGAAAATAAGAACAACTACACCTAGGGATTCATCCCTTCGCTTTGCTTGGAAATTAGTTAGCCATGGGGCTCATGCTTGAACACTTTGATGAAGAGTGTGGCAACCTTCTTGTATTTCCCAGCCTTCCTAATTGTTCTTTTCTCAAACTCTAAGTGATCTATTTATAATACAAAAGGTCCAATGGTGTTTTAGGGTTTAAACAACCATTAAAGTCCTAATTAGGTCATAACTCGGAGAAGGGGACCGTAAGCACACCGCGGCTCTCACTTCCTTGGGCCGCGGCTCTGCCTGGTCTTTGGCTTCTTCACTTTCTAGAGGTCGCAGCCCTCCTTAGTCTAGGCCGCGGCTCTACCTGAAGCTCCTTTCTTACTCTTTTGGCTTGGTTCTGGAGGCCGAGGCTTAGATATTTCCAGGCCGCAGTGCACATACTCAAGACTTGATTTCTCTTCATATGTCCTTCCACAACCATGTCTTTACTCCGATATGCCTCGAGTCTTTGTGCTTCAAGCCACGATAACTTTTACTCCTCTTCTTTTGGACTCAACGTACCTGAAAATGCACCAAAGTAGATCAACAATCCAAGAATACCACTTCAGAGTTATTAACGAATAAAAGTGTAATTAAAACCTAGATCAACCCTAAAATGCTAACAATTAAGTACTGTTGAGATGCATTTTGTGGCTCTCATCATTTCTCTTTGATACAAACAATGATGATTGTTAAATATTGCATATTTAAGCCCTTAATTTATATTTGTTAAGCTCTTAGTTTGTATTATTTCACTTTATTTTATGTCTTCTCTGTGTTTTTTGTATTTTTATAAGTTTGGGGAGAAAATGAAGCATTTTGGGAGCTGTCAAGCTTAAAGAGCAAAACCTTAGGATGCTTAGTGCGATCGAGCGCACAAGACATGCGATCAAGCGCACCAACTTATGAACGAGCGCAAGTGCAACATCCCACATCGACTAGAAATCACCATTCTACGCTCGAGCGCACCACATGCGATCGAGCGCATCATGCTACTATCGAGCGCACTCGGGCAATATCTCACATCGAATTTTCAACCCATTGTACTCCGGGAATTTCCCTATAAAAGTCCCATCTCACTTCATCATTCAGTGTGCAATCTTGAGGACTTCTGCTAGCATTTTGGTGGATCTCAAAGGGCTTTGCTACCACGAGAGAAAACACCGCCCAACAGCGAGTGGAATTTCTCCCCATGTATAGTCAGTTTTTAATTTACTACTTTTGTTAGTTTTAAAGTTTAATGTTTAGCACTATTATTGTGAACTTTAGTTTCATGATTATGAGTGGCTAAAATCTTCAGCTAAGGTTGAAGATGAAGCCTTGCCGTTGTTTGGCATAATATTTTCAGATTGTTTATACAATTATGATGTTTTTTAGTATAAATGTTCTGTTCAATTATTTGAGTAAAATCTTATGATTGGTTGCGTTTAAATTGTTCTGTTGGATATTCTGTGTGTTTCATCTGATGGATACATCGAATCATTTTTTATTAAATTGGATATCCTTTGTGATTTGTTAAAAGCGGATACATTGATGTTTTGGTTTAATTGGGATATTTGTTGTGATTTGTTTAAAGTTGGATTCATGGGATGTTTTCATAGATTGTTTTTATATAGAACATGAAGATATATGCTTTACTTTGGTGGGGTGGATTCAGAAACCTTAGTGCTTTTATCATTAGTCTTTAAATCAATTTAGTTTAGTTTATATTTGTTTTGCAAAAGACAATTCAAAACTTGAAACTAGGTTAAAATAGGCTTAGTTTAGATAAAAATATTTTTATAACGCAATTCTCTGTGGATTCGACCTCGCACTTGCACAACATTATATTGCAAACAACTAATGCGCTTGCGAGTAATTTTAAACTCACAAGTTTTTGGCGTCGTTGCCGGGGAGTTGTTTCGTTTGTGAAAGTTTTGTCTGAATTGATTTTATTTTTCTACTAGTTTAGTTAGCATTTTTGTTTTATTTTTCTTTTGCAATTTTATTTTAGTTTATTTGTTTCTATTGGTAATTGCCCATAAAAAATAAAATTAAAAATAAAAAAAAATGTGGATGAATCCAACGCCGGTTTCATAGTCTTTAGAGGACGCCCTCAAGGATTTCATGAAAATGACTGGCCATTCCATCAATACAGCCAATACATTCAATGTTGATAGCTGTTCCATCTGTGCTAGTCCTATGCAATTAGCACAGAATTGTCTATCTACTCCGGCTTTTGCCGAGTATCTCATGGAACAAATGAACGCTTTCAATAACTATCGGTGGCAATCAAATGGATCTTACTCCGAGATGTACAATCTAGGGTGGCGGAACCACCCTAATTTTTCATGGAAGCAAAACCAACTGATGAATCAGGCAGGAGCCCCTCATCATGCTCACAATCAATACCCTTCCGGATTTTCTCTACCAGTTCCAATTTACGGTCGCTCAGCCCATCTAGCACTATCACCCGCTTACCAAGCTCCCATTCAAGCGCCAGCGTCAGTTTCACAATCATTGGAGGACACCTTCAAGGATTTTATGAAGATGATCGGCCACTCCATTAGCGAAGTAAGGAGTGCGCAAATAGTATACACCCAAGTGATTGCCAAGCTAGAGAGTCAAATAGATCAAATCGCAAGTCATGTGGGTGAAGAAGAGAAGGGAAAGTTCCCCAGTCAACCCATGCCCAACCCGAAGGGACAATTTATGGTTGGAAATTCATCAACTCCTATGCATGGGGAGGAACAAGTGCAATCAATTGTCACATTAAGGTCTGGGAGACAAATGGACAATCGAGTGGAAGAGAACCCAGCTATACAGCAAAGGCAAGAAAGTGGCAACAAAGAGAAAAGATATACTGAGCCATCTACAGCCACACCTACTGTTAAAGACCCTCTTAAGTCGTTTGTACCTAAAGTACCTTACCCTGAGAGACTACAAGCACCCAAGAAAAGAAGGAAATCTGGGGACATTGTGGAGGCATGCTTTGCTCAGTTTGGAGAGGATTTGGAATTGGATAAGCTACTTAAGCAAGCAAATGTTATCTTGGAGTTTGCTCCTTGGGAGAGCAGTAAGACGGAGGAGATTGTGGGTGAATCAAGCATTGATGACCCCCTAGAGGCATGCCTTGCTCAGTTTGGAGAGGATTTGGATTTGGATAAGTTGTTTGAGGAAGAAAATGCTACTTTGGAGTCTGCTCCTCAGAAGAGCAGTGAGACGAAGAATACCACAACACCTGAACCCCCCAAGAAAGAACTTAAGCCGTTACCGGACAATCTTAAGTATAAGTTTCTAGGTCCAGCAGATTTGTTGCCTGTGATTATAGCTTCAGATTTGGTTTAGGCTCAATAGGAGAAATTATTGGACGTTTTAAGAGAGCACAAGGAAGCTATTGGCTGGACTATTGAGAATATCAGGGGAATCAGCCCCTCGGTGGTGATGCACAAGATACATTTGGAGGAGAATATCAAGCCATCGAGGGAGCCACAAAAAAGGCTCAACTCAGCTATGCAAGAGGTTGTGAGGACTGAAGTGATTAAGCTGTTGGATGTAGGGATCATTTATCCAATCTTTAATAGCGAGTGGGTGAGCCTGATTTATGTCGTGCCAAAGCGGGCTGGATTGACGGTAGTGATGAATAAAGACAACGAGTTGGTTCCAACTCATGTGCAGTCAAGATGGAGAGTGAGTATAGACTACCGTAAGTTGAATGCTACCACAAGGAATGTTCATTTTCCACTCCCATTTATTGATCAGATGGTGGAGCGCTTAGCTGGGCACAATTACTAATGCTGGGTCTGGCTGAAGACGTTAAACTTAGCGCTCATGGGAGGCATCCCACAGCATATCCTTTCTGTTTGTTTATTATTTTACATATTTCTTGTTATTGTTTTTCTCTAGTGTTTTTTGTTTTCCAGTCTTTATTTTTCAGGGACAAAGCATACTTCAGATCAAGTTTAGGGGTATGCTATGAGCCATACCAGTCCAGATAGTTCTCCATATCCCAGGTCAGCTCTTTCCATATTATTCACACATTGGGGTCAATGTGTAATTTAAGTTTGGGGGTATGGAAGACACATTGCACACACTTTGTCCTAATTTGTTGTTGTTTTTCTTCATATAAAAAAAAGAAAAGAAAAAGAAAGAAGGTAAATGCATGCTCATATTATTTTGAAATTTTAGTTGATCTAAACAAATACTGTGATGTGATGTCATTGGTGAGCTTAAAATTGTGAACACATGATTTGATGATAGAGTTTTAAAACTTTGTTACTTACTTTAGGCATTTGAGAATTCACATGTTTGATCTAATCTGACACGAGTACATTAGCACAAAATTGTGTGAGGTATGACATGCGATTTCAATATGTATGTTTCCTTGACTTAACTGAAGCTGGATGACTTGTAGGATAAACGCTTTGGCATAAAAAAAGAAGAAATATTTATAATGATCATCAATAAACTTTCCACTGAGTAACTGGACCTCTTACCTCAGTAAGCAGTGAGTGTTCACGTCAAAAGGTGGGAATTTTACTTGGTAGCAGTTAGGCCAGTTTAGTTTTGTAGCCTTTTTTACTCGAGTTAGTAAATCCGTAGGGGTGTCTTTACACCTAATGCCCCATCTGGTTTGGGAGTCATTGACTCAACACTCACTACATGGGTCAATTAGAAAGCTTAAGGGAACTTAACATAGCAGAGCCTTATAATAAAAATAAATAAATAAAAATTTATAAGTAAAATAAAACTATGGCATCGTTGTTCATTCTGATGAGAAATTCTGTGAATCTTGAGACATAGAGACATTGTACATTGAAGTTATTTGGAAACCTCATCTGTATATGCTAACTCACTTTACACTGATTCAAGCTTGTGATGTCTTAGCCTGCCTCTTGTAAGTAATTAGGTTTTAAATTCTTGTTCATTGCGAAGATGGGTTATATTTTCTAAGCTTGCTCATGAATGAATATCATGGTCTTGTGTGCTCTTTAAATTTTTGGATACCATGAGTGATGAATTTATCTTTATGTTCTTTGTTTTTCATTTAGTCTTTTATTTGTTTTTTATTTGTTTTGCTAAGAGACTAGCAAAATATAAGTTTGGGGGCATTTGATGAGTGTTAAATATTGCATATTCAAACCCTTAATTTATATTTGTTAAGCTCTTAGTTTGTATTATTTCACTTTATTTTATGTCTTTTCTGTGTTTTATGTATTTTTATAGGTTTAGGGAGAAAATGAAGCATTTTGGGAGCTGTCAAGCTTAAAGAGCAAAAGCTTAGGATGCTTAGTGTGATCGAGCGCATGACATGCAATCAAGCTCACCTGCGTTCGAGCGCACCAGCCTACGTTCAAGCGCAACATCCCACATAGACCAAAAATCACCATTCCACGCTCAAGCGCACCATATTCGATCGAGCGCACATGCAATCAAGCACATCATGCTGCGATCGAGCGCACTCGGGCAGTATCCCACATTGAATTTACAACCTATTGTACTTCGAGAATTCCCCTATAAAAGTCCCATCTCACGTCATCATTCGGTGTGCAATCTTGAGGACTTCTACTAGCATTCTGGTGGATCTCGAAGGGCTTTGCTACCACGAGGGGAAGCGCCGCCCAACAGCGAGTGGAATTTCTCCTCATGTATAGTCGGTTTTTAATTTACTGCTTTTGTTAGTTTTAAAGTTTAATGTTTAGCACTGTTATTGTGAACTTTAGTTTCATGGTTATGAGTAGCTAAAATCTTCAGCTAAGGTTGAAGATGAAGCCTCGTCGTTGTTTGGCATAATATTTTCAGATTTGTTTATACAATTTTGATGTTTTTTAGTATAAATGTTTTGTTCAATTATTTGAGTAAAATCTTATGATTGGTTGTGTTTAAATTGTTCTGTTGGATATTCTGTGTATTTCATCTGATGGATACATCGAATCATTTTTTATTAAATTGGATATCCTTTGTGATTTGTTAAAAGCAGATACATTGGATTGTTTTGGTTTAATTGGGATATTTGTTGTGATTTGTTTAAAGTTGGATTCATAGAATGTTTTGATAGATTATTTTTATATAGAACATGAAGATATATGCTTTATTTTAGTGGGGTAGATTCAGAAACCTTAGTGCTTTTATCATTAGTCTTTAAATCAATTTAGTTTAATTTATATTTGTTTTGCAAAAGACAATTCAAAACTTAGAACTATGTTAAAATAGGCTTAGTTTAGATAAAAATATTTTCACAACGCAATTCCCTGTGAATTCGACCTCGCACTTGCACAACACTATATTGCAAACGACTTGTGTGCTTGCGAGTAATTTAAAACTCACAGCAAGCAACACAAGTTTCAAAATTAGAAAAATCTAAGTCAACTAGAATGCCATCTTTAATCAACCTCTCCATTCTTTCTCTAGAAATATGACCCAACCTTTTGTGCCACAACATGGAAGAGTTTTTATTGGATCTAGCACGTTTAGAACCAACTACAACATTCACAACAGAGACAATAGAAGAAGCAGGATCTAAAACAGGAAGGAAGTCAATTTTATTCAAACCATCATATAAAGTAGCAGTACCAACCATAATAGAGTCATAAAAAATTATAGCCTTTCCATTTCCAAAATGAAAAACATATCCACATTTGTCCAAAATAGAAACGGAGATAAGATTTCTTCTGATGGAAGGTATAAAAGCAGTATCAGACAAGTTCAAAACATATTTAGAAGTCAAAATAAGTCTGACTGTACCAATGTGTTCAACTTTAACCTTCACCCCATTGCCCATATTTACTACTAACTCTGTATCAACTGGTCTTCTGTGGTTCCATAATTCCTGCAAAGAATTTGTAGTATGAATAGTTGCACCAGTATCTAGCCACCAAGTATTAGAAGGCACATCAACTAGATTACACTCAAAACACATTAGTAGTGAACGTGTACCTTTCTTGTCTAACCAAGCTTTAAATTTCCTACAATTAACCCTCTTATGCCCAAACAAATGAGAAAAGTTACACCTTCCCTTAAAAACTTCCTTCTTAAGCCCATTTGGAACACTCACATTAGCTTGTTGAAGAAGCCTCCCATATTTCTTTATCTTGATGAAGTTGCTACTATTTCCCTTGAAGAACTTCTTCTTCTTCCCTTTATCAACAATTACCATGAAAGCAGCATGAGACTTGGCCTTTTTCATCATTTTCTCTTCTTGAGTTACAATAGCAATCATTTCACTTAAGCTCCATTCATATTTCTTAGCATTATAAGTGGTCTTGAGTGCATCAAACTGAGGTAGCAAAGATTTAAGCACTTGCCATACAAGAAAGCTATCTGCTAACTCAACTTTCATTCCTTTGAGCTTGTTAAAGAAATGAGTAAGCTTCATAATGTGCTCTCGGACTCCACTAACCCCATCATAGGTTGTGGTAGTAAGAAGTTTCATCAGAGTTCCCTTTTATGCCTTATCAAACTTAATAAATTTCTTCCCAACAGCATCAAGATATTCTTTAGCACTATCAGTATCAACTATGCTTTGCTTGATAGACTTATCAATAGTATACTTCATAATCATGAGACAAGTCCTATTAGAATGCACCATTACTCATAACGAGTCTTTTCAACTGTAGAACTTTCACTAGTGGGCTCAACAGGCGCATTGAACCTTAAAGCCAAGTCCAAATTCATGATAGTGAGAGACTCATACCAATCCTTATAATTGGTTCCAGTTAGACTCTTGATGGCAGACAAAGAGAGAGATAGAGCCGCATTGCCATAAGTTGAGGAGAATATAATAAAATTTATTATGCATGTGGAACAAGAAACATACACCCATAAATGTCTCCATCAGGCAATCTTATATTCATGCTAGAATCTTACTCAAAATAGACTCTTACGCACTATGCTAGAGCTCAAGATACATAAAAGGCTCTTACGCATGATAAAGTAAAATAATTAAATACAATGACTTAAAATGACCCGCTACCGAGAGGATAAGACTAGGCCACCAAGTGCCAAGAACTTAACTATTTTCTTTATCGTCCTAAGCATCCTACCAAATAATGGTTTGCCGACGGGGCAGATTCACTATTCGTATGGATCTTAGTATAATATCATTAAGTGAAAACATGATCAATAATAACAACTCCGATAATTTATCATGACTAGTCCCACGAGAGGTGGGTACATAGCCCCTCCAAACCATCGGTATTACAACAAAATGACATGACCCACATGAATAAAATATTTATTTATCTCAAAAGGAATTATTCATTTCTTTTCTCCATTAAAAAAATGGAGCAATATAACAAAATTCATAAACATATAAAAGGAGTAATTTTGCAAAACAAGATTGTACCAAAACAACCAATCATTAATCAAGACCACAAACTCTGGTCAATGTTCAAAGTTTAAATAATTACCCAATCAAATAATAAATAGTTAAATATAAATTGTTAAAAGTCAAAATTAAACCAAAAGCTTGACCAAAAGTAATGAAACCACAGGTGATATAATATTAGGCAAGTTCAAAACCAAGAAATTCAATTTGAAGACCAAAAAATGACAAATATCCACACACAAAAAAAAGGATGCGTTTCGATGATGGAGACAAGCATGGACTGAAAACTCACGCCTCTCTCCTCCAAACAACAAATTACAACAGCAAAAAAAGAAAAAGAAAAAGAACACAGCCATGAAAATAAGAAGGTATGGCTCTGATACCAATTGTTAGAATTCATAATATGTGATAATCTCTTCTTATAATCAAAGCATGTGTTCCATAATGTTGAGAATTCATACCTCCAATAACTTGTGATGGATTTTCCATGTAGCTTTAGGGTTCCTGCAAAAGGATGAAAATTTTCTTCTATGGAAAGAACTATTCTCTGCTCTTGTAATTTCGTTCTTCCTCTTAGAGAAAGAAAGAGCCAGTTGAACCATGACCTTAAAAAGGAACTCAATGGGCCAGTTCCCTTTTCAAGTGGGTGAGAGTCGGGGCCTCTATATGTGTCTATTAGTATGGCCTATCCTATTATGGGCTCAATGACTAAATGTAAGGCTAGTCCATTATTTACAAATATATATACAACACCCTGCCGTGTGGACCACCTCGTTCACCAACGGCACCATTCTGAGTTCGCCGTTTACCAGCGACATAGTGCAATCAACGAAATCGTACACGCAACTGAGGTGTAGTAGCTTTGATACTATACTTCGGTCTACCAGTAAGTCTCTTTCAGTGAATACACGTTTTGAGTGAGCTACGAGTTGAGCTTTATCATCTTGCAAGATCGATTTGAAGAGTCATGTTTCTGAGTAAGTGAAGTTGAGAGCTTTAGTTGGTGCCAAATTTTGAAGATTTGCATCATTTGAAGAGGTTTTATCAAGGAAATGATGATAATATAAGCATTTTGTAGGCAACGTGAAGAGCTCTTTGAAATTAAACCTTTGTGTTTCCTGCGATCAGTTGAACATTTTTAGAGCTTTTTTATAGAAATGAGGATTAAGAAAACTACATAAGCAAGAAAAAATAGCGTTTATCTCCAAAATGCTGCGCCAAAAACTTTGAAATCATTAAAAATAGAGCAATGTCTTTTCAAAAACTTCAATGTACATTAGATCGTGAAAGCAATTAGTCCACACGCATTTAAAACGATCACGATACAGTTTTCCATAGGAAATCTAGGAATTGTTACAGAAACTCAACTTCTTCAACTAAATATATAATCAATAATAAAAGACATAAGGAACTTACTAGAATCAGAAGATGACAAGCCAGATGAATGAAGAACATATTGATTCAGTATGCTCTACAATAGAAGAACCAAGCCTTAGGAAGTCCTCTAGAGCCAGAACAGCTCATGTGTGGCTTAAGGACTATGTGTAAATGTTTTAACTTTTTTACTAAGGCAGTTAGAGAGTTTGTTTAAATTCTGTTACTAGTGTAACTCACATTCCTGATGTATTACAGCATATAAATAAGTTGAATCTAACTGTAATCATTCAAGAAATAATAAATCAGTTTTTGTTTCAATTTTCTCTTCTTTTCTTATTGCATTGGTTACTATCCATCAGTCTTGACATTTCTCAACCTTAACATTGGTGCATTCATTCCTTTTTCCAGGATATCATCACATAACAATATGTTTCTTTCACCTCAAAACCAATTCATTACAACTTAACCCTCATACTCAACAATGGAAGAAGAATTCAGAAAGAACACAGAAGCACAAATTTTAGATATCAACAAATCATTACAACAACCTATTCAATCTATTGACACAAGATTAGACACACTACAAGATCAGATTCAAATAATAAATGGTGCAAATCAATTTCTTCTCGATTAGTACAGGGAGATGAAATGCAAGAAGATTAGTATAGGGAGATAAAGCTAGTGACTCAACCTATCTGGAATAGACAGAGTCCTCATCCAGGTATTTCTAAAAACCCCCTTCATATTCCAGTAAGACATCATCAGTTCCTACTACTCATTCATTGCCAATTAGAAAATCAAGTCCTGTAGAACTTAAAAGTAAGAGGGAAAAGGGATTATGTTACAACTGTGATGAAAAATATATACCTGGACATAAATGCAATCCAAAATTCTTTTTGTTGGTAAGGAATGTTGATAATTCTGAGTAAGAAGAAGAGTATCAAGAAGGGCAAGATGCAAAAATAGAAACATTAAGACTACCAGAGATTAGCTTATATGCCCTCTCTAGTCATTTGAGTCCTAAATCAATTCGGATTTGTGGTAAAAGTGGCAGTCACATAGTGCAAGTACTAATTGACAGTGGTTCCACCCACAATTTTATTCAAGACAGGATTGCAAAACTATTATAGCTGACATTACTACCTTGAAAACATTTCAAGGTGTATATTGGCAATGGAGACTTCTTGGAATGTACTGAAGAATGCCTTCAAGTACCCTTGATTTTACAAGACCGTGCATTCAATATTGATCTTTTTGTTCTACCAATACAAGGTGCTGATGTAGTTTTGGGCATATAGTGGCTTGAGTTACTAGGACCAATAGTGACTGATTATAAAAGATTAACCATGGATTTTCAATGGCAAGGACAAACAATTCACCTCAGTGGGGAAGCACAACTTAACTTTGAACCCCTCCTTATTAAAGAACTTAGAAAGCTAGCTTCTTATGAAGGAGTCTCCATATGTTTCCACCTCAAAGTTACATTCACTTCAGTAGACACAACCCAACTTCACCAGTCCATGCCTTCTCTTGTAACATCCTTACTCAAACAATTTGAATCAGTTTTCTCTGAACCACATCAGTTAACCCCAAATAGATTATTTGATCACCATATTCACCTTCTTCCAAGATCCCAACCTATTAATGTTAGACCCTACAGATACCCTTACAAGACATGGTTCATCATGGTATAATCAGATCTAGTCATAGTCCATTCTCATTTTCAGTTTTACTAGTGAAAAATAAGGATGGTACTTGGAGATTCTGTATTGACTACAAGGCCTTGAACTCTATTATAATAAAAGATAGATTTTTTACTCCCACTATTGATGAACTCCTTGATGAGTTACATAGAGCACAAGTTTTCTCCAAACTAGATCTAAGAGCAGGGTATCACCAGATTAGAGTCAAAGATGAAGACATTCCCAAAACAGCTTTTAGAACTCATGAGGGCCACTATGAGTTCTTAGTCATGCCCTTTGGACTCACAAATGCTCCTTCAACATTCCAAGCTATTATAAATCAGGTTTTTAAACATTTTCTCTAGAAATTTGTGATAGTATTTTTTGATGATATCCTGATCTATTATTCTTCAATGGCACATCATCTTAAGCATTTACAACTTGTTCTAAAATGTGTTGCACACCAACTATATGCCAAGGCCAGCAAGTGCATCTTCCGTTAGTCTTCTATAGACTACCTAGGCCATATTGTTTCGGTTGAAGGGGTATAACCAGATCCTAAGAAGTTACAGGTAATCCAAGGATGGCTTGTTCCTAAATTAATTAAAGATCTGAGAGGATTTCTTGGACTGACTGGATACTATAGAAGATTTATACAAATATATGCTACCATTTCCATTCCCTTAACCAATCTACTAAAAATATATGCATTCCATTGGGATGAAATAGTAATGGATACTTTTGAGAAGCTCAAGTTATCCCTAATTACCACACCAGTTCTAGTTCTCCTAAACATTGAGAAAGACTTTAAGATTGAAACTGATGCATCCACGGTAGGCATAGGTGCAGTATTGGCTCAAGAAGATCACCCTATAGCCTTCTTCAACAAGAAATTAAGGCCAAGATTAAAGGAAACCTCTACTTATGTGAGAGAACTCCATGCTATTACTCAGGTTGTGCACAAGTGGAGGCAATATTTGTTGGGCAGGAGGTTTATTATCTTCACTGATCATAGGAGTCTGAAAAATCTTATGAATCAGGTCATCTAGACTCTTGAACAACACCAATATCTCAGTAAACTGTTGGGGCATGACTACACTATGTTTACAGACCTAGGAAGAAAAATGATGTTGATGATGCCTTGTCCAGACTACTTACAGCAACTGAGGATACCACTTCAGAAGCATTGTTCTTGGGTCTTCTAACTTTAATATCCTTCAAGATATTAAGGAATAGAATAAGGAGACTCCTAAGTTGTTAGTGTAGGTGTCATTCTTTTCTGCCTGAGACCCATGCATCCAGCTCATTACCCAAGGCCACACCCCTTAAAAAGATGAATATGGCGAGGGTGTGGATTACGATGATTAAACCTATGAAAATGAGTGAAATCTACCAAGTCTAATACAAACTCTTTATAAGTAGTAAGGAGCCTTCCATGATGGGTGCGCTTTTAATGTATTAGACAATGGGCCATTTGTCATCTAAGCATAAAGTAAGGATGACAGGTAAAGAGCTGTCATTTGACCTTGAAGGGGGTCAAATCCTTTGTCATTGGTCTACGTGAGAAACTCTAAAGCTCGAAAGATTTAGGTGCAAAAGAGTGAGGATTTAAAGCTGTCTCTCTTACCTAGACCGAAGTTTGACCCTTTGTGTTTCAAGGGAATTAATTGAAATTTTAATTCAAGTATTATTATCATACACTACTAATAAAATCAAGCACAAATTTTGCAATTTTTGTTCAAACAAAGCAACACCAAATATTAACTTTAAAGTAATGAGGTAAAAGTAAGTATATATAGGAAATAAATTTCTCTGACCATGAAGAAAGAAAAAAAAATATTAAAACTACTTACAATGTATGGATGATAAGTAAATTAAAGTGCATGCATTTAAACTAGGTGGATTAATTATATAAGTTAAACTAGATGGATTGAGACTAAATTATTTTAAACTAGATGAATTAAACTTAAAGATTAAATTGAATGAATTAAACTAAGTTACTTTAAACTAGACGAGTTTAAAAAATAGGAAGCTAAATAGATTAAAGCTAAACTACTTTAAAGATGATATTCAAAATAACTTATAACTAGTAACATTTTTAATGGGCCAATGGGGACCAAAAATTAACAAGGACCAAGGAGGCCAAAATTTCTTCTTAAATAATTAAAATTCACATGTAATTAATGACAACTTAAAATAAATCATCTCACTTAGAGAACATAAAAAAAACTTAAGGTACTAAACTAAAGGAAAGAACTTTAAAACTACCGTTAACTTAACATTGCATTTAACGAAGAGACTACATATGACTAGTAGCTAACTAAAGAAAGACATATAAATAGTGAAAGAGAAAATACTAAGAAACTAGTAAGTATCTTAATATGAAACTTTCTAAGTGAGCTAAATTAATCTAGTCTATTTTCAAAGTGCTTTAAACACATGAATCATGCCAGCAATTTATTTTGCAAAAAGTATAAGTTTAACCAACCTTCTTTGGCTAAGGAAAATTTTCACATGTGAAGATTATCCTCAGAGATCCTTGTGGTCTTGTGGACTTAGTGAATTTGGAAGAATGATTCCAATGAAGATTAGAAGACCAAAAAAAACAAAAGGTGGTCGAAAATGATGAAGAATTCTCACTAGTTCTTCATTTGTGTTTCAACCTTTGCTCTTTTTTCACCTTTCTTGAACACTCTCTTCTCTTTTATTATATTCCTTTCTTCGATCTTCCTACTCTTTTCTCTTTTTATCTCTTTTCTCACTTCTTTCTTTCTCTCTAAACTTTCTCTCTTTTTTGCATTATTTTGCTTTGGTGTTAGCAAAGGGGGTATTTATAGGAGGAACAAGGGCTGGGCAAGAGATTAAAAAAATACAAAATAATGGGTGAAAAGAAGGTGCATGGATGGTCATATAGAGAATAAGAAAAATAGTTTCAACTTTTGAGATGAAAATGGTGTTTCACTTTTGGAGTGTAAAGGTGGGGCTAGAGAAGTGAGGTGTGGTAAACCAAGTGAAAAATGATAGGGAAAAGAATTTTAGATGGCTGGACATGGGGAAGAGGGAGGGGTTTCTTTGAGGTGAAAAAAAGTGAAGAAGAAGGTTTACAAAAAGGTGAACAAAAAAAGTCATTTTGAAGTGTTTTCAATAAAGCAAAAGCAAAAGTAAAAAAGGTGAGGGAAACTATCCTTGCTTTAGAAGACCAAAGTTGGTGGAAAAGAAACAATTTTTTTTTTGTTTTTGATATATAATAAAATAGAAAATATTAGGGGGGAAAAGAATACAATTACAAAACAAAAGAAAGGAGGAAAAGGCTTCACATTCTATAATAAATAAAAACTGTTGTTTTTAGGTGCTATTTTTGGGGTATAAAATGTGATTTTTTAGGTAGAAAAAAGTATTATTTAACATTTAGGAAAATGTGAAAGATTAAAAAGGTAATTTCCAATTAACTAAGCAAAATGAGAAGAAAAGAAAAAACTTTCTTTTTTGGTACACATGGCTGTTCAAAGAAGGAGAAAAATCAGTTATTTTATAAGTGTATTGTTGTTGTTTTTTAGGTGAAAAAGTCTTATTTTGTGTGGAAAAAAATTACAATTTGGTACAAAAGAAGGTGAGTGAACCTAGGAGGGAGAGGTAAGTTCAAAAAAAAAAAAAATAGGAGTGAAAATTCTTCATTATGGCCAGTCATATAGGGAGAGGAGAGAGACATTTTTTTGTTTTAAAAAAGTAACTTTTACTTTGAGAAAAGTGAACCAATCAAGGAGTGCCAAGTGGATGATAAAAATTAGAAATTCACTCTTAAAAATTAGAAGTCTTTTTAGGCTTGAAATTTGGGCCAAAAGTGTTTGGGCTTAGGAAAGATCAATGAGCTTTAGTGGGTTTTGGATTGGGTCAAAGTTTAAATGAAGACTTTGGACTTCGATTAGTTGAATCAAATAAGGTCCAATTGATTTAAACTCAAAATGAATTAAATGAATTGAACAAAAGGGCCTTGTAATTGCTTCTACTCCCAAATTAAATTCATACTTCCTCATTTACCAATTCCAAGCACAGTAGGATCAAATATTCGTCATAGGAACCCGCGCATGGTTCGTTAAAAATTTTGGAACAAAATTAGGTGTCTACAGTTTGCCCCTCTTTGATAGAGACTCTTTTGAGAGTTCCAATTAAAGGCTGTGAGTGATCTCTATTTCGTTTCAAAATTTTAGAATGACAAATATGCAATGTGCACATAAAAGTAAAAGTGTTGTTAGGCAATGTTGCTGTCATAGGATCATCTATGAGAATGAAACGTACTTGGAGTGATGGAGCTGGTGTTCGTTCACTCGTGCGATACTTCTAGATCGACTGGTGCCTACTGTGAGGACTTTGTTTTGCCTGTTGATGAGGAATTAAGTTTTTGATTTTGCCTGGTAACGAGGACTTTCATTTGCTTGTTGATTAGGACTTTGAGTTTGTGATTTTGCCTACTGACAAAGAATTTGATTTGTCTGCTGACGAGGACTTTGGTTTGTAATTTGGCCTACTAATGAGGACTTAGGTTTGTTTGCTGATAAGGACTTTGATTTGTGATTTTTCGGATTAATGAGGACTTATGTTTGCTTGTTGACGAGGAATTTGGTTTGCTTGCTGACAAGGACATTGGGTTCCCTGTTGACGAGGACATTGGGTTGTATACCGACGAGGACTTTGGTTTGCTTACTGATGAGGACATTGGGTTGCCTACTATGAGGACTTTGGTTTATAATTTTGCCTGCTAATAGGGATTTAGGTTTGTTTGTTGTCGAAGACTTTGCTTTGCCTGCTGATAAGGACATTGGGTTACCAGCTATGAGGACTTTTGTTTGTGATTTTTCCTGCTAATGAGGGCTTAGATTTGCCTGGTGACGAGGACTTTGGTTTGCATGCTGATAAGGACATTGGGTTGCCTGCTACGAGGACTTTGGTTTGCCTGCTGACGAGGACTTTGGTTTGCCTAATGATGAGGATATTAGGTTGCCTGCTATGAGGACTTTGGTTTGCCTAATCATGAGGACATTGGGTTGCCTGCTACGAGGACTTTGGTTTATGATTTTTCCTAGTATGCGAGTTATTTTTGTAGTTGTGCCTGCTGTGAGGGCTTTTTGGGTCGCCTGCTATGAGGACTTTGGTTTGTGATTTTGCTTGCTGATGAGGACATTGGGTTTCCTGCTACGAGGACTTTGGTTTTTATAATTTTGTCTGATGTGAGGGATTTTTGGTGATTTCTTCAGTTGTGAGGATTCTGGTTTGCCTACTAATGAGGACTTAGATTTTTCAGCTGACGAGGGCTTTGGGTTTGCTTGGCAACAAGGACTTCAGTGATTTTACCAGCTGTGAAGACTCTAGTTTGCCTGCTAATGAAGACTTAGGTTTGTTTGCTGATGAAGGCTTTGTGTTTGCTTGCTAACGAGGACTTTAGTGATTTTGCCTGCAAATAGAACTTAAGTTGATTTTGCCTGCTGATGAGAGTTTTTGGGGATTTTGTTTATTATGAGGGTATTTTGGTGATTTTGCCTCATGATGAGGGTTTTTTGGTGATTTGCCTCTTGTGAGGGCTTTTTGGTGATTCTACAGAGTCTTGGTAGTTAAAAAAAAATGGGCGTGAGCCAAGTTATGGATTTTAGGATTCTGTTTTTTAGAGTTTGGAAAAACAATACATGCAAGAGATGACTTTTGAAGAACAATGCATTTAATGACATTTTCTTTTGAAACTTATTTTATTTGACCCAAAACTTATATTTAAACCCATATTTCCTCCTAACAGAGTCGAGATAAAAATATTTGACTCGGGACTTGTGTTTAAACCCATTTTTCCTCTTATTTGGTACACATCCTCTAGAAGATCTAAAAACAAAGGTTCACAACTTGTCCACAATCTCTTTTTTTTCTTCAACAGAAAGGCGATGGAAGTTATCTTAGCTCAAATGATATGCGAGACCGACAACGTGAAAGGTATATGGCTCTACAATTTCTCTTAGCAAAGCATCAATGCAATCTTCTCACTCAAAGGCGCCAGGTCCAATGGAATTTCTTAAGGGCTATACTAGAAAAGTGGGATCTTAACACCCCACGTACTTATTCCAATTTGCCCCCCACTGTTCTTACTCAAAATCTGCCTCCACTGTTAGGCTCGGGACCGAGTCAAAGAAAAACTTAATGATGCCATAATTCTTTGTGTTTTTTGTCTACTATATATGTTCTAAAATCCACTAAAAATGAACGATAGGCGTAAGCCATTTTCAAAAAAAAAAATGTTTCTGTTAATTTGGATACTGGAACAATTCCATTTTGTTTTGTTCATTCAACTGGATTCTAAAAACAAAACTTCACAACTTGTCCACAATCTCTTTTTTTTCTTCAACAAAAAGGTGATGGAAGTTATCTTAGCTTAAATGATATACGAGATCGACAACGTGAAGAGTATTTGACTCTACAATTTCTTTTGGTAAAGCATCTATGCAATCTGCTCACTCAAAGGCGTCAAGGTCGATCGGAATTTCTTAAGGGCTATACTGGCAAATTGGGATTTTGACACCCACGTACTTATTCCAATTTGCCCCCCACTGTTCTTGCTCAAAATCTGCCCCCACTGTTGAGCTCGGGACCAAGCCAAAAAAAAAAACTTAATGACGCCATGATTCTTTATGTTTTTTGTCTACTATATGTGTTCTAAAATCAACTAAAAATGAACGATTGTCATGAGACATTTTCACAAAAAAAAATGTTTTCGTTAATTTGGATACTGAAACAGTTCCATTTTGTTTTGTTCATTCAACCAGATTTTAATGATGTCTTTGGATGGTTCTGACGAGGAAAAAGTGGAACTAAGGTTCTTTTACAAGATACTGGTTGCACCAAAGCAGTTGCCTACGTACCGAAAGAGGGATCAAGCCATACATAGTTCGAGGGTTTCATCTCATATGTTCGGTAAACACAATTGATTGGCTCGGATGTAAGGTAGAATTTGGTGGAAACCTCTTACAAGTAGTGCAAGAATGGGTGTTGGTTTGGCGAAGTTATTTCAGAGGGATAATCTTTTGCAAGTGGATTCAAGACAAGGTATGTTCGCTCAGAAAAGCTAAGTTCCATCATCACCCAAAAATAGTTTGTGAGGCTAAGTGAACTTCATTAATCTAAGAGGACTTTTTCAAGGTTTGTAACATGGTTAATGGTTTCTAGGGCCAATGAAGAAAAGGATAATCGAAAGGCTTAAAAGGTGTTTCAGGGTTCCTATAAGCCAAGGATTACCTTTTAATTGTTTTTCATTTCTTTTCGACTTTTGTCTCTTTCATCGATTATTCTCTTCATTTTTTCTTGTCTTTTGACTTTCGTCTCCTTCATCAATTCTCCTCCTTATTTTTTCTTCTTTTTTTCTTCTCTTTCATAGATCATTCTCTCTCTTCTTCTTTTTTCCTCTTTTTTTGTCTCTTTGTTTTGTTTGCCCCCTTGGTGTGGCCTGTTCTTTTTGAAAATTTTCACCATTAAATGTGTTAAGGTCGAAAGGAAGTGGAATCTACTCGAGTATACCAAAGGAAAATATCCGCTCGGGTCGACCTACCTGAGTCAAAAAAACCATGATAAGGAAATCTGATCTAGTTGAATCCACTTTGGACTGAATTCGTTAGGATCCCTAGAGGTTGTCACGTGTCAGGTTGATTGGGTGGTGTGAAAGCAATCCTTAGCGAGGGTTGTTTTGAAAGAAGTTATAATGAGGAAAAAATCTTGATGAATGGAAAAAAAATAGAATGATGGTCTCTTGTCGTGTCAAATCCAACTGCTTAGCCTTTCCAAACCAAATATTTTATAGGTTCAAGATTACAAGTGAACTTCCCAATGTTTCTTTTTATAAGCTGAGGTGAAATTTTGCTCAAATGTTTTGGTATACCATGCATATATACCATGAAATTGTTTGTTTTTATTAAAACAGAACAGATATAGTACCCAGATTAACAGTCGGAGTTCACTTGTTTCAGCTTTTTGGTTTTCAAAATTAAGTTCATTGAAAGGGATTTCTTATCACATATTGAAAACATAGCACATTCAAAATCAGACATCTTTTTATTAACATGGGAAATGCATTTGAATATGAGGCTGAGACAATATTCCCCTACTCATCCTTCAAAAGAAAGGGTTCAGATCTTTGACTCAAACTGGTACAACCATTCGAGTTCTTTATTGATGCTCTTAAACTAACTTGCAACATTCACATGCTCTGAACCTAGTTGGCATTCTCAATTTCGATTTATTTCTCAAATGCATCCTTTTAGTTTGATGTCCATTAACCCACTACTCATTCTTTTCAATCTGTTGTTCATGCATTGTAATAAGGCCTACTATTGACATCATATTTCCTTCCTTGTCCACTGCAATCTTCAAAGTCGAACCATCTGGATCCAAGAATTCTTCAATTAGGGCCATGAGCCCCCAAAATTCGGCACTACTCATCTCTCTGAAGTTTGGCTTGGAAGGGTTAGTGTTTGTAGTTATGCTTATGGTTGTGTCTGGGATTATGTTTATGGTGGAGGGGTCAGGTACTGTGTTTTGGGTGAAGGGGTCAAGGCTTATGTTTAGGGTGGAGGGGTCAGGGGTTGGGTTTAGGGTGGACTGGTCAAGTGTAGTGAGTAATTCTTTGATCATGTTAAGGAAGTTTGGTGAGGCATAATTAGGCATGGGGAGCTGAGTCATCAGTAAGTTTTTCCATTAAAGGCGAGATTGGACTTGTAGAAGACCTTTTCTTTAGCCTTCCACTAGAGGATTGGTACCAAAATGAGGAAGAACTGGCCCCCGTCCTGGACCAATGACTTTTCTTTACGAAAAAAGACAAGACATTTTTTAAGTTCTTCATTCTTTGAATCTTTTTTTGCCATGCTCGCTTATCTGTAATATTACTTTAACTCGCTTATCTGTAGTATTACTTTAACTTTATCAATGGGTTTCGCTTTTGCTTCCAAAATCCCCCTTAATGAATTAAAATCCACTTACGGATAAGTTCTCAATTAGCCCAATTAGGTGGAGACAGAAATATAAACGAAAATTTGCTCTAATTAAATTACAATCAAATTTTCTTGGTTTTCATATGGTTAAATGTGGTATATTTGACATCAACAAGCTTCTCAAGGGGGTCGGACTCTAATGATGATTTAGGCTAAACCCAAGAAGCCCAAATGAAAGATAAAGATTTTCTCTTATATGGATCGTTCCACTAGATCTGTGGGCCCTCAGTCACTTTCATTTTAGATTTCTTGGGTTAGGGCCTAATCAACATTACTTTCTTCTGATGAGCTTCTCAATGATGTCTAACTAACTTAACTAAGGGAAAAATACTCTATTTTGAAACAAATTGGGCTCAATGTTGGGCTCATTTCATTTGGTTATAATTTAATCAAAAGAAATTTCCTCCGATTAAATTCCAATCAAACTTCCTTCGCTTGGGCCCCTTCAATCCTTTATGGGCTTTCTCATAGTTAAATATTGTGGGTTTGATATCACTAAGTTTCCCAAGAGATTTGGAACCTAGTGATGATTAGTGTTAAATCCAAGAAGCTCAACCGAATGATGAAGTTTTCCCTTGATATTGATCTCTCCACCTGATCCCTGGGCCTTCAATCGCTTTCGTTTTAAATTTTTTTAGGTTAAGGCCTAATCCCCACTAGTTTCCTTTGTGGGCTCCTTAATGAGGTCAAACTAACAAAACTTAACTAAGAGAAAATCCAGTGTTTTGGGCTAACCTAGGCCCAACATTTAGTTTAATTTATTTGATTATGATTTAATCAAAGGAAACACTAAATTGCCAAACATGTTATCAAATAAATTGATTTTATCTTTTTTTTAACATGTGAGGTGAAGGCAAACACATGCAAGCAAGCGAATGATAGAAAAGGGTCCTTGTCCTAGATGGGAAGGTTCTTTGGTTTGCTTAAAAAAAGGTAGGCTTGCTTTATAACTCCGATGGGCTTAGGTACCCCATGGCTAAAAGGATGCTATCATGCTCCTCTAATCGCCTAAAAAGTGGACCATAAGAGCACAAACACTTTTGGAAAACCTTTGTTACATGGACAAGAACCAAGAGGAACTTGTCCCACACCAAGGGCTAACGATGAACAAATGAGGGTCACACCAAAAACTAAGAGGAAATGGGCCCCTCAATTTACTGCGTCAAGAAAAAAAGGTAAGTATTAGTGTACAAAGTGAAGTATGAAATAATAACTCAAATTAAAATTTCAAAAGATTTCCAAAAAAACACTTTAAGGTTAAATCTCCCCAATGGAGTCGCCAATCGTAGGTACCATTCTTTTCCGCCTAAAACCCATGCATCTGGCTCATTACCCAAGGCCACTCCCCTTAAAAGAGGTGGATATGGCGAGGGTGCGAATTACACTGAGTAGGCCTATGAAAACAAATGAAACCTACCAAGTCTAATACAAAATCTTTATAAGTAGTAAGGCACACATGATGGGTACACTTTTAATGTATTAGACAATGGGTCGTTTGTCATCCAAGCACAAAGCAAGGATGATGGGTAAGAAGCCACCATTTAATCTTACAGAGGATCAAATCCCTTGTCATTGGTCTACGTGAGAAATTCTAAAGCTCGGAAGACTTTGGTGCAAAAGAGTGAGGATTTAAAGCTCTCTCTTTACCTAGACCGAAGTCTAGCCCTTTGTGTTTCAAGGAAATTAATTGAAATTTTAATTCAAGTATTAGTATCATACACTACTACTAAAATCAAGCACAGATTTTGCAATTTTTATTCAAACAAAGAAACATCAAATATTAACTTTAAAGTAATACGGTAAAAGTAAGTGTATAAAGGAAATAAATTGCTTTGACTATGAAAAAAGAAAAAAAAATATTAAAACTACTTACAAAGTATGGATGAGAAGTAAATTAAAAGGCATGCATTTAAACTAGGTGGATTAATTATGTAAGTTAAACTAGATGGATTGAGACTAAACTACCTTAAAATAGACGGGTTAAAAAATAGGAATTAAGCTAAATAGATTTAAGCTAAACTACCTTAAAGATGAGATTCAAAATAACTAGTAACTAGTAACATTTTTAATGAGCCAAAGGGGACCCAAAATTAACAAGGACCAAGGATGCCCAAAATTCTTCTTAAAGAATTAAAGTTCACATGTAATTAATGACAACTTAAAATAAAACATCTAACTTAGAGAACATTAAAAAAAAATATTAAGATACTAAACTAAAGGAAAGAACTTTAAAACTACTGTTAACTTAACATTGCATTTAACGAAGATACTACATATAACTAGTAGCTAACTAAAGAAATACATATAACTAGTGAAAGAGAAAATGCTAAGAAACTAGTAAGTATCTTAAGATGAAACTTTCTAAGTGAGCTAAATTAATCTAGTATCTTTTCAAGGTGCTTTAAACACATGAATCATGCTAGCAATTTATTTTGCAAAAATTATAAGTTTAACCAACCTTCTTTGGCTAAGGAAAATTTCCACGTGCGAAGATTATCCTCGGAGATCCTTATGCTCTTGTGGACTTAGTAAAGTTGGAAGAATAATTCCAATAAAGATTAGAAGACCAAAAAAACAAAAGGTGGTCGAAAATGATGAAGAACTCTCACTAGTTCTTCTTTTGTGTTTCACTCTTTACTCTTTTCTCACCTTTCTTGAACACTCTTTTCTCTTTTGTTATATTCTTCTCTTTGATCTTCCTATTCTTCTCTCTTTTTATCTCTTTTCTCACTTCTTTCTTTCTCTCTAACTTTCACTCTTTTCTCTCTTTTTCACATTACTTTTCCTTAGTATTGTGTTGGTTTGGTGTTAGCAAAAAGGGGTGTTTATAGGAGTAGTAAAAGTTGGCCAAGAGATTAAAAAAATACAAAATAATGGGTGAAAAGATGGTGCATGTCTAGTCATATAGGGAAGGGAAAAAGTAGTTTCAACTTTTGAGATGTAAAAGGTGTTTCACTTTGGGTTTAAATCAGTTGGACCTTATTTGATTCAACTAATCCAAGACCAAGGTCTTCAATTAAACTTTGATCCAATCCAAAACCCACTAAAGCCCATTGATCTTTCCTAAGCCCAAACACTTTTGGACTAAATTTCAAGCCCAAGAAGACTTCTAATTTTTAAGAGTGAATTTCTAATTTTACCCTCCACTTGGCACTTCTTGATTGGTTCACTTTTCTCAAAGTAAAAGTTATTTTTTTACAACCAAAAATATGTCTCTATTGTTTCCCTATGTGGCTGGCCATAATGAGGAATTTTCCTTCCTCTTTTTTTTTTTTTTTTTTTTTAGCTTTTCGAACTTGCCTCTCCATCCTAGGTTCCTTCACCTTCTTTTGTACCAAATGCTACATTTTTTCCACACAAAATAAGACATTTTTCACCTAAAAAACAACAACAATGCACTTATAAAGTAGCTGATTTTTTTCTCCCTCTTTAAACAGCCATGTGTACCAAAAAGAAGGAGTTTTTATTCTTCTCTTTTTTCTTAGTTAATTGGACATTATCTTATTAATCTTCCACCCTTTCCTAAATGTTAAAAAAAAAAAAATTATACCCCAAAAACAACACTTAAAAAACAACAGTTCTTTTTAGAATGTGAAGCCTTTTATCTTTTCTTTTGCTTTGTAATTACACTCTTTTTTCCCTAAAATTTTCCACTTTAGTATGTATCAAAAATCAAAGAAAATTATATCTTTTCCTTCCCCTTCAGTTGTCTAAAGCAAGGAGAGTTTCTGTTTACTATTTTTGCTTTTGCTTTTGCTTTTGCTTTTGCTTTAGCTTTATTGAAAACACTCTAAAATGTTCATTCATGTTCACCTTTTTGCAAACCTTCTTCTTCACTTTTTTTCACCTCTAAGAAACCCCTCCCTCTTCCCCATGTTCCACCTAAAAGTCTTTTCCCTCTTACTTTTCACTTGGTTTACCACACCTCACTTCTTTAGCCCCACTTTTACTCTAAAATGGATTGAACAAAAGGGTCTTGCAATCACTCATACTCCCCAATTAAATCCATACTTCCTCATTTACCAAGTCCGAGCACTCTAGAATCAAAGATTCATCATAGGAACCTGCGTGTGGTCTATTAAAAAAATTGGAATGAAATTAGATGTCTACAATTAGCCTTACCGAAGCAATGGAGTGGAGGAACTTTGACTAATGCAACTTATACTATGATAGATGGGCTACTCTATTTCAAAAGAGACTAGTGATTCTTCATACTCCAGTCTCAAGTCCATTCTTCTACAAGAATTTTATACAACTATTGGTGGAGGGTATGGAGGAACTTTAAAGATCTTACTCAGATAGTCAACCAATTTTCGTTGGCCTGGTATGAGAACAGATGTCAAATAGTTTGTTTCTCAGTGTTTGATATGCCAACAGATTAATATTGTGCATTTATGTACATAAATAACTAAGTAAATAATCGTACAGTTTCACTTGCAAGTATATAAAGTCAGTGGTAGCATCGTGTGCAAGTGCGAGATCATTTCCACAGGGATTGGTGAATTTCGTTTTTAGAATCAGTTTCTCAAGATAAAGAGATAGCAATAACAGTTGAGTGTGATTTATTAATAATAAGAATATAAGGCTTTGATATCCACCTCTAATTATACTTTCCCAATGATTAATATGTCAATGCACTAGCCTTATTATGAATACCTAATGGTTGCCAACCTAAGGGCATGGTATCTACTCCTTAAGCTATTGATTTTCCTAAGCACCGAGTTAGGCATGATATCTACTCTAACTCTTTTCTATCTTAAGGGATTCAGCATGGTATCTACTAAATTGTTCCTTAAGAAAGCATAAGATTTATGGAAATCGACAACCACATGAGACCTAGGGCATAGTATCTACTCCCGGTTTCCCATGTTGATTAATCCAAGAATCTGGTGTGGATATCTTTTGTTACCGTTGTCAAACCCAGGACTCGGTCATTCAAATTGGTCTAACTAACTAATCCATACCACATGCACATATTGATCAAACATACACATATGAGGAATTTAAATAAACACAAGCATTAATCAAGTTAAGCATCATAATCAAGGCTATTGCAAAGATAATCAATGAATGTATATATGGGAAAGCATAACTAGGGCTTCAATCGAGCCCTATAAAGAGTTAGTTACGCATGCTATCTAAGATAAGCATCATAACATAAACTAAACATAAAATATAAAACCCGAAGAATACTGTGGAGACGGGTTGTCAGTCCTCTCCAAAGCTTACAACTCCGAGCTAAGCAAAAGATAAAAAGAAGAGATGTCTCTTTTGTGTGTGTTTACAAGTGTATTTATAAGGGTTGAATAACCCTAGAAGACTTTGGAAACCCTAAACTTCCTAAAACGCAAACCCTCTTCTATTTCCAAAATTGGTTCTGCTGTTTTACTATTCACGCCCGTACATGTGTGCTCGATCGCACTCGTTGTGCACTCGATCGTAAGGCTGCGCTCGATCCTTCTTTGTTTGCGCATGAGCGCTTATGCCTCGATCGTACCCAATAGTGTGCTCGATCGCCTGTTTCAGGATCTCCAGATTTCTTCTTTTAAGTGCCAAAAATACTTCTTTTTCTCCAAGACCCTATAAAAACACGTGAAAAACAGAGATGAAGTAAAATGGACTAAATTAACATAACTAAGGACTTAACAAATGTAAATAAAGGGGCTTAAATATGAATATTTAAGCACCTATCACACCCCCAAACTTATATATTGCTAGTCCCTTAGCAATACAGAACTAAAAACTAAAATGAAAAATAATGACACATAGATAAATCCAATATTCATAGTGTCCACAAAAGTTTAGGTCTCACACAAACTATGATACGCATTCATGAGCAAGCTTAACAAATATAAACACATCTATGCAATGAATAAGAGTTTTTGAACGCAAATCACTTTCATGAGGTAGTTTAAGACATCACAAGTTTGACTTTAGTGTGTGGTGAACTAGCATATAAAAGATTAGGTTTCTAAATAATTCTAATGTGTAGTGTTTTGATGTCTCAAGATTCACCAAATTTCCTATTAGAATGAACAAAGATGGCATAGTTTTTCTTCTTTTCTTTTATTTGTGAGATTTTTGTCAATTTTAGTTCCCTTAAGCTTTCTATTTAACTCATGTAGCGAGCGTTTTAGCCAATGACTCCCAAACCAGATGGTTTTAGGGCATTAGGTGTAAAGACACCCCTAAGGACTTACTAACTCGAGTCAAAAAGGCTACAAAACTAACTGGTCTTAATGCTACCAATCAAAATTTTCACTTTTTGACGTGACACTCACTGCTTACTGAGGCAAGAGAGCCAGTTACTCAGTGGAAAGTTCTTTTTAATGATCATTGTGAGCAAAATTTCCATTTTTTTTACGCAATAACAATCTTTTTCTATTTTCTTATGCCAAAGTATTAATTTAACAGGTCATCTGGTTCACAGTCAAGCAAAAGAAACATACAAATTAAAATTACATGTCATACCCTACACAACTATATGCTAATGTGCTCATGTTAGTTTAGGTCAAACTTGTGAATCATTAAATGCCTAAAAGTGAGTGATCTAGGTTCAAAACTTAATCACTGGCCCATATGTTCGAGGTGTTAAGCTCTCTTATGAAGTCAAACCATTTTGTTTGTTTAGATCACCCAAAATTTTATTGAAACATAATGAACATGCATTATCTATAAAAAAAAAATTTGGGACATAGTGTGTGTGTGAGTGTGTCCCCATACCCCCAAACTTAAATTGCACATTATCCTCAATGTGTGAGAAGCATGGAAGGATCTGACCTGAGAGATGGAGAACTTAATGGCTGGCATGGCTCATAGCACACCCCTAAACTTGAACTGGATGTACTGACTATGTCCTTGAAAAAGAAAAATAAACATAAACTAGAAAACAAGTGATAATAAACAGATATATAAAAGTAAAGACTAATAATAAAAGGAAATACTAAAAAGGATATGCTTTGGGGTGCCTTCCATGAGCGCTAAGTTTTACGTCTTCAGCCAAACGGGGTATCGCTCTCACTGCTGGTCTTTAGGTGGTGCAGTCGAAAAGGTACTGGTGACTATGAGTGCGAGAGACAGAAAGAGAGAGTGCGATTGAGCGTATGGTGAGGGGAATGTGGAAGTGTGTTTATAACCAACACGTGACTTTCTGCCCCACGTGCACTCGATCGCATTGTGAAGTGCGCTCGATCGTACTTGTGGCAGAAAGTGCGTACTCAGTGGCCTCAGTACCACTGATCTCAATAGAGGCGCTTGAGCTACATGTTTATCAAAGTCTGAACTGCTCAAACGTGCTCTATTGCAGCTGCAACTTTAGTCTTTTGGCAGGGAGTACTTAAAGCCCACTGCATGTGGCTCAAGTGCTCTTGGTGGTGCTACATAGTCATCAAGACTCAATTGTTCCAGCTTATTCAAATGCAACTTCTTCGTATCACCTGGTCTTAGATGCATAGGATAGACTTCAGGGAGGTGCACAGTTTCAAAGATATCATCAGTAATATCTTCAGATTCTGGCTTAACATCCAGACTTATGAAGCTATGGGTGAGGGTGGCCTCCAATGGATCAGTGTGATGGACCTGAAAAACTTGCTCAACAACACTTTACATCATATATTCATTAAAACATTCATCATTATTATCATCTTGGGGTAATTTCAGTGCATCAAATATTTTAAATTCTATTGTCTTACTATTTACCGTCATACTTACAATACCCTTTTTCACATTAATGATTGTATCAGCAGTTCTCATAAAGGGTCTTCCTAAGATGATGGGCAGAGGTAATGGCATCGGGAATTCTTCCATTTCTAACACAATGAAGTCGGTAGACAAAATAAACTCACCTACTTTTACCAAGACATCCCCAAGTATACCTCTAGGTCTTTTGATGCTTCTATCTACCAATTGCAAAGTGATGGAGGTTGGTTGAAGCTCCCCCAAACCTAGCTTTTTAACTACCGTGTATGGTAGCAAATTGACACTTGCTCCTAGATCCAGTAGTGCACGCTCAAAAAACTGGTCACCTATCTTGCAAGGAATAGTAAAACTACCCGGATCTTGTAGCTTTGGTGGTAATTTTCTTAATAATACCGCACTTACCTCTTCAGTTAGAGCCACTGTTTCATGCTCCTGAAACTTTCTTTTATTAGTGCAACAATCTTTTAAAAATTTAGCATAAGCATGAATTTGTTTAATTGCATCTAATAAGGGAATGTTAATTTCTACTTTGCTCAAAGTTTCAAAAATATCAAACAATTTATCTTTCTTTGGCTTTACTAACCTTTGAGGAAAATAAGGTGCATTCTACTTCTCCATTTCACTTACCTTTGATGTAGACACTTTATCGAGATGCTTGTGCAGGCTCATCAACTCCTATGGTCTTCCCATTTCTGAGAGTTATCACGGCATTCCATTGCTGATGTCTTTGTGGGTTAGGTATTGGTTGGGCTAGAAGCTCACCTTGCATTCTTCCACTCAGTTCTTTAACCAGTTGCCCCATTTGCACCTTAACTCTTTGAATTGCTTGCTCATGTGTTGCAGTGGTTTATCTTTGCTAAGTCATGAACTGATCTTGTGATGTTATCAATTGCCTTACCATACTCTCTAGGTCACTCTTCTTTGACTCCTGAACTGGTTGGGTTTCTTGGTAAAAGTTCCTTTGTTGCCCCTGAAGGTTCAAGGCATTTTGATTGTTGCTCTATAATAGGTTGGGGTGGTTCCGCCATCCAGGGTTGTAGGTATTTGCATATGCACTGTTTGGTCCCAAATAGTTTGCTTGCTCGGGATCTGTAGATGAATATAAATGACAAGTCTTAGTAGTGTGATCAAATTGAGAACATAAAGCACATACCTCGCGTTGTGTGGCTTGTGGACTTGGTGAGGCATTCTGAGCAGTCACGGCCTTTACAAGCATATCTAGCTTCCTTTCCATAGCAGCTATCTGAGTTGGAATTTCACCAATTAAGTTAACTTCATACATGCCCTTGCTCTTTATTCCTTGTCTCCCTCTAGATGAGAATTGTTGGGTGTGCTCACTCAATGCCTCAAACAGCTCCATAGTTTCCTCACTACTTTTCTCCATCAGCACACCTCCACAACCTGAATCAGCAATACCTTTATTCATGTCATTTAGACCTTCATAAAAGGCCAGTACCAACTCATCTTGAGGTAGATTGTGATGTGGACATTTGTGAAGCAGCTCATTAAAGTGTCCCCATGCTTCAAAGAAAAGGTCTGCATCCCTCTGTTGGAAGGACTGGATCTCTTTCCTCGTTTGTCTTGTCTTCTGGGCTGGAAAAAACTTTCTTAGGAACTTGCTGGCCAACTCCTCCCAAGTGTGGATAGAAACTGTAGGCAATGAATTGTACCACAGTTCAGCATTATCTTTTAAGGAAAAAAGGAAAAGAATTAACCTTATTCCTTCTTGGTCTAGGCCTTGGATATGCTGGAACTTGTAGAGATTGAAAAACTCCCAGAGGTGCAAGTGTGGATCCTCATTAGGTGTACCCCTAAAGTGAGTCAGTGAACTGAGTATTTGCGGAGATATGTAGTAATTTCCTTCCGCTTCAAGTTGATACGCAATGCATGATGGCTGGTTGATGTTCCTTAGGATAAAGGATTGCTTCATCGGCCTTCGCTCGGGTGGTTGTTGATTTTTAATCTGTTCAGCCATTGGTACTTCGTTCTTGAGTTCTTCTTCGTTCTCCTCAAAGTTGTTTCTAAGCCTTTGTCGGATGGTCCACTCAAGCTCGGGATCAAGGGGAAAGAATGTTGGATGTGGGGATCAAAGTCTGTGCATGAATCAAGTAAAATAGCTTCAGTGCAGCAATTTAACACTGCTACTCGGGTAACTACCTGCCCTAATTGCGCTCAATCGCACAGGAGGGTGCGCTCAATCGCAAGTGTCGCAGAAAGTTCTGCTGGTGTGCCTGAAATAGAAAACAAAAAGAAATTGATTAGGTTTTGATGAAATAACAAAGAAAAGATAATAAACAGAAACTAAAAATTTTTAGCTTTTAGATAAGAACGAAGTAGAATAAAATAACAAATAACGATGATTAAACTAAACGAAAATAATTCTAAAAGCAAATTTAGCGCAATCCCCGGCAACGGTGCCAAAAACTTGTTGTGTATTTATCTACCTAAATAACTAAGTAAATAATCGTACAGTTTTACTTGCAAGTGCACAAGGTCAATGGTAGCATAGTGTGCAAGTGCGAGATCATTTCCACAGGTATTGGTGAATTTCGTTTTCAGAATTAGTTTCTCAAGATAAAAAGATAGTAATAACAGTTGAGTGTGATTTATTAATAATAAGAATATGGGGCTTTGATATCCACCTCTAATTATAATTTCCCAATGAGTAATATGTCAATGCACTAGCCTTACTATGAATACCTAATGATTTCCAACCTAAGGGCATGGTATCTACTCCTTAAGCTATTGATTTCCCTAAGCACCGAGTTAGGTATGGTATCTACTCTAACTCTTTTCTTTCTTAAGGGATTCAGCATGGTATCTACTGAGTTATTCCTTAAAAAAGCATAAGATTTATGGAAATCGACAACCACATGAGACCTAGGGCATGGTATCTACTCCCGGTTTCCCATGTTGATTAATCCAAGAATCCGGTGTGGATATCTTTTGTTACCGTTGTTAGACCCAGGACTCGGTCATCCAAATTGGTCTAACTAACTAATCCATACCACATGCATATATTGATCAAACATACACATATGAGGAATTTAAATCAACATAGGCATTAATCAAGTTAAGCATCATAATCAAGGCTATTGCAAAGATAAACAATGAATGTATATATGGGAAAGCATAACTAGGGCTTCATTCGAGCCCTATAAAGAGTTAGATACACATGCTGTCTAAGATAAGCATCATAACATAAAATATAAAACCCGAAGAATACTGTGGAAACGGGTTGTCAATCATCTCCAAAGCTTATAACTCCGAGCTAAGCAAAAGATAAAAGAAGGGATGTCTCTTTTGTGTGTGTTTCAAGTGTATTTATAAAGGTTGAATAACCCTAGAAGACTCTGGAAACCTGATAGGTGCTTAAATATTCATATTTAAGCCCCCTTATTTACATTTATTAGATCCTTAGTTACGTTAATTTAGTTCGTTTTACTTCATTTATGTATTTCACATGTGTTTTATAGGTTTTAGAAGAAAAGAAGCAGTTTTAGCACTTAAAGGAATAAGCCTGGAAATCCTGGAGCAGTCTCTAGTCAATCTGCGATCGATCGCACCATGCAATGCAATCGAGTGCACATTGCGATCGTGTGCACAGAAGAGAGATCGAGCGCAGCACTGCGATCGAGCGCAAGACGTGTGCGATCGAGCGCACATATACGGGCGTGAACAGTAAACTGCAGAACCCTGTTTTGGAAATAAAGAGTTTTTTTCGGTTTAGGAAGTTTAGGGTTTCCTGCACCTCTTAGGACTTCTCAAAGACCTATAAATATACCTGTAAAGCACACACAATACAACACAACTTAGAGAACAGTTCTCTTAGCTTTTACTTGGAGTTATAAGCTTTGGGAGAGAATTGACGCCTTTTCTCTCGGGTTTATTCTTCTCTTTATGTTTAGTTTATATATGATGTTTTTAGACAGCATGTGTAACTAACTTTCTTATAGGGCTCGATTAAAGCCCTAGTTATGCTTTCTCATATATTATGCATTTATAAATCTTTACCAATAGCCTTTATTATGTTGCTTAACTTGATTCATGTCTGTGCTTATTTAAGTTCCTCATATGTATGTGTATGGCCAGCGTATGCATATGGTATGGACCTGTTAGTTAGATCAATTTGGATGACCGAGTCCTGGGTCTAACATTAGTAACAAGGGATATCTTATTCGGATACCCGGGTTAATCAACATAGGAAACCGGGAGTAGATACCATGCCTTAGGTCTCATGTGGTTATCGATTTCCATAGTACTTATGCTTTATAAAGGAATAACTCAAGCAGATACCATGCTGAATCCCTTAAGAAAGAAAAGAGTTAGAGTAGATACCATGCCTAACTCGTTGCTTAGGGAGATCCATAGCTTAAGGAGTAGATACCATGCCCTTAGGTTGGCAACCAGTAGGTATACATGATAAGACTAGTGCACTGATACCTTATACAATTGGGAAAGTATGACTAGTGGTGGATATTAAAGCCCTATGTCTTTATTATTATCACTCACATTCAACAGTTATTTTATTTCTTTTTACTTTAAAGAAACTAATTCTAAAAACTGAACTTTACCAATCCCTGTGGAGATGATCTTGCTTTCGCACACTACACTACACTGTCAACCTTGTGCACTTGCAAGTAAAACTAGTGCGATTATTTACTCATTAATTTAGGTAGATAACCGCACAACAAGTTTTTGGCGCCGTTGCCGGGGATTGCACTAAAAGTTCCTTTTAGGATTACTTTCGTTTAATCATTATTATTATTACTTTATTTTTACCATCTTTGTTTTATCAAAACCTAATCAAATTCATTTTCTGTTTCAGGCACGTAAACCCTGAATCACACTTTCTGTGGTACTTGTGATCGATCGCAACCTCCTGTGCGATCGATCGCATTTAGGGCAGAGAGTTACCCGAGTAGCAGAGTTGCACTGCTGCACTGAAGCCAGTTTTCCTGATTTATGCACGGACTGCGATCCCAACATCCAACATTCTTTCCCCTTGATCCTGAACTTGAGCGGACTATCCGACAAAAGCTAAAGAACAACTTCGAGGAGAACGAAGAAGAAGTCGAGAACGAACCACAAATGGCGGAACAGCTCGAGAACCAGCAACCACCTGCACGAGTACCGATGAAGCACTCCTTCATCCCTCAGAACATTGATCAACCATCATGCATTGCATATCAACCTGAGGCGGCGGGAAATTATTACATATCTCCGCAAATCTTGAATGCTTTGACTCATTTTAGAGGCACTCCTAACGAAGATCCACACTTGCACCTCCGAGAATTTTTCAATCTTTGCAAGTTCCAGCACATACAAGGACTAAACCAAGAAGGAATAAGGTTGATTCTATTCCCTTTTTCCTTGAAATATAATGCTAAACTTTGGTATAATTCTTTGCCTGCAGTTTCCATTCACACTTGGGAGGAATTGGCAAGCAAGTTCCTGAAGAAGTTCTTTCCAGCCCAAAAGACGAGGCAAATGAGGAAGGAGATGCAGTCCTTCCAACAAAAGGATGAGGACCTCTTCTTCGAAGTGTGGGGACACTTCAACAAGCTGCTACTAAAATTCCCACACCACAACCTGCCTCAAGAAAAACTGGTACAAGCATTTTATGAAGGTTTAAATGATACTAACAAATGTATTATTGATTCAGGTTGTGGAGGAGTCCTGATGGAGAAAAGCAGTGAAGAAGCAATGGAGCTCTTCGAAACCCTCAGCGAGCACACCCAACAATTCTCCTCTCAAGGTAGACATGTGACCAAGGGTAAGGGTATGTATGAGGTAAATGTAAATGGAGGATCTTCCCCTCAAATGGCAGCAATGGAAAGGAAACTAGACTTATTGGTAAAAGCCATGACTACTCAAAATGCCTCATCCAACCTACTATCCACCCCACTCCAGGTATGTGCAATTTGTTCTCAATACGACCATAATACTGATACGTGTCCTTTGTACTCATCTGCGGATCCGTAACAAGCCAACTACGTGGGGCCTAACAACTATCCACCGAAGAACAACCCATATGCCAACACGTACAACCCTGGATGGCAAAACCACCCAAATTTCTCGTGGAGCCACAACCAGAACAATCAAGGACAACAACGAAACCCCCATCCCACTGCTCATGCTACTCCCGAACCAAAGAAGAACGACCTCAAAAGTCTAGTAAGACAACTGGTGACATCACAAGAACAGTTCATGACTCAGCAAAAATAAACCACTGCAGCACATGCGCAAGCAATTCAAAGACTAGAGGTACAAATGGGACAACTAGCTAAGGAGCTCAGTGACAGAAAGCAAGGAGAGCTCCCAGCTCAAACATTACCTAACCCTGGGGGCATCAATAACTAAATGCTATGACAACCTTGAGAAATGGCAAAGTAATAGGGTCCAATGAATCTGCAACAGCATCCAAAGAGACACCATCGGCAACAAGGGTAAGTGAGATGGAGAAGGTGAATGCACCACCCTTCCCGCAAAGGTTAGTAAAACAAAAGAAAAACAATAAACTAATCGATATTTTTGAAACCTTGCGGAAAGTTGAAATTAACATTCCTCTGTTAGATGCAATCAAACAAACACTTGCATATGCTAAGTTTTTAAAAGATTATTGCACTAACAAAAGAAAGTTCCAAGAGCATGAGACGGTAGCCTTAACCGAAGAGGTAAGTGATGTACTTTTAAGAAAATTACCACCTAAACTAAAGGATCCAGGTAGTTTTACTATTCCTTGCAGGCTAGGTGACCAGCTATTCGAGCATGCACTATTGGATCTAGGAGCGAGCGTCAATCTGCTGCCATACAATGTGTACGAGACACTAGGTTTGGGGGAGCTTCAACCGACCTCTGTCACTTTACAATTAGCTGATCGAAGCATCAAAGGACCGAGAAGTATCCTTGAGGACGTGTTGGTAAGAGTAGGTAAATTCATTATACCTGCTGATTTTGTAGTATTAGATATGGAAGATTGTACTTTACCATTACCCCTCCCCATTATCCTAGGACACCCCTTTATGATAACTGCTGATACTAACATTAGTGTAAAAAGGGGAGTAGTCACTATGAAAGTAAATAATGAGGAGATAGAATTTAAAATATTTAATACATCAAAATTAGTCAATGAGGAAAATGAATATTCTAATGTGAGCCTCATGCAAGATATTGTTAAGGAAGTTTCACAAGTCCATCACACTGTTCAATTAGAGACTATTCCCAACCATAAGGACACAAGAGTGGACATTAGGCCGGAGGAGGACAATGTGATTAAAGACGTCAATAAAGCTGTGCACCTTTTCAAGAACACACCAAGACCTTTAAGTAAGTATGGTATTCAATTTGAACCTCATGCACCTACTGATACTACCTTTCCTTACTTTATTGACCAGACATCAAAATGGATGAAGCAACCATCAAAAGCAATTAAACCACCGGATGAGGGCTCTAAGTGCCTCCCTCCAAACAACTAGCATGGTGACACGAGAGTGCTTGAGCAAGTTTAAATTTAATTACCCATTGAGCTCAAGCACCTCTATTGAGGTTAGTGGTACTGAGGCCACTAACACATGGTAAGGTTGTACTGTTCCACATTTCTCATTTTTACAGCTGAGGTAAGTTTTCATTTTCGCACATGCACACTGGTTGCGATCGAGCGCACCATTCTGTGCGATCGAGTGCAAGCATGCGATCGAGTGTGTCCGTCAGTATGCTGGAGCGCACGAATGCGATCGAGCGCACCCCGTGTGTAATTGGGCGCACTCGTAACAGTGAGTTAGCTATAAGTCTAAAAAAAAATCCACTCCCACCACACTCCCTCACTGTTCACACTCACCCTTTACTCTCCCTCACCTACACCTTCCTACCAGCATCCCTCACACTCACCCTTACACTCTCAACTCTATTACACCCCATCACACTCCATTTTCACCATCTCCATTACCCCCATCACCGTTAACCACCATTATCACCACTGCCACCACCATGTACTCCCTTCCCCATTACATACATCCACAAGGTACTCTTTACACACACACACAAATTTTAATATTTTATTTATAAAATTCATTATACATATATGTTTTCTTGTGAGTGATTGAGTGCTTGTCTGTTTGCAGGAGGTTGGGATCACATTCTAATCCTCAAGACCATAGCTTGGTCTTTTGGAGCACACAAGCTGTTCGAGGAAAAGCCTGACCATGTGCGATCGAGCGCACGGCATTTGCGATCGAGCGCATAGCCAATGTGCAATCTAGCGTACCTCCTTAAGATCGATCGCAAATCAGGTAGAAACTACAAAAAAGCATGTCTAAACCATCTGTTTCCATTTCTGGTGCATCTAGTAGTCATGCTTCGTCATCCCGGCCTAGCATAGAGCAAAGAGAGCTTTTATTTGAGACCACCTTCTCCATCGATGATGTATTTCGGCACATGGACGCCACTCAATGGGCCTTCCAAGCATTCCTACATCGAGGATTGAAGAGGATGTTTAAGCCGGTCTGCTCCACTGCTAACTCCCAGCTCATAGTCCAGTTCTACGCGAGCCTATCATTTGACTGCAGCAGACCGAGAGTTCTCACTTCTTCAGTCCGGGGCACACCCATCGAGGTGATTAGTGCTGATATAGCCATTGTTTTTCATTTCATTGACGAGTCCCCTCTTGATGACACAGATATCGAGGAATAACCGGAGTCTTTTGCCCTGGCTGAGATCATCACAGACATGTGTGCTAGCCAGTATGCCGACAGGCATAACAATGCGGCCAGCCGGTCTAAGCTGCCTCCACGACTGTGGCTTGTTGACACGATCCTGCAGCGTAATGTGTGTCCATTGGGGCACAAGACACAGCGGCGAGACTAGTTTCTCCAGTCCTTATATGCCTTTTATAGAGGCCACTGGTACTCCATCCCAGCTGTCATTTGGAGCCAGCTGCACAAATTTTGGGATCACGTACATGGCCGTCAGACCACCACGGCCAATGCTTGGAGCCTCCCTTTCCCGTTCCTACTCTCCTCCATCCTCAAAAAGAAGGGGATTAAGGGGACCCATAGCGATGGGCCAGTGCGAGAGAATCCCTTCTTTGGGAAGGCTCAGTGGACACACAGCATCTCGCATATGCCATGAGGACTCCCGGCACCTGCTCCAGCAGCTGAGAGAGTTGAGGAGGATCGCATGGAGACCGAGACCTCGGTCAGTAGCCCAGTACGTGAGGAGGACCATTCGGACATGGGACCCACTAAGTCCCAGCACTTTCTAGCTGAGCTGTCCTCCTTTCGAGGTGAGGTCTCTGCTGCTACCACACTCGTGCATCAGCGCATGGATAGTTTGGAGGCACGGTTAGCACGACAAGAGGTTATGCTGCAGGCCATTCTTGATCGCCTACCTCCAACACCCGGTACCTCTTCGACTGCACCACCTGATGATCAGCAGTGAGAGGATACCACATCTGGCTGAAGACATTAAACTTAGCGCTCATGGGAGGCACCCCAAAGCATATCTTTTTTCTTAATTTATTTCATTTTATTATTCGTATTTCCTAGTTTATTTTTTTATCTGTTTATTATTACTTGTTTTCCATTTGATGTTTGTTTTTCTTTCTTTTTCAAGGGCAGCGTGAGTGCATCCAGTTAAAGTTTGGGGGCGTGCTACGAGCCATGCCATCCATCAGTTCTCCATCTCCCAGGTCAGCTCCTTCCATGCTATTCACACATTGGGGAGAATGTGCAATTTAAGTTTGGAAGTATGGGGACACATTCACACACTCACAATGTCCCACATTTTTCTTTTTTGTTGTTATTTTCATAGATATATACATGTTCATTTTGTCCAATAAATTTTTTGTGATCTAAACAGAACTTTATGATTCGACTTCATCAGCTAGCTTAACACTTTGAACATATAGGCCAATAATCAAGTTTTGAACCTAGATCACTGTCTTTTTGACATTTAAGGATTCACAAGTTTGACCTAAACTATCACAAGCACACTAGCACATAACTGTGTGGGGTATGACATTTTATTTGGATTGGTATGTTTCTTTTACTTAACTATGAACTAGATGACCTATTAGATTGACATTTTGGCATATGAAAATAGAAAATATTGATTCGTGCTCAAAAAGAAAAAAAAAATGCTCCTAATGATCAATAAAAACAAATCTTCCGCTGAGTAACTGGCCCTCTTGCCTCAGTAAGCATTGAGTGTCACGTCAAAAGGTGGAAAATTCTAAGTGATCATTAAAAAGAACTTTCCATTGAGTAACTGGCCCTCTTGCCTCAGCAAGCATTGAGTGTCACGTCAAAAGGTGGAAAATTCTAAGTGGTAGCATTAAAACCAGTTAGTTTCGTAGCCTTGTTGACTCGAGCTAGTAAGTCCTTAGGGGTGTCGTTACACCTAATGCCCTAAAACCATCTGGTTTGGGAGTCATTGGCTAAACGCTCGTTACACGAGTCAACAAGAAAGCTTAAGGGAACTAACTTGGCAAAAATCTCACAAATAAAAGTCTATGCCATATTTGTTGACTCTAATAGGAAGTTTGGTGAATCTTGAGTCATCGAAACATTGCACGTTTGAATTTCTTGGAAACCTAATCCTTTGTGTGCTACTTCACCACACACCAAAGTCGAACTTGTGATGTCTTAAATTGCCTCATGAAAGTGATTTGCATTCAAAGCTCTTACTCATTGCAAGAATATGTTTGTATCTATTAAGCTTGCTCATGAATGCGCATTATAGTATTGTAAGATCTAAACTTTTGTTGGACACCATGAACATTTGATTTATCTGTTTTTTTTTGTTTTAGTTTTTAATTTTGTATTGCTAAGGGACTAGCAATATGTAAGTTTGGGGGTGTGATAGGTGCTTAAATATTCATATTTAAATCCCCTTATTTACATTTATTATATCCTTAGTTACGTTAATTTAGTTCGTTTTACTTCATTTGTGTATTTCACATGTGTTTTATAGGTTTTGGAAGAAAAGAAGCAGTTTTAGCACTTATAAGAAGAAGCCTGGAAATCCTGGAGCAGTCTCTGGTCAATCTGCGATCGATTGCACCATGCAATGCGATCAAGCGCACATTACGATCGAGCGCACATTGCGATCGTGCGCACAGAAGAGAGATCGAGCGCAGCACTGTGATCGAGCGCAAGACGTGTGCAATCGAGCGCACATATACGGGCGTGAACAGTAAACTGCAGAACCCTATTTTGGAAATAAAGAGTTTTTATCGATTTAGGAAGTTTAGGGTTTCCTGCACCTCTTAGGACTTCTCAAAGACCTATAAATACATCTGTAAAGCACACACAATACAACACAACTTAGAGAACACTTCTCTTAGATTTTACTTGGAGTTATAAGCTTTGGGAGAGAATTGACACCTCTTCTCTCGGGTTTATTCTTCTCTTTATGTTTAGTTTATATATGATATTTTTAGACAGCATGTGTAACTAACTTTCTTATAGGGCTCGATTGAAGCCCTAGTTATGCTTTCTCATATATTTATGCATTTATAAATCTTTGCCAATAGCCTTTATTATGTTGCTTAACTTGATTAATGCCTGTGCTTATTTAAGTTCCTCATATGTATGTGTATGGCCAGCGTATGCATATGGTATGGACCTGTTAGTTAGATCAATTTGGATGACCGAGTCCTGGGTCTAACATTAGTAACAAGGGATATCTTATCCGGATACCTGGGTTAATCAACATGGGAAACCGGGAGTAGATACCATGCCTTAGGTCTCATGTGGTTGTCGATTTTCATAGTACTTATGCTTTATAAAGGAACAACTCAAGCAGATACCATGCTGAATCCCTTAAGAAAGAAAAGAGTTAGAGTAGATACCATGCCTAACTCGTTGTTTAGGGAGATCAATAGCTTAAGGAGTAGATACCATGCCCTTAGGTTGGCAACCAGTAGGTATACATGATAAGGCTAGTGCACTGATACCTTATACAATTGGGAAAGTATGACTAATGATGGATATCAAAGCCTTATGTCTTTATTATTATCACTCACATTCAACAGTTATTTTATTTCTTTTTACTTTAAAAAAACTAATTCTAAAAACTGAACTTTACCAATCCCTGTGGAGATGATCTTGCTTTCACACACTACACTACACTATCAACCTTGTGCACTTGCAAGTAAAACTAGTGCGATTATTTACTCATTAATTTAGGTAGATAACCGCACAACAAAACCTTAAACTTCCTAAAACGTAAACCCTCATCTATTTCCAAAACTAGTTCTGTCGTTTTACTATTTACACTCATACATGTGCGCTCGATCGCAAGGCTGTGCTCGATCCTTCTTTGTGTATGCACGAGCGCTTATGCGCTTGATCGTACCCAATAGTGCGCTCGATCGTACTTTAGCCAGCAGCTGCTTCAGGATCTCCAGATTTCTTCCTTTAAGTGCCAAAAATGCTTCTTTTTCTCTAAGACCCTATAAAAACACATGAAACACAGAGATGAAGTAGAATGGACTAAATTAACATAACCAATGACTTAAAAAATTTAAATAAAATGGCTTAAATATGAATATTTAAGCACCTATCAATTAGGTACTCTACTACAAGCCCCACAGAGTTATTGTAACCCCTACCTATTCCTACCCAGGAATGGGAAGACATAACTATGGATTTCATTGTTGGTCTGCCAAAGTCTAAGGGTCATACAGTGATCTTGGTTGTAGTGGATAGACTAACCAAGTTTGGGCATTTTAGAGCTTTACTAGAAAAGCATACCATCCTACAACTTGCCAGCTTATTTATTAGTTTAGTCATTAAGCTATATAGGTTTCCTAGATCAATTGTGATTTAAAGAGACAAAATTTTCATGAGTAACTTCTGGAAATTCCTTTTTCAACTAAGTGGAACATCCTTACAGATGAGTTCAGCCTATCATCCCTAAACTAATGGGCAATCAGAAGTGCTAAACAGACGTTTGGAGCAATACTTAAGGTTTTTCTGTCATTATCAACCTCACAACTGGTCTCCATTATTACCTTAGACAGAGTTGTAGTATAATACATTATATCGCTTTAATATACAAATATCCCCTTTTTAAGCTTTATATGGAAGGATTCCTTCTACTATTCCTCAGTATATCAGGGGCTATTGTTCAATGCAAGCTCTTGATCAAGAAATCTAGGACAGAACTAAATTACTCAAGGCTTTGAAGGGTAATCTTCTATAAGCTCAGCTGAGAATGGAAGCTAATGTAGACATTCATGGAACTGATAAACAACTTCATGTGGAAGATTGGGTGTTGGTTAAGTTGAAACTCTACAGGCAACAGTCAGTAGCAGAAAAGCTAAGTAATAAGCTTATCAAAAGATTGTATGGCCCTTTTCAAGTTTCAAAGAAGATTGGAGTAGTTTCTTACAGATTAGTCCTTTCTGATACTAGTAGAATTCATCATGTGTTCTATATCTCTTTGCTCAAACCATTTAAAGGAGAAGTACCAGATATCTTTACCCCTATACCACCTCTAAGCTATACCAACAAACCTATTCATGTAACTCTTGAAATTGTAGGTCAAAGACAGGTTTATTGTAACAAAAAACTGGTACCCTGGGTGTTGGTCCAATAGCATAGTCTTCATTTAGAAGAAATATCATGGGAATCTCTACAAGATCTCAAAGCTTTATGCCCCACTCTCACCTTGAGGACAAGGTGACTTTCGAAGGGGAAAGGAATGTTACAGAAACTCAACATCTTCAACTAAATACAGAAGTAATAATACAGGATATAAGGAACCTACTAGAATTAGAAGAGGATATGCCAAATGACAAAGAACAGATTGATTCAGTATACTTAGCAGTAGAAGAACCAAGCCTTATGAAGTCCTTTACAGAACAACTCTTGCATGGCTTAAGAATTATATGTAACTGTTTTTACTGTTTTACTAAGGTAGTTAAAGAGTTTGTTTCAATTCTGTTACGAGTGTAACTCACATTCTTAATGTAGCATATGAATAAATTAAATCTAATTGTAATCATTTAAGAAATAATAAATCAGTTTTTGTTTCAATTTTCTCTTCTTTTCTTATTGCATTTGTTACTTTCTATCAATCCTGACACTTCTCAACATAAGAACATGTCGAGAAAACGTCAAAATTTTCTAAGAAAGCTCAAGAAAATCAAAATGCTTAATGAAAAATCACATGGAAAAATAGAAAATTATATATTTGTTTGATTCATAAGAAAAATTAAATAACAAACGCACATTAAAATTGAAGTATTTCCGCTGAAATAAAAAATAAAAAAAAAATCAATCGATCTAAGAATTAAAGTCCCGCACCAGATCCATCTTCAAGCCCTAATTTGAGCTCGAAACCAACTTTACGTCACTTTCAATAAAGTACATGCTCCTTGATATGATCCACACCAAGAACTAAGAAATTGATGGATCAAGAAGACTTATGTGAGACTGCGACCCGTTTATATTGAAGCAAGAACCTTGGTATAATGAAGACTGAGACCGCGACATGTTGCTTATATTGAAGCAAAAACCTTGGTATAATGAAGATGCCACAATCAATTATGGAAGGATTGATTGATAAGTCGAAGATCAACGCCTCGGAAACTCCGATAGGTTTAGAAGTTCTAAACTAACCAAAGAGAAATTTCTCTCCAAAAGTATGAATCAAATCTAAATTGTCTTATTCCAAAAGCCAATGGCTATTTAAATACATGAGAATTCATAACCAATTAGAAAAAGGAAAACTAAGAAATAGGAAATAAACCTAAACAAAATTCTGGTTGAAAAAGGAAAACTATGAAATAGGAAATAAAGAAAGTACCTAACTTGGCATGCAAGCCTTATAATTCAGAAATTAAACTAATAAGGAAACAATTAAAAAAAAGAAATAAGTAAAATTGTAGCCTACCATTTTCCTTGATGAGCCAACCAAAACGAGTAAGCCTCTAATTTTGGAAAATTAAGATTTTAATTCACCATCTTGAGTTGCTTGATTATTCCAAAGCTTGAATTATGAAAACTCATCCTTGTGGATCATGTGTAGCATCATCCTTGGGCCCCCAAAGATGGTTCTTAGCCTAAATGTGTTGAGTCAGCCCATTGAGAGTTTTCTTGAACCTTTTAGCTCGAGCCCTTGTAACTGGACCAATTGGAACTTGAAGAGGATCCGCATCCTATTTGTTAGCCGTGTCCTCATCATTTCCCTCCTCTTGAAAAGGATTTGTCCTCAAATCATCACCTACATCAAAAGGGCTTAAATCAGAAATATTGAAAGTGGCACTAACATTGTACTCACCTGGAAAATCCAATTTGTATGCATTGTCATTGATGCACTCAAGGACTTGAAAAGGCCCATCTCCTCTAGGAAGTAACTTTGAACACCTCTGTGTCGAAAATATTTCTTTCCTCATGTGTAACCAAACCCAATCTTCGGGTTGAAAAATTAGCTGCCGGCAACCTTTGTTAGCTTGTTTTGCATATTGTTCCGCTTGCCTCTCAACGTTTAGTCTTGCCTTCTCATGTATCTGCTTAACAAATTCAGCCTTTTTCTTTCCATCTAAGTTAGCACGTTCTGATATAAGTAATGGCGTTAAATCCAATGGAGTTCAAATGGTGAAAATTTAGTAGCAAAATGAACAGTACGATTATAAGCAAACTCAACATGTGATAAACACTGTTCCCAAGTTTTGATGTTCTGTTTAATAATAGCCCTCAACAAAGTTGACAAAGTTATATTCACTACTTCAGTTTGACCATCAGTTTGTGGGTGACAAGTAGTAGAAAATAATAGCTTAGTCCCTAACTTGCACCACAAAGCCTTCCAAAAGTAACTCAAGAACTTAGCATCTCTATCCGAAACTATTGTTCTAGGCATACCATGTAATCTTACAATTTCTCTAAAGAACAAATTAGCAACATTGGAAGCATCATCAGTTTTGTGACATGGAATAAAATGTGCCATCTTAGAAAATCTATCCACAACCACAAAAATTGAATCTCTACCACATTTAGACCTAGGTAAACCTAACACAATGTCCATCGAAATATCTATCCAAGGCTTACTAGGAATGGGCAGTGGTGTGTATAAACCATGGGGTTGCACTCGAGATTTTGCCTGCCTATATGTGACACATCTACCACAAATTCTCTCAATATCTCTTTTCATGTGTGGCCAATAGAAGTGTTCTTGTAAAACGGCTAAGGTATTAGCAACTCCAAAGTGACCCATTAAACCTCCTCCATGGGATTTCCTTACTAACAAATCACGCAAAGAGCAATTCGGTACACACAACTCATTCTCCCAAAATAAGAATCCCTCGTGCCTATAGAACTTACCCACTGCATTTTTCTCACAAGCCCGAAACCTCTGACAAAAATTGGTGTCTAAAGGATACAACTCTTTAATGTACTCAAAACCAAGTAACTTTGCATCTAGAGTAGAAATTAATATGTACCTTTGAGAAAGTGCATCTGCAACAATGTTTTCCTTACCTTACTTGTATCGAATGACATATGAAAAAGTCTCGATGAATTCTACCCATCATGCATGTCTCCTACTCAACTTGTGTTGACCTTTTATATGCTTCAAGGACTCACGATCGGTGTGAATCACAAACTCCTTAGGCCAAAGATAGTGTTGCCATGTTTCCAATGCTCGAACCAACGCATAAAATTCTTATCATAAGTAGGATAGTTTAAAGCTGCTCCACTTAATTTCTCACTGAAATATGCGAGTGGTCTTCCTCCTTACATAAGAACTGTGTTGATACCCAAACCTGAAGCATCACATTCAATTTCAAAGGTTTTAGTAAAATCAGGCAAAGCAAGTAAATGAGCATGAGTTAATTTTTCTTTGATCAATTGGAACGTCTTCTCTTGCTTGTCTCCCCATTTGAATCCAACGTGCTTCTTGATGACTTCGGTAAGTGGTGCAGCAATACTACTAAAGTCTTTCATGAACCTCCTGTAAAAACTAGCAAGTCCATAAAAACTACAAACTTGACTTACACTCGTGGGACTTGGTCATTCTTTAATTGCACGTATCTTCTCTTCATCAACCTGTATTCATTGTGCACTCATAACAAAACCAAGAAACACAAGCTTATCGATGCAAAAAATGTACTTCTTCAAGTTAGCAAACAACTTTTCTTTTCTAAGCACATCCAAAATTGATTTTAAATGTATAACATGATCATCAAAATATCATCAAAATATCATCAAAATAAACAATAATGAATCTGCCTATAAAAGCTCGCAAAAACATGATTCATTAATCTCATGAAGATACTTGGTGCATTTGTTAGTCCAAATGGCATAACTAACCACTCATATAAACCATATTTCGTTTTAAAAGCAGTTTTCCATTCATCACCCTCTTTCATTCTTATCTGATGATATCCACTTTTTAAATCAATTTTAGAGAATACACATGCACCATACAGTTTATCTAGCATATCATCTAAATGAGGAATAAGATGTCGATACTTTACCTTTATATTGTTAACTGCTCAGCAATCAACGCACATTCTCTATGTCTCATCCTTTTTAGGAACCAAAATCACCGGAACAGCGCACGGGCTCATGCTTTCTCTTACGTACCCCGTTTCCATCAATTCACTAACCTGCCTTTGTAGCTCCTTTGTCTCCTCTGGATTGCTTCGATAGGCTGGTCGGTTTGGAATTGTAGCACCGGGTAAGAAATCAATTTGATGTTCAATTCCTTGAATAAGAGGTAAGCCATGTGGAATCTCCTCGGGAAATATATCATCAAACTCCTGTAAAAGAGAAACAATATAACTAGGCAAAGATGAGTCAAATTGGTTAGTGTTTAACGCCTCTTTGTACAAAAGTACAATCATTAGCTGATTTAAAATCATCATTCTATTTATTTCACTCGTTCTTACATAGATATTTGTTTTTCTCTCAATGGTCGAATCAGCTCTCTTATTTTCTCTCTCAATTTTTTTGGCCTCTCTCATTTTCTTTTTCTGATTTTCATTCATTCTCTTTTTTCACTCTCTTTTGTTTGCTCACTCACTTTTTGTAACCTCACTTTATCTTCATAAACCTGCTTTGGTGTCAACGGAACTAGAGTGATTGTTCTTTGATTTCTTACAAACGAATATTTGTTGGTGAAGCCATCATGCTTAACACGCCAATCGAATTGCCATGGCTAGCCTAGTAACAAGTGTCCAGCTTGCATCGGAACTACATCACACAAAACTTCATCTTCATATTTTCCAATACAGAAGGAAACTAACACTTGTTTGTTCACCCTCACTTCACTACTATCATTGAACCATTGCAACTTATAAGGCCGAGGATGTTTAATTATTGGCAGCCCTAATTTCTCAACCATTGTAGTGCTAGCAATGTTAGTACAACTACCTCCATCAATAATCACACTACATACCTTGTTTTGCACGTATCTAGTATGAAAAATGTTTTCTTGCTGCACTTCATCATCTTCTTTGATTTGCACACTTAAAGCTCTCCTCGCAACCAACAATTCTTCTTGGGTAGCGTATTCCTCATCACTTGCATCCTCCAATGGTGGCATAGATTCGGTTTCTTCTTCACCCTCGGTTTCAATTTCACCATTATCTCGCAATACTATAACTCTTTTGTTCGGACATTGGCTTGTTATGTGACCCATGCCTTAGCATTTAAAACACTTAATATCACGATTTCTAGTGATGGAAGAGTCAGTTTTACCTTGATTTCCATGGTTGGTACTTTCTTGCTTTTACTCGGTTTTGGGCTTGGCCGTGGCTTGCTTCACAAAATTCAGCCTCCGAGATGAACCTGAGTTAGGGTTTTGTCGTGTTTTGTTGCCCCTCCTCTTGGGTTGGTTTTCAATTTTGACAGCCATGTGCACTATATCTTCCAACTCCACATAAGGATGCAACTCCACCGAATTAGCAATTTCTAGGTTTAAACCAACCAAGAACCTAGCCATAGTAGCCTCTCGATCCTCCTCTACATTTGCCCAAATCATAGCTACTTCCATCTCTTTATAATAATCCTCCACACTCTGACTACCTTGTGTAAGACTTTGCAATTTTTGGTACAACTCACAGTAGTAATGGCTTGGAACAAATTATTTCCTCATCATGGTTTTCATCTCCTCCTATTTAACACTAGTTGATCCCACCAAACAATCACATAGTCAAAAAATTCAATGGCCGTAAGTTTAACCTTTTTAAGCTTGGAATAATTATGACAATCAAATACTAATTCTATCTTCTTCTCCCACTCAAGGTAAGCTTCAGGATCGTTTTTGCCTTGAAACGATGGAATCTTCATCTTAATACTACCTAAGTTATTATCTTCCCGATTCCTAGCTTCTCTACCTCGACCACCAAATCTCTTATGGCTAACAACTAATTCCCAATCATCTTCTTCATCAAATCCATTCTCATAATACTCTTCATCTTCAACTTTTTCTCCCCTAGGTTGAACTCTATCCCTCCTACGCACATTAGGAGCGTTTTGTTGCTGCCCCACACGTGCATTCTCTACTTGATCTATCCGCTCATGAACCTGTTCCATCTCCATTCTCAATACTCTTCTCATCTAACCCTTTAAAGCCTCCATGAGCAACTTCGGATCACCCTTTCCCAACGTATCTCCGGAATTATTTTTGTTCTTGTTGTCTGACATGTTTGCTGCAAAAACAACATTAGAAAAAAAAATAAAAAGACCTCACACACTCACTCACATGTTTCACTCAAAGAATGAGTCACTCAATTTCACTCGTGTTTTCACACAAAAATCAGATTGGCTTTTCCCCTCTTATGTGCTCACCAGTCTTGCCTTTTTCCACTCGTAATAATCCTCTATAGGTTCTTATCAAACTAACCAAATAAGTATCAAAGTTTCAAGCAACAATTCACCAATAACTCAAAAAGAAATTCGGATTTAAAGGCTAGAATACAAGGAAACAAAGATGAGAAATTGAAACAATAATTGAAATGATTGAATCTAAATATTACACACTTCTTTTTTTCACGCTTTCTTTTTCCTAAACTAAAAATTTGTTCTTTTTTTTTCAATTTTGTTTTTTTTTCACCTTTTTTTTACGAATCAAAACAAAAGATAAACAAACCTGCAACTAGAAGGCTCTGATACCAATTGATATGATCCATGCCAAGAACTAAGAAATTGATGGATCAAGAAGACTTCCAAGATCGTCTAGAAGCAGATTTATGTGAGACCGCGACCCGTTGTTTATATTGAAGCAAGAACCTTGGTATAATGAAAACGCCATAATCAATTATGGAAGAATTGATTAATAAGTCGAAGATGAACGCCACGGAAACTCCGCTAAGTTTGGAAGTTCTAAAAGAACCAAAAAGAAATTTTTCTCCAAACGTATGAATCAAATCTGAATTGTCTTATTCCAAAAGCCAATGGCTATTTAAATACATGAGAATTCATAACCACGTAGAAAAAGGAAAACTAAGAAATAGGAAATAAACCTAAACAGAATTCTGATAGAAAAATGAAAACTACGAAATAGGAAATAAACCTAAATAGAATTCTGGTAACCTAAAATCCAAATAAGGAAAATACCTAACTTGGCATGCAAGCCTTATAATTCAGCAATTAAATTAATAAAGAAACAATTAAAAAAAAGGTAATAAGTAAAATTGCAGCTTGCCATTTTCCTTGATGAGCCAACCAAAATGAGTAAGTTTCCAATTTTGGAAAATTAAGATTTTAATTCACCATCTTGAGTTGCTGGATTATTCTAAAGCTTCAATTATGGAAACCCATCCTTATGGATCACGTGTAGCATCATCCTTGGGCCCCTAAAGATGGTTCTTAGCTCAAATATGTTGAATCAGCCCACTGAGAGTTTCCTTGAACCTTTTAGCTCGAGCCCTTGTAACTGGACCAATTGGAACTTGAAGAGGATCTGCATCCCATTTGTTAGCCGTGTCCTCATCACTCTTTAACACTAATCGAATAACCCTAATGTCTATGCTTTCAACGAGAGAACAACTGCAAAATCCTAATCGCCAGAGAAAGCTTGTTGTGATCTGTTACTTAATGAAACAGGTAAAATAGAAAATAAAGAGGGAAAATGAACTAAAAACTTGAAACGATAGAGATAATGATGGTATTTATAGAAGGGGATTCGGGATAGGTAAATGAACTGGATTTGAGTCTGTTTTAGGAAAATTTCTTGCCCAAAGTGCCTCTAAGTGTACTGTTGTTATTTATAAAAGATTAGGGTTATTTAGGGAGAAAAAAGAAACAAATTAATAATATTCTTGCCTTGTCCTTATCCCGTAGTGAAGAAAGTAGAAACAGTGGTCAATGGAATGTAGACACTTGTTAGAGAAAATACAAACCTACTAGGAAGACTATCTTTTAAGTTATACAACTTTGTAATTGTTAAGTAACTTCACTGATAATATAAATGGTAATTGTATAAACATTATTAGTGAAATTATCTAATAATTACCAATAAAATTTTCATCCGATATAAAAATAGTGTTTTTCAAAAGTAAATAAAATTTTTATCGTTTTAAGGGCGTGTTTGGTTTCACCATGGTCTATGGAATATACATTTCACCATTTTCACCGTTTTGATGATAAGAGTTTTAATTTTCATGACACTTTCAACAATGCAAACTTATAAAATGTTACAATTAATTCTGATTGAAAATTTTACTCTTAAAAGTAAGCATAGATTTACATTTAAACACTCTATTTGGAACAAATGAATTCTATTGTTTTTATGAAATTCATTTTGAATTCTATAGTTTTCATGTTAAAAAAATTCTAAAATTCATTTTGAAATGAATTCACTATGGAATTGAGTTGACTTGTTGTAAATTCTAAGGAAAAAACAAATTTATCCCCAATGTTTCACCGTTGTATCTATTTAACCCTCAGTTTTCAATGAGTATCAATTTGCCTATGAACATTTTGTTTCAGTCCAATTGGGCACTCTGTCCAAATCTATGTATTATCAACTGTCCATTCTTATTATCCTACACTAATTTTAATGGATAGATATAGACAAAGGGTCCAATTGGGCCGAAACATAACATTCATGGGTAAATTGACACTCATTGAAAACTTATGGTAAAATAGACACAACGGTGAAACCTTAAGGACAAAAAAAAATTTCCCTAAATTCTATCAAAATTAATGTAATTTACTAATGAATTCTACAAAATGAAGAGTAAAAAGCTATGTTGACCAAAATACTTTCTCAATCCCTCTCCCCCTTTCCCTTCCCACTCTCTCTACTCTTTTAAATTTTCATTTATTTCAATTATTTTAAACATGAGAATTCAAATAAATTCTACAATTTAAAATAAGAAAATCAAACATAAAAATTCATTTCTAAATGAATTTCATTTTCAATTTATTTGAAGATGAAATGAATTCCATTTTCATTTGGTTCCAAACAAAACATAAAATGAATCATGTATTTTCTATGTTCATGCATCATGTGTGAATATGAAAATCGATAGAATTTTTTAACAGAGAAAAAAGATTATGATCTAAGAGTAAGCTTCCTCGGAGGAACTATGAACCACTGAATTCTGTAATTTTTACTATTTTTGTCTCTCTTTTTGGCTATTAGAAAGTCTTTACTTTTTTTGATAAAATGATGCAATCTCAATCACAAATGGATCGACGAATTTTTATTTGTGGGAGCAAAGTTATTAAAATATATTTATTTATAAATTATAATTTGGGAGAAAATATACAGATAATTTTATAAAAACACATATTTAAAAATATTCATGAAATATCATTAATATTAATATTTTCACATACAAAAGTTTAGATACTTTTTTACTTTCTTGTCTTTATTCAATTATTTTACTTTACAATGGTAATTTTTTAAACCATATTTGCTAGAACTAGAGTGAGGTAAAAATCTAGTGGGTTGTGAAGGCATTTTTACAGATTTACGTATGCTTAAAAATTATTAAAGGGTTTTGAGGATTTCAATGGAGTGTTTGTCTCCACTAGGATCCAAGTGGATCCTTTCTTGATCTCAATTATTTACGTAACTGTGGATTCAAAATAATATATAAATTTATGAATTTCACGGTATACATAAAAAGTTGAATAAAAAATACTTCTTTGGCAGTTGAATTGAATACAGTAATTAACTATTACTGTATATTGAAAGTAATTTAGGAGATGTAGTTGAAAGAATTTTAATGCACCTTAAAAGGCAATGGTTAACAACTGCGTTTGAAGTCTAAGCTTATCACTTAATTTAACGGTGCAAACTGGACATTGCATGTCAGAATTATCTCTTCTGGTTTTAGGGTTTTATCACAAAATGGGGTGAATATGATCTATCAAGTGAGTCATTAAGTGAGTTCAATAGAGCAATCTATTTACAATAAGTTTAACACTTTAATATGTCTAATATAAGTTAGTTAGTATAGATTATAATTGACATTTGGGTTTTTTATAAGTAGACCATTAGATCGCTATAGATATATGATAAGTTAGGTCTTCTCTCCTATTCTCAACCCTAAAAACATCATATCTATACATATAATGGATAACCACCAATTAGATTAGCGTGTGCAAAAAGAGAACCAAGGAGAGATAGCTAATGTTTCCTAATGGATCGCTTCATCGCTTCTATTTGCTAAAGAAGTCTATGTATTAAAGACAGAACTAAGGAACTAAGGTAAGCAATATTTACTTTCTATCTATATTTAAATGTTCTTTACTCATGAATAAATTCATGAAAATTGAGAAAATTCATAGTGAAATCATACAGTGCAAACATCCTTTGCACGAGGAAGGAAGTGGGAACCAGTACAGCCACTCATAGGGAGGCTGCAAGCATGGTTGTGTTTTTTTGCACATCACTGTGCTTTATGTAAACAATAGCAGAAGTTGAGATTTTCAACGCTGATTCATGTATATTTTGGCTTGACAGCAACTTTTGACATTTTTATCTTAAGAGATCGATTGGTAATGCTTTAATTTTCATCAGTAACTATCAAATAAATAGACTAGAAAAAAAAATCATTTCACGCCCATATGACGGGTTTTCATTGGTTTGTACTTTAGGATGTCAAAATTGTTGTATCCACTCGATGTACTTTTATCGTCATCCTCAGATTTTATGCAAATGATGGTTTGTAACTTTCATATTCCATTTAAAGCAGGGATCTAGCACATTTCCAAGTTAAAGAATTTTAACGACTTTAGGGGAAGTCTCCCCCACATAGCCCTCGATTCATTTCTAATTTGAATTGTATCATTACACAAATGGAAGATTGTCTTCTTTTATCATTTATTCTCTCTACAATTATATAAGCAGGGAATGACGATGCTTTCACGTGAAATTTTTTTTTTTTTAATGATGTAGAATAACGATACTTTCTCATTAACTGTTTTAACGATGCTACTTTATTTAATGAAGGTTAATATTTCGTGTATATATATATATATATATATATATATATATATATATATATACACTAATTTGTTTTACTTAAATAAAAAGTTAGTAATATGTCTCTGCATTTTTAGATAAAAATAATCTCAGATAATGAGTTTATTGTAAAGAAATTATATGGAAAAGATGATAATTCAATAAAAATAATTTTCTTGTCGAAAATTTATTATGATTCCCAACAAATAAATATCCATAAAGTTGCACTACTGACACCGTTGAAATCAACAATCACTTTTAAGAGAAATTTAGTCGGAATATACCACACATGCCATGCTTCTCATTCTTTTTGGTTTTCGATCACGTTCGTTTCGTCATATTCCGATAATATTCGTTCCAAACCATCATCACAGAAAAACTAAAAATCGATCGATTAGTCAATCTCTCATATCTAATGGTTGATATCCACTGGACGAAGTCACACCACCTCCTATCACGTGTGAGCTTTGTTCGTCCGTGATATTTTACTAAATATGAGGAGAGAGAAGAAATTTGAAATGCCAAAGAATTCCAATTGGATGATTGTTGCTTGACGATCCGAATAGAAGTTACCAATTAGTTGGACCCATAGTATTCTTACTTTCACAAGTATATCTATGACGATATGTGCATGCATTTTGGCATGTATAAGCTCGAAATAGATTTCTTGGTGGAGTCGAGCAAAAATTGGCTCCTAGTCAACTGATGTATAAGAAGGCAATTATCTTTGTACCTTTTGTCTTTGTTCTGGGTTACCTTTAAATGGTTCATTTAGGAACAAATCATTTGTTCACATACAATGTGTCACTATAATTGTGAGCAATAATTCCAAACACATTTTGATTGGTCCAAAGCAGTGACCGATGTTATGTTAATTATGTCTTAATATTTTTAAGCCCAATCTAGTGTAGGACTTTTTTAAGCGAAGTTGAGTGGAACGAATTTGAGCATAATTGGAACGGAGCGGAGCAGAATAGGTTAGGATTTTATAGATCTAAAAATCCTTTTTGTATTTTATAAGTGAAATCTCTTTCATTATTTTCAATCTCCTAAGCACATAAATTGTTATGTCTATTTTTCATTTAATTTATGTTTTTTCTTAATAGTTTAAGATAAGAATGTGCACGGATTGGATTGTATCGGGTTAAAGGTCAATCTTAGTCCAACCCATGACATAATTTTTGCAACCCGAAGTTTCTAACCAAGCTCAACCTATAACAGATTACATAAATTTTAACCTTAACTCAACCCACAAAAACTTGAGTTACATTTGAGATAGGTTTGGGTTGACTTGTGCAATCAAACAGTGCTCAAATAGATATTTGGTTAGATTGTGCCAGATTTCATCTCAGATGTTAAATATTACAAATAAAATCATATTAAATTATTCAAATTTTAATATCTTTTAAACATTCAAATTTCAAATATTCAAATATCCTACATAAATTTAAATCACTAGTTAGTAGTACTTGTTACATAATTGAATTTGGGGTCGCATGTTACGGGCTAGACTAGAGTTGAGAAAACTCTAACCCTAACCCGACTCAATCCTAGAAAATCTTGATCTTAATTTACTCAAAATTCGGCTCAAGCTTAGATTGAATCCAACTAGCTTGCCCAAATTGACCCCTAGTTTAAGAGATAAAACTGATTAATATTTGCAGAAGAGAGGAAAGAAGCTCTGAAGATTTCCTGAGTTTTGATAGCGAGCCTTTACCGTGTGCATATACACTAGATTAATATATATATACACACACACACGCAATCCAACACTGCATATGCAAAACCCTTAATTCACATTTGTTGTGTAGTGCCAAAGTTTATCTTCCCTATGGTTCCTAGCGCAAAGAAGGATATGAGGCTCAGCTTCTGTCTGGGAAACAAAACATTTTCTCAGGGATTTCCATTGCTTCACTAAGAGTCAGGCAATATATAAATTTGGCCAATGGTGTTCAAGAGAAATTTGACAAAAGATGGGGTTTATTTATCAACCTTGTGAAACAAATTGATTTTGGCCATTCTAACCATAACACTATTGCCCCCAACAAATCTATCATCTCACAATCTGTCTCATTGGCTATATGGATTGTTTGGCTTCTAAGAAGCAAGACAATTAATCAAATTATTTATCAAACTTTCATTCCATACCCTACTTGAGGTAACTTTATATTTTTTTCCTCATGAAAAACAATACCAAATTAACTCAAATTGTCATCTGTCAAGAGTGGCCATCAAATTAAGATGCATCTCATGGAAAGCCCCACATCCTAGCTGATAAATGTTATTGTATGAAGATGTGTAAAGAAAACTGCAAGAAAATAAAGTAAACAAACACATATTTACGTGGTTCTGAAATAAAACTTTTACATTCATGAACGATAATGAGAAAGATTTCGCTGTAATTGGAATGGAGCAATACAAAGGAAAGTCGGGAGAAACTCTCAAACCCTAATCCCCATTTACACCTAAAACGAATGCACTAACTAAACTAATGACGGTAAAATAACAAAATTCTAATATAAATACAAGTATGTTCCAAAAGAATTCAAGACATAATTAACAAGACGGGAATTCTCAAATGAATACCAGACGGTTCCAATTAAGGTTATTTTGGGTTTGACTTTAATCCTCATAGAGCATGGGCAACTAGTTAATGCATGATTGTTTCCAACTTATGACTTCTCAGAACTGAAATTGCAGGCTGATTGCAAACTCTTATTTCATATACAGAGTAAAAACTTATTGACAATACATCCATCAGATTTCCCCTAGCATTGGATTTCATTAAGCTAAAAAGATAACTAACATAAACCCACAAAAAAATTGGATTTTCAGTACGTTATGCCTCTTATTTTAAGTCAAAAGAATTTATCTCAATAGATTGATGTGCGGGTAAGAGTCTGAAGATACGAATGAATTGAAAGTAAGATGAAAAATATATACGTAAAATTGAGTCATTGGTCATTATTGCATCTATGGAGTTAAAAATCAAGTGATGAGGGCAAAATTGATCAGCAGAAATCAGGTTGTGCTGTAGAAGTCAAGCACCTATGCCACATGCGACTGTTCGAGTCGACAAATCTGGGAGAAGTAATCACTTCTGTGATCGGTAAGTAGACATAATGGCTGTTGCATATTCCAACTGTAATTCCACTAAATCCTGCAAATGCACCGTGGACCTGCAGGCATCATAAAACCATTGTAGATTAAGGTTGTCTACAACTATAATTAGTAGGAGAGAAGTGGAAAGAAAAATGAGTGGAAAAGATTTTTTGTAGAGAAGAAATGTGAGATGAAAGAAATATGAGAGGATTTATATTTTCTTTCCACCATGTACAAATCATAGCTCTCAAAATGGGAGGATTTAGGAGTGCAAAGTAAAATAGGCTTTTTCTTTTATTTTTTTCTTCTTTGTTCTTTCCTTTCACTTTTCCGTACTCTCTACCAAACACATAATAGAAAAATCAATATTTTATTTTCTTCTCTTTTTTCTTTTCTTTCCTCTCACATTTAACCTCTACCAATAGCCAGAGGATTTCTTGACTGGCTCGGGTCTAAACCCAAGGAAACTTCACTGGTAATCTTAAAAACTTTACTGGTAATATTAATTTTTGAGTCTCACAGCTATGCTGACGTTATCAATGAAACTCTTCAAGATTACCAATAAAGTTTCTAGCTGGTCTAAACCATTGGGTTTAAACCAAGCCAACCAAAAAATTTTGTAAGTGCAAACCTACAATAATGTATAAACAATATTAAAAAAGAAGGGCTTTGACCAGAAAATAGAACAATAAAATAGTATTTCGAACTAGAAGTTGTTTGCTAATATTATGGAAGCAGACCCAACAAATGCAATAACCTTACCGCATTTTGGCTCAGAACAGTGCACAAAATTGCATCAGAGGCATTTGCACGACATGCTCGGATCATATAAGTGGGATCGATATATTTTACATCAGCTGGAACACCTATTTCCTTAAAATGTCTTTTTATCTGTTAGTAAAATTTCAGTTCATCAGATTTGCACATCAAACTTCAGTTGCATATATATATATTATATATATATATATATATATATATATATATCTGTGTGTATGTATTCAAGCAAATAAACAATGAGATAAACCAAACCTGCTGCTGGAGATGGATGCCAATATCTGCTAATATCACATTCCCAGAGGCATCTGTTAGATTTGATTTCTCCAGGAAATCCTGATTCCCAACAATGTCACAGGCAAATAAATACAGTGCAACAATTGAAAATAAAAAAAAAAAAATTCATTTTATGCTCAAGCACTAATACTATTATTCACGCAGCCCAAAAATAAAATTAAAATTCATTTTATGTATCTTTCTTTTTTGGGCATCTCCTACCACTTATGGTGAGCTAAAACTGGATTCGAAATCAAAATAGCCAAAGTTTTAGGATTCTGACTTAAATAGTTGTAAATTTCCAATCTAATAACAGCAAAGCACAAGAAATGAAACAATATGTTTAAATAATACAGAAAACCAAATGTATATAATCTAATATGCTTATTTGAAAGAACTTGACTTACTTGTCCTGCTCCTTCAGCCACACAAAGCACAACTGCCCCTTTAGTCTCTATAAGATGCTCTATATACTGTAAGACACCGTATGGTCCCTCTAAACTGAAAGGCACCTGAGCTAGAAAGTTTCTCAAATTATCCTTTCAATGTCGGTGTGTTCTTGCACTTGTGCACGAGTGCGTGAAATAGAGCATGAGAGAGAGAAAGAGAGAGAGAGAGAGAGAGAGAGAGAATGTTACATACCTCAGGAATCAAACAAACATCAATCTGACCACTTGAAAGAGAGGCATGCATTGCAATAAAGCCACTGTTTCTTCCCATCAATTTCACCAGGCCAATGCCATGATATGCGCTATGTGCCTGAACGCATCATAGAGATTCCACATAAAACTAAAGTTTTACTTTCATTCACAAATCACGGTCTATCATAGATAATTCATTAAAAAGTCAATGACCAATGTCATTACCCAACCTTACCTCAATATATGCGGAATTAATTGCTCGTTGAGCTTCTTCAACAGCTGTATCAAATCCAAAGGTTTTGTCCATCAAAAGAATGTCATTGTCAATTGTCTTTGGGACACATACAACTGATACTTTTATCTTTCTTGTTCGGCACTGCATTCAGAAAACTGTTTTATAAGCCAAACATGCTACAAACTATATAACCAAAATAGAATGCTACAATTCTCTTCTAATCATATCTACTTTTCTACCTTATCTCAGATTTTTGTTGGAGCTATTAAGAAAATTTTCTCTAAATTAAAGGCAAATGCAGGTTTAGTTAACCTACTTAGAAAAATATGAAAGTGCAAATCAAAAACCCACATCTAAAAGGGAATTTTGTTTCATTTTGAATCACATAACTTCATTATTGGTCAACCTTTGATTGGTGGAATAGATGAAACAATCATTATATTCTGAAAGCTATGCTGTAGTCACCGGAACTGCACAAATATATCATATAGTTACCTCTTTGTGTATTGCATTTGCTCCTGCATGTGTACCATTGCCACCAAGTATGAAAAGTAAATCAATTTCCCTGGCCTAGAATTGAAGGTAATTCATGAGACAATTTTAAGAAGAGATAATAAATGATTCTTTCTTTCTTTTCGGACGAAAAGGGCAAAAGATATCTAAAAAAATAGTCACCTGTATGCTATCAACAATGTCCTTGATTTCAGCACCTCCACGAGAGACTCCCAAGAAACTTCCACCAGAAAGATTAATGTTCTGAACAACTTGACGAGAAAGCTGACAAATCAAATAAAAACTACTAAGATAACAAAAAAAGGTTATTGTGTTAATGGCATATTCCATGTCAAGGAAGCAGAGAGAGAGCTCTCACTGCAATCTCAGGTAACCCCTCCTCAAAGAATCCACGGTAACCATATTGGATGCCAACTATTTTCTTCACTCCATAAACCTCGAGAGTTACAACAATCTGCATAAGTAGCGAAAAAAAATCAGTGGTGCTTTTCTATGTCAACAGATCAAGCACTTCCGTGTTCCCTTATGCACCAACATAATAGATAGGCATATATATATATAGCATTACTCAAAATGAAGCTTATATTCTGCATCCAGATTTCAAGGTTATGATTGGTAGAGAGGGAAAATGGGAGGAAGCAAGAGGGAGAAAAGTGAAAGGAAAAAAAAGTGGGATGATTTACGTGTTCTTCCGACATGAACAAATCATAATCCTTCTAATGGTTGGGGAGTGGAAGCTAAATAAGTTTTTGTCATTTTCTTCTTTTCTCCCACTTTTCTATCATTTTTACTAAACACGAGATGGAAAACATTCGTCTTTTTTTTTTATTGAACATCAGTCTTCTTATTTTTCCATCCTCTCCCTCTTCATTCCTCCCACTTTTCAATCATCTCTACCAAACACATAATGGAAAACATCAATCTTCTTTTCTTTTCTTTCCTCTCCTCTTCCTTTTCTTTCCTCTCCTCCTCTTCCTTCCTCCCACTTTTCTTTTCTACCAATCAGAACCTAAGGGTCCAAAATCTGGCAATGAATAATGCAAATATATTGGGATGCTATTGGTATTATTAGCTCTCTAACCTGTCTAATGACATTATTAAGACCTGGACAGAGTCCTCCACAAGTTACGATTGCAGCTTTCACCTTTTTGGCCTCAAAATATATCTGACTACGAGGCCCTGCACGATGCACCCTAAGAAACATGGGAATTAGTAGCCAATACAAGAAGCAAGCAAAATACTACGTGAACGACCAGACAATGTGCTAAAACTTGGACAATGGTGTCCAATAATTCAATTTGCTCAATTGGAGTGTGTTGCTTTGTATATTGATGCTTACCAACATGCTTGAAAGTTTAAAAAAGAGAATGAAATAGAAAGAAAGCAAAAGAGAAAGAAGACAAATAAACAAAAGCTTTTGACTTATTAAAATTAGAATTTCATTCCTTATAGCATACTTAGAGATAGTACCATTGCTCAACCCAGCTGCATTCAGGATCAATACACTGAGCTCCAGCAGAACTTGAAGAAGAATATTTGATAACCTAGTAAAATAAGAAGTTGAGAAAGATTAGGTATGCACTTGGCTTTTGGAAAGACTTGTTATACATCATGTGCACAGAATATTAAGAGTTTTTCATCATTATTGACATGTTTTAACAGGCTTTTAGCTCGTCTTGCTGCTACCAATTTGACAGAAAAATTAGACCGCAATACGGGGAACTACATTTTTTCTTTTTGTAAGTTAAGAATCACGAAACCGCAGAAATGATGATTGCTTTTCACAATACAGTAACAAATTTGTCCTGTTAATGGGTAATGATCTTATCTCAATGCTTTACTTATCAAAAAAAATATATTCTCTCATGCTTCATTTAATATTGAACTACGGGATAACACACCTTTAGAAGTGCTCTATCATCATTATTCACATAGCCCTTTTTCCAATCTCTGTCACAGTCGAAAATTAGAAACAATAAAATCATTAGAGTCAACAGAATCAATTAGTTAAAAAGAGATCCTTCTCATTTAGTTGTAAACTTGTACATAAGATCTAGCTAGCATTGTCACAACATGCAGCAGAGATGGGTGCAATAAAATCAAAAGTAACATCTAATACAGCACAAAGATTAAATTCAACACAAGAAACAACAAACCAAAAGATAAATGACATGGAAAAGAGTCACCTATTTTTCAAATAAAATGTTGTTGGCCTTGGTTTTATGTCAAAAACATCTCTCAAATGTGGCAAATTGAATCTTGACTCAAAATCCTCTTGAAAACGTCTTTTCCAATCAGGATCAGTGAATTCAATATTTTGTTTGTTTGCAACTTTAATCAAAGTGTACGGTTTCTTTCTCGCCCGTCCTTCTGCTCTTAAGAATTTTGTTTGATCCAAACACAATGAATTGCATTCCCTTCTTGACTGAAAACCATGTTTTCTAAAATTGAACGTGTTAACAGCTGGAAATGAATAAACCAAGGCCATTTGACAAAATGGCTCAACAACAAGATGAAGCAATCAACAAAACCTGCAATAAACAAAATAAGGGAAAAGGAATATAATATCAAGTTGTCAACGCTTTGGAAGGGTAAGAAGGAAAAAACAAATAGATTTCTCCCCCAAAAAGACGAGAGGAGGTAGTTTCGAAAACAAATACTATTTATATCTTATCTTCTTTTTATGTAAATGAAAGAACACAAGCTCTTATTGCCTGGTTCAAATTATGTTAAGACGCAAAAAAAAAATGATCCTGAATTACAACACAAATATTGCCACAAACGTAACCTTACAAAAGTTTCAACATCAACAATCTAGGAAAAACATCAACAAAAAGAAGTTGATGTGGCAAAGCTCTCTGATCTGATCCCAAATATTGACCCAAACATATCCTAGAAACCTCAATATGTCAATTCCAACTCACGAGTTCTACTTATTGTCAATGTTTCCACTTTTAAAGTTATGATTGAAAGAGAAAAAAAATTGGAGAAGGAAGAGAGGATGAAAAATTACGAAGATCTATATTTTCTATCATGCATTTAGTAAAATATAGAAAAGTGAGAGAGATTGTTGTTTGCACATTCACGAAAAAAAAATATATCAATCATTTATTTATTTTAACTTTTTTTTTCTTATGACTTTCTTCTCCCACTTATCATCTCTACCAATCATAATAAAAGAGAGAAAGTATAGTACTAAATTAACAATGCAAAGATGTATAGCATTGAAGTGTTAACAAGTTTACTCAAAAAATTAATAAGAACTCAAGGCAGATACATACCTAATGTGCATTTTCAATCAAAATTTGCTGGGTTCTTAACTTTTATCATCAAGATCAAAGAGGTTCACATGAGATACAGAAGACTGCACATCTCTTTTAGACTCTCTTCTCGTGTTGTTCAAGTTTAATCGTAATTCTAAAAAGAGTCATTTCCAGTTTCAAGTTTCCAGCTTGTCGTACGTACGATTGGCTTGGTGATATTTGGAGCCAACTGAAATCTGAACTGTTCATTCTTTGTAAGTAACGAAAAGCGGGCCCACAAGGTTTCTATGGTCCTTCCCTCCTTAATAGTTTAAACTGTCGCACGAAGAAAGCTCCTTGTGACTCGGTGAAATTGGGCTCCAAATTTGTACCGCAAACTAATGTTTTTTTAATCAAATTCGGTTTTTTTATTTATTTATACTTTTTAAATAATTGGGTATCGCCACCTAAATTGTTAGAATTCAATTCTTTTTTTTTTTTATAACCAAATGCTGATAAACTTATTAGTTACAGTCTCAAGTTTAAGTATTTAATTGAATCTAACTGTGATAAATACTCGAGGAAATTAAATTAAATTAAATCATAGTTGCTTTAATATTTTTCGACCTTAAAAAGACCTTTGTTAAAAGTGTCATATCAATAATATGTTCATTCATATAAATTAGTGAATTAATCAACTTTATGCCAAAAGGAGTTGCTATCCACATTAAAGTAGTAAATTTTTTGGCAACGTTTTATTTTTAACAATTAAAATTTTAAAAAAAAAATCGATTTTAATTTGTTTTGGTGCACCGTTTTTAATTTGACAATATTTTCAAATATATTCCTGTCAAATTAAATACCTTTAAAAAAATATATCAATTATAAATACAAATCATAATAAAATTATAATCATTTAAACAAAAAATAATAAAGATGATTTATTAACCACAATAAATCATAATTATAATCCAAAATTCAAACATTAACTACTAATCCAAAACAATATTAACTAAAATTGTTTAAAAGCTATATTTCCAAACTTTATAAATTTAATTAAAGATGTCATCGTCAAAAAAAATCATGTGAAAACAAAAACCAAGGGAGGATAGAAAAAAAAAATTCATATAAAAATATAATATTACATTTTGACCGAACGATCGAAATAGAATGCAACGCATTTTAGTAGTATAAAAGATAGTTCTACTCCAATTGCTCCTTAGAAAAATGAGGGCAAAAAGGCATTTTCATCATCAATAAATGAAAACACAAGTTACGTAAATTCTTTACGTGCCCAGAATTCTTAAGATGGTAAGGACGGACTATATGATTAATAAATGCGGGGGGCTTCATCTTTTCGCTCTGCATATATGGCACTTCAAATTTCAATGTTGCATTCAAATTAAATCACGGTCACCCACAAGCACAAATCAGAACAAGGACAATCAGCAATAATTGGAGATCTTTCACAATTCTAATCATTTCCTCTCCAGTCCTATTCCCACTTACAAAAATATTTCCTCATTTCCTTGAGACAAAAATGGATCACAAGAAAATGGGGAGGGGAAAAAACAGAAGACATAAAATGACAATGATATATGAACTCGGACAAAATTATAAACCACAACATGGAACTTTTCACTTAAATTTATCAGCTAAGAGAAGTCAAAATTGAAAAGATTTAAAAAGTCAATAGCCTCATCTTATGAGAGCTTGAGAGGATGAATTGCAACTCCATTTCGAGTATCTGGAAGACGGCCCCATCTTCCCAGACGTGGACTTTTCACTTAAATTTATCAGCTAAGAGAAGTCAAAATTGAAAAGATTTAAAAAGTCAATAGCCTCATCTTATGAGAGCTTAAGAGGATGAATTGCAACTCCATTTCGAGTAGCTGGAAGACGGCCCCATCTTCCTAGACGTGGTTCCTGTGGTAAAGAAGTTCAAAAGTTGAGATGATTAAAATACCACCAAGGCAAAAAATAGGAAATACGCTAAAGATCCGGATACCACAGTTGTGCTCCATAATGGAAGAAAAAATGCTCAATAGCAGGTATTAAAAATGCTTCAGCACTTTCTTTATATAAGAAAGCCCCTTGCTTCCACAAAGAGAAAAGGTGGCCACTAAAATCCTGCTGAGAGATAGCACCCATTTCTGGTAGGATTTCAGTACATTCTTGAACTTGCATGTTTCAGATAAAAACTTTCAAAAAATAGCTCTCAACCATGGCATCAAGAGATAGGGCTTTCTTAAACAACACCATTGGAACACAGTTATTACTGTTTATTTATTTTCTTAACTTCATTTATCTAACTGGCTAAAGTTCTCAATGAGTTCTTATGATTATACATTTTACATATGTAAATCTCACTCGAGATTTTGTGTATAATGTGAGTGACAATACAAATACAAGAGTATTATTTGTTTCAAAAATGATGAAGATAATATTTCAGAAAAGTTCTCACAAGCAATAAAGCTCTTATAGAGTTTGTTGTGTTCTTTCTTGTAGATAATTTTATAACTGGGTAGCACCCCCTTCAGGCCTTTCTATCATATACCTTTAATTATTAAAAAAAAAAAAAAAAGCGCTCTTGGTCACTTTACTACCTTATGCCACCTAGGCTTAATTTTAAGCTCAGCAAGCAACTTTAGCAACCAAGGGCTGGAGGCACTTCCAGTGCTATGCTAGGATTTAACAGTTTTATGATTCAATGCTAGGACTTACAGAAAATTCAAAGATTGGCTTTCTGCCGAACAAATTCGAGAACCTAACAGATCAAACTCATCCTTGGCTGCTATGAAACATATCGGCTCAAGTTCCTAAGGGCTCAGACCATTTTTTTTAATTTAAAAGAAATAAAAGAAGAGAAGAAAAAGAAAAAAAGAAAAACAGTCGTGTCATAATTTGGATCTTAGTAAAGACAAATGCTTACCTGCCCAACTCCAGCAATGAGAAACAGTCCAGATTTTGCAAAAGCCAGAGAATTTAAAAAACCTGACTGTGATACACAAAAGAACTTGATAAGCAACAGACAAGATTTGCAGTGGCTTTACAAGAAAAAAATAGTTATCATTCAGACAAATATATGTGGAACTACGCATGTTAAAAAGGGAGACCGATTCAAAGAATAGAAAGAAAAAGGTGGAAACAATGCGGTGGCAGGAGGAGGAAATTGAATACCATGACCAAATTAAGGCCTCAACTCTAGCAATTGACATTTCAGGCAATAGTCACGCCCCTATTCTGTAAGAAAAATAGGTAACCAAGCAACACACATTGCATAGCAGTAACAGCTTATATGCAAGAGGAATTGATACTTCCTAATTCCCACAGTGCCCTTGGTAACTTGGTTATTAAATTTTAAAACAAATAAACTTAAAATGGAAATGTTAACATCCTTCAAAAATTAGTTTAAAACTACCTAGTTAAAACATGTTGAGTCCAAAAAATTTGTTCTCTTCATGACCTTGATTTTTCCAGAAATAATGCTAAAAATGGACTGTATTATTCTGCACATTGAATATAGATGATTAAGAAGCTTTTAAAAAGCTGAAAGTGGGGAGAATTTATGCAATGCAACCACAAGATGAATCAAAGATGGAAGCCGTTGTCATCATAATGGCTATATCTAAAGGAGAATCCATGAAAAACTGTACTAGTAGATTACGTTAACTAGGTCCATTAGATATGGCCTTTAACTTACCACTGGAAGGTCATATAAGGGTCGAATGTCTTTGGTCTCACTTTCAATAGCCCATAAACGGACAGAACCGTTACCAGCTCCTGAAGCAGCAAGATCACTGTTTCTACATACAGCGACCGAACTGACCCAGGAATAAGCTGATGTACAGTGATAGCTCTCAGGATTGTGACTACCATTTTCTGCAGCAAGGAAAATAAGAATCATCTACTAAGAATACAAATTAACTAGAAAATGTGCAGCAAGGTAAGAAACAGAACCGTAATGTTTTCGGTAGTATGGAATCTCAGCTTTGAAGTTGGATAGATTTGAAGTGAAGATCCATAAATTTTTCTGAAGAAGAAGATCTTCAATCTCAACTCTAAGGCTGAATTCCATATTATCAAACACAGTCTTGAAGAGCAAGTATAACTAAATGCAAACCCCGCTTGCCCTCCTCTCTCATGGTGAAAACATTCTATTTAAGAATGTAACCAGAGCATGGAAAAAGGAGATCCACAAAACAACATAAGTTTAAGAAAATGAAAATTGAAAGAACCAATTAATATTTCAATGCTAATAGTGAGATTCAGAGTTAAAAAACAATTATTAGTAGTAATTTATTAATTTATACCAGAGATAAAATAAAACAAAATTTGTACTTTCCACTAAATTCCCAGAGCCAGAAAAAACAATAGAACTCAAGACATTACAGATTTACCTAAATGCCCATTAGCGAATTCTCCACTGTCTTCTTTTTCAAGATCCTTGTGTGCAGCCAAAACAGGGTGAGCATTCTTAACAATGCATACAGGTTTCTTTCGTAGCATGTTCCAAATCTCAATACTTCCATCATCCGAACCAGATAAGAATTCATCATTACTGATAAAACAGCAACATTCTAGAGATGATGCAGGAGCACGGAATATTAACCGCGACTCCTCAGGGACCTATATAGCAGAATACAAAAGGTGATGTCAATATCAAACATACGATGCAAGAGTTCCATCTTCAAAATCATGCTCACAAGATGAAAAAAAAAGGGTACTATGACTGTCTAATGTTGCACACTTGCTTCTATGTATGTTTTCCATTTTGTATAAATTAATATTATGTTTGGATCTTGAAGAAAACCTTGAAAAGGAAAATGAGAAAAAAGCAAAAGAAAAAATTTGTATTTCAAACCCATTTTTCACCTAGTCTAAATGGAACAGTTTATTTTTCCTTTAATTTTCCCTTCCCTTTTTCTACCTTATTTTCCTTTCTTATGATTTTTCCAAGAACCAAACAAAGCATAAATATTCCAATTCGGCACTCGGGAACAAGTCACAAAAAAAAAAACTTGCTTACCTTAAACAATTGCATACACCGATCACGTCCAACAGTGAGCACCCGTTCTTTTCGTAGGCAATCAATGCCTAATACTTCACTCTGGTGACCAAATAATGTGTTTATGTAAGCTCTATCTTCTACATTCCATATCTTGACTGTTCGATCAAATGAACCAGAAAAGAGTTCTAAAGTTCCTTGCCTAAAACTTAAACATGATACAGGTCCTCTATGACCCGGAAAAGCCTGTAATACACACAATTGGAAGGTGAGAATAATAGGTAAGAAGTAAGAACCCAAAATTTCAAGATGAAATATCAGTGATCTAGGAAAGTGATACAACAGACATCATATTAAATAAAATAAATGGGAAAGCGGTACACAGGTTGGCACCCTTTGGAGCCCTTATGATGAAAGTTACTTATTAAAAAACAAATAGAAAGTGTAAGTTGCAAAGATAGGCTACACGAAGAGTTTATCCAGTATAGGCGGTAGAGTTACAAATGAGTCGAGCTGCTCTCAGCCTGCTTTGTTAGTTGGTGTCAAGGACTGCCCTGTATGTTTAGATAACTTAGCTGAAACCAAGCCTAAAACTTAGCCTTATTTATTACTTATGCTAGGATTCAAGAAGAGTTTGTGAGCATGCTTTTGGTTTTAAAGCTTAAGGTAGCCTTAGAATGAGGGATGACCAACTGACTTGGGTTTCCTGCAGATAAACAGCTAAAGGTTTTCCTCACCCGTTCTCTCAGTTTACCATGCTTATCACACCCACCCCAGGGTCCTTTTTTTCCTTTCCAAATGTATTTTGATTTTGGTAAGGGCTTGCACAAAGATATGGGTTGTTATGCTTAATTTCTCTCTATGCTTCCTCTCTTTATTTTTGGTTTAGAATCTAATTGTATAATTGTGCAATATATGAAAATCTAGTTTTCCTTATAAAAAAAATCCTTTGTGGGAAATAAAATCTTTTAAAGAATGGGGTTCAGATGATGCTTTTTTTCCTTGTGTTTTTTCAACTAACAAACAGAAAAGAGGAAACTGACTGATGCTTAATTCTGTACAAGGGGATTCAAGATAAGCAAGGTCAAGTGAGCCGAGCTTCAGCTTCATGACAGTTTAATCTTGCCACAATCTGAGCTTGAAAACCTGCCACAGTTTAATCAACACATTTGTAGAAGGCTCAGTGCTCTAGAAAATTAGCTGGAGATTGCAATCTTAGTATATCGCACACAGGTAACTCATCGTGCAACCTGAACACCAAGTCTATCAGGCTTGAGTTTATAAAGATGATAATAAAAGATGCATTTAATATTGAAAGAATTCATTTTGAAGACCCCAATTATCTCTGGATTAAAGATTAGTTTAGTTGAGTGAAAAATCAAATGGTGCATCCAGGCCTGCCAGTACGACCACTTTCTGTCAGTTAAAGTCCTAATGGTCAGAAAGGTCTTGCTTGCCCCCACAAAACTTTCAAATCACCGTGAATATTCTCAAACAATTGAGAAATATGTAAAGTTTACCTGTATATGCTGTCGCGTACGAGTATCCCACAGATGAATATGGCGATCTAAGCCGCCAGTTGCCAAATACCGACCATCAAAGCTGACAGCCATTGCTAAAACATGTCTGCTATGCTTTGAAGCTCGACCTTCTGGATCCTTGACCCCGTGGGACTTCAGAACTTTCTTAGTAGGCCACTGGTACTTCTCACCTTTTCCACAATCTAAATCCCAATGCAAAATAGTGCCATCTTTGGAAGCTGAAAAGCCTCTTGAATCATCCTCAGATAGAGATACAGCAGTAACAGTTTGTCGGTGCTTGACTAAGATCCGAAATTCATCAGTAGTTTCTGGCTTTTGAACCCTGACTTGTGCGCACATTGAACAACATAAGCATCCCAAAAACAGTGTCTATAATTAGTCAAACAAAAAGGCCAAATGTTCACCTCTGCTAAAGAGATCAACTAAAGAACATGCTTTTTCATTATTATCATGGTTTAAACCTACTGGACTCAAAAGAGTTATCTAATGTATAGGAAAGTTTCGAAATGCCATTGTTATGAAATAATCTTAGTAGGCTTGTAAGAGTACCTAATAAATATAAAAAGACAAGGAAAGTCTGTTGTTTTCCATAAGACTATATAAATATAGAGTTCACGCAGCAGGTATCCTTTTACTAATTCATAAGCACGTATAGAATGATATCTCTACTTAAGACAGCCAAAAGCAACTGGCCAATGCTTAATTAGTACGTGGCTAAAAAGCATCAATTTACAATTAAAATCACATCAAATTAGAGCAATGTAGTTTAGAGCTTATTAGTTCTTGTATTTGAAAATCAATCAAATGCTCTTACAAGCAAATTCACATACAATAGAGAGTAACCACATAATTTTTTTTAAATAATAAAATTTGCTCAAAATTACTAATTCCGTCCAAACATCAAAAGTGACTAATGCAGTGATAAATCAAAAACAGACCTTGCACAGAGATCGAATTAGAGTGTCCATGTCTATAGAAACTGAACCAAATATTACCAACTTTTCCAACCAAAAGGAAAAATAGAATCTCTTTCACTTAAACTATGTCCACATTTGTAACAAAGCTATACAGCCATCCTCATTCCATAAATTAAATAAAAAGAAATACAAACACAAAAACAATTAAATACCACTTTAAAGTTTAAACTACTACGTCGTACTATAGCTACTTAACACACATTCATAATATATATATATATATATATATATATAAAGAAATATGTGTTTACCTTGAAGAAATGACTCTCCTGACGCGCCCACTCTCCTCAAGCTGCTCCTGCTGCAAAATCTTCGCTACACGAGAATCCCTCACCCCATCCTTTTCACCCTCTCCCCCTTCTTCTTCCTCATCCTCCTCATTTTCCCTCCCTCTCCTCGCAATCTCTCGCACCTTCTTCACGTACTCCTCCGCCAGTCTCTTACGCTTCTCGTTAGCGGTCTCCGCCGCAAATTCTTTCTCTTCCTCCTCGCCGCTGCTGCCGCCAGAACCCCCAAGAATTTCGTTTTCATCTTCCGACTCTCCTGACTCTATGTTGTCGTCGTCTTCATCGTACTCGATCTTTCGCCTCTTTTTCGATTCACCGTCGAAAAATGGGTCTTGGTTGATGGAGAATTTCCTGCCCATTTTGGTCCCCTTAAGTCCTTAGCCTTTCTTCTTCTCATTCTTGTACTTCATGAGCAAATACTGTGTGAAGCAGCTGCTGATCGATGATAAATATCTGTCTATATGTATATGTTTAGTTTTAATGAGAGTAGAGAGGGGAAAATTGTAGTGGGATTTTGAGATGGGAAACAGGGTTTAAGGTTAGGGTTTTTCGGTGAGCGTAGCGGCAAAGTGAGAGAGAGCATCTTACTATATAGAAAATCCGGTTTGGGCGTTAGGTTTTGTTTTAATAGGGCCCGAGTTTGTCCTACCTAGAAGGCCCATTTGAGATAGCTTTTACTTTTGCTTGCCATAAGGAAAGTGATTTTAAAATGATTTATTATCATAAAACACTAATGCATTTTGTTTTATGTTTTAATATTCTTTTTAAATTTTAAATTTGATTAATTTACATCTTATAAAAGATATTCAATAGGTTTTTTTGAACAAAATTCTATCAAATTAGAATCGGTATACACGTGCAGTTCACACATGCACTTTATTTGAATGCGAAAATACAATTCTGTCAGTATTTTCTCACAATTGTCTTCAAGAATTGTCTTTGTGAATTGTAGATTGAGGAATTAGGGATTTTGACCTTAAAAAATGGAGAGAATGAGATTTGTGAGAGAAATAAGAGAGGGTAAAGTTATCTTTTCGAATTCAAACGAGACGTATGTGTGGCCTGCATGTGAGCATCAGTTCTAATTTGGTTTGAATTTTTATTAGAATGGCCTATTGGATACTTTTCCTATAATGCATAAAGTAAATTGGTCGAATTTAAAAAGGATAACCTAATTTTAAAATATTCATGGGTAAAAAAAGCCTTATGTAATTAAAACTTATTCAGTATTTAGTAAAATTGTATTAAAAGTTATGTCAAACTAATAATATGAATTAAATAAGAGTCCTTAGGTTTAGGTTTAGGTTTGTAGCTTAGGTTCTCTAACTTGGAAGCGAGGATTTTTGTGAGAGGCTTCTGATAAGTGCTTAAATAGTCATATTTAAGCCCCTTAATTTACACTTGTTAGACTCTTTATTTATCTATTTCTATGGATTCTACTTCATTTTCGTGTTTTATGTGTTTTTCACAGGACTTGGACAAAAAGATGATAATTTGGATCTTTTAGGAGCAAAGGTCAAGATTTGCCATCGAGCAAGGTTAACTCAAGCGCACCACACTGAGATCAAGCGCACAAGAGCACGAGCGCACTTGAAGAAGGCTCGAGTGCACACTTGCGCTCGAGCACATCCCGCATACACTCGAGCGCAATCACTCCAGAGGCGGCAGAGCCAGATATGGAAAGAAGTCTTCTGACTCCAAAAAGGAATTAGGGTTTCGGGACACCATAAGGACCCTATAAATAGCCCTGTAAAACACATAAAACCGTACCTTTGTTCTAGATTTGAAGTAGAGAGCTTAGGAGAGGAATTGATGACTTGTCTCCCAAGTCTTCTTTGGTTTTAGTTTTCTGTTTTTATTTCGTTATGTTTAGAATGTTTAATTTACTTAGTATGTGTAACTAAACTCCTATAGGACTCGATTGAAGCCCTAGTTATGTTTTTCCACATGTTCATTCATTGATTATCTTTGCTATAGCCTTGTTAGAATATTTAACTTGATTAATACCTGTTTATATTTACATTTCTCATATGTATGTACCTGATCAGCGTATGCATGTGGTATGGATAGGTTAGTCGAATCAAGTTGGATGACCGAGTCCTGGGTTCGACATTAGTAACAAGGGATATCCACACCGGATTCCCAAGTTAATCAACATGGGAAACCGGGAGCGGACTAAGCCCTAGGTCCCGTGTGGTTGCGGATCTCCACAGCCCTTATACTCTCTTAAGGAACAACTAAGTATACACCCATGTTGAATCCCTTAAGAGAGAAAAGAGTTAGAGTATACACCATGCCTAACTCGTTACATAGGGAGATCAATAGCCTAAGGTGTGGACCAAGCCCTTAGGTTGGCAACTATTAGATATTCATGATAAGGCTAGAGCATTGAAGCTTTACTTAGTGGGAAAGTATGATTAGGGTGGATTTCATAGTCCTATGTTCTCATTATTGTTATTTACTCATAATCAAACTATTATTCCTCTTTTTAACTTGAAGAAACTAATTCTAAAACGAAATTCACTAATCTCTGTGGAAATGATCTCGCACTTGCACACTATGCTACCATAGACCTTGTGCACTTGCAAGTAAAACTCGGACAGTTATTTGCATATTTATTTAGATAGATAAACGATCCAACAAATTGGTCAAATTTAAACAGGAAATGGGACATTAAAACATGAGGCGAAATGTAATGGTGTTTCATGATAATAACCTGATTTGAAAATATTCATGGGTTAAAAAAGCCTTATGTAATTAAAACCTATTCAGTATTTAGTAAAATTGTATTAAAAGTTACGTCAAACTAATAATATGAATTAAATAAGAGTCCCTAGGTTTAGGTTTAGGTTTGTAGCTTAGGTTCTCTAACTTGGAAGCGAGGGTTTTTGTGAGAGGCTTCTTTATTTTGTCTAGTACAAATCTATCGGTCCTTTCAAGGGGGTTCTCTTAGAAAGGGTACTTTGTGGTTCTAGTTTGAAGGCTTGAGGTCAGGATAGAAAGATGGACGACCAGTTGGAGGAGATGTGGCAAAAAATGAGTTTAGGGAAAGAGGAAAGGGATGGGTTTGAGATCAAAAAGGTTGAGGAAGAGGAAGCAGGATCAAATTTTGGATTTAGTTTGATAGGGAAACTTCACACAAAGAGGCCTTTAGTGCAATGGTTATGATTTCAACCCTAACTCTAATCTTGAACCCATTGAAGGCTATACAGGGGGAAGTCATAGGAGACAACCTTTTCTTATTTAATTTTGAAAGTAAGAGAGATAAGACTACACCAATCCTTGCATTGCTTCCTTGATCTTCTTAGCTTTTGACATTGTGATTGGCCCATTTGGAACTTGCAAGGGATCCTTAAGAATCAGTGGGATGGCTCAGCTAACGAATATTATTTTATAACATACTCAATTCTAGATTAGAGCATATAACGTTCCTTTAGGCAACATGAATCAACGAATGAGAGAACGTATAGGTAACAAGGTAGGGAAGATAGTGGCAATTGATCTAGGGGAGGAAGGGTTTAGTTGGTAGATTCTTTTAGGCTCAAAATGATAATAAATAGACATAAACTATTAAGAAGAAGGGTGATATTTTTCTTTTAAATGAGAGGACTGCTCAGAGGTGAAAAAACACGAGGATTTAGATGAGATAAATTTCCAGTATGGTCCATAGCTTAAGGCATATCTACTGAAAGGAAAAGATAATGGAAGGGATGGGATTCAGGTATAATGAAAGGGATATAGAGTAGAGAGTATGAAAGAAATGCTAGAGAGAGTGGATTGAGCAGTAAGGTTTTTGAAAACGAGAGAGATATGAAATAAGTACAAAAATCACAAATTGAAGTTTCAAAATAGCAAACCGATGGAGTGGAAAACGAGAAATGTGAGAGGATAGCAGGTGAGGAGAGAGACTTTAGTAATGACATATCAGTGGATAAACGTTTGCTTATGAGTATTGTTGAGGATTTTGCTAATTTAATACTTCATGGAGAGCTAGTGATCACGCTCTTAGACAGCCATAGCCAAAATAAGAGAAAAGATTCGAGGATAAAAGATGGTGAGGAAATAGTGGAAAACGGGAACAATCATAAGAGGTAAAAAGGGTCACTGAAGATGAATATGATGTAGGGGTATCGAGGCAGTCTATGGTTAAGGGTGAGAACATGAATACTGGCTCTACTAGCACAAATTTCCATTCTAAATCACATGCTGATAGAAGGTCTTGTAAAATAGCTTGAGTTTCTGCCACGTCTGCACCATTAATCCCATGACATTGACGCATACAAGCACCCATATAAAATCCAAAAAGAAAAATATATCTTTTACAAATTTTCATTAATTTTGTTCGCTTGCTTTAAATGAATTCCTTAATTTTTATGGAATTCAATTGAATTCCATATGTTATTATGTTTGGTTTGTTAATAAAATACGAAATTCATTTACAAATGAACTGGTCACATATTTGGTTTGCTAATTAAGTGTAGAATTTATTTACAAATGAATTATAATGGAATTGAATAAGTTTTGGACAAGTTCTATCAAAATGAACTATAGACTCGAGCTTTTATTAAATTACAATGACCAAATTACCCTTATTTCTTTAGGAGCCATATCTAAGTTTATCTACTATCTCACTCTTTTTTCTATCTCTGAGGAGCTTATTCCGTGTAACTGCAACTGGCGAGTTCTACATCTTTTATTTTTCTTTTTTTTTTTTCTAACCATGTTGATTCTCTCTCTTATTTCTCTATTTTTCTTTGTTGTTATTGCACCCAAGCAAAATCGAGTATGACTCCTCTACTATAAAAAAAATTATGAAGTAAAGCGTGCAATACACATAAATTTTGATTATAAAGTGGTCCCCACTAAATCCCAAAATTTAAGGAGTCCAAATCCATATGCAAAAGCAGTGTATTGGATGTTTTACTTCGCATTTTTTTACAGAAAATGAGTCACACTCAGCAAAATCTATACTAATCCGATTATTTTGTTATCTAATATAATACCATAAAATTTGAATCCAACACCATTATGGAAAGTGTCTATGTAGATGATGCATGGATTATTTCTCTTTCACGCTTTTATTTGTAATAAAACTTACAAATTTGTTTATAAATATGTTAATTATATATTAGAGTTTTGAAAAGAAATCATAAAATATTAATTTAAAATATTGCTTCAATTGTAATAAAAAGTAATATAAAATATTATTTCAGATGACATGTCATACAATTACTTAGATTTCAAAAAGAAATAAAGAATGTACTCCGATTAACAAAAAATTTACCCATAATATCGAAATATAGAGACACCAAGTTAATGTGAAAACTACTTACATTGACTTCTACCTATGTACAATTAATATGTGTACAATATTTTCTAAAAAAAATACGGAGTACAATATTATGACGATATCCAAAACAAAAGGAATCATAATCACCACAAATCAATTGTATGATTCTAGGTAATTGCCATATAGAATTAATCATAATTATTGTTATTAAAAGAGTTTCGTAGCGGAATATCGGGTACTTACCGATTCGACCCAAAATCTTCTAGCATTTGAACTCATCTCCGGTTCTTTACGCTTCAATCTCGTCGAAGGTCGAACGTGAAATCACAATAAAGGAAATCATGTTCTTGTCACAACCTAAGAACCTTTATGTCTCTTTAAAAGAAAAAAAGATGAAAACTTCTCTCTCTAAAGTCTTTTTCTCTCTCTAAGAATTAGATTTCAAGTAGCCTTTTCTCTCTCGCATTTACATATATTTATACTACAAAGTGGATTGGTTATTTTCAGTTAAATAACCAAGAGATGCATGGATTCAACCAAGAGCTACATGGTTTCATCCATGTATCTTGGTTCATACTTAAACGGGCGGGTCGGGTCGCCTATTGTGGGTGCTTAACTTGGCCCAGATTTCCTACATCTCCCACTCACACATGATGGGCTCAACATCGCCCAACAGATAGAGATAGAGAAAACTTTAACATCAAATTTCCTTTTGAGAACTTCATACTGGTAAATGGGTCGTGCGACCTATGAGTACACCTGCACTTGGGAGCTCAATACTATGCACCTGTTAAGGATATATAGCGGCTTCAACCCCAAATAAACAAAAATAAATTAGAGAAATGTCTCGTTATGCCCCAAACTTATTTTATTACATCAGTCATAGCACAATTAATCCCTCAAAGGCTACGCTAGTATTTACTTTCCTCACTATGTATCCACAATTATGTGCAAGCTTCAACAAAGCGACATAATTGGTTGACCTGTGAATACATGTGGTGGATGTAAACAAAAACAGTATTCCTTTCGCACTTATGTCTCTCTGTTTCAAACTAATTGCTTTCCTAGACATGTCCCATAAGGTTAATTATTTCTTTGTTGTCAGAAACATGCTAAAGTAGCAAACATCAACTTGCCCCTTTGAGAACATAGTCGAAAGTCATATAGGGCACTAGTTGTAATGACCCATCCCGGGTTGGCCACCCCCGAGACGGTGTCGTCATGTTTTGAAATCCCAAGACAACACATATATACAACAATATAAAAACATACATCGACTGAAAATATATATACACCAACTCTCAACCCTCAACAGGGGAGTTACATTATTAATATCTCATTTGAAACAATATATACAACATATTATGCATGAATATCTACAATTTTCTTTTTCTTTTTCTCTTCCATTAGTCTGAATATGTGGACCATGAGACTTAGAGATAATAACTCAGTCTGAATCTTACCTCACAATTAATCTGTCTTGTCTGCTACCTGAAATTATTTAACAATGAGGAGTGAGCTTCACAAGCTTAGTAAATTAAATTTACTAGAAGTACTCGATTTGTATACTTCTAGTTATATTCATTCATTATTAATTCAACATAATTAATCATCTATCTCTTCTCACATTCTAATTCAATCATTTATCAATTTCTTTTAATAAATAAATTATCAGACTATCTCTTTTAATACATATATCTCATATATTTTATCAATTTAATATCATCATACAAACAATCAATAGTATAATTCTTTATTATGTCATCGTTTCTATTTATCTATCTTCAAAATTGTTTCATTATGAGATTCATCTATCTATCAATCATTTAATAATCAAAACTGATTCTTTAACATCTCAGGCATTAATAATAAATATTTAAAACAAATATAATGCATGAATTTAAATTTTCTTTCTTTCTTTCTCATCAGATCATTTCATATTATCATCTGGGAATGTCTTCCCACATGTCGACATGTTTCAGCTAGACCAACTGCCTTCATGGTCTTCTCAGCTAGACCACTTCCCCTCCTAGTCTTCTCTTTTATGCATATGAGCAATAATATGTAAGCAAGCATACATCAAAGTATTCAATTCAACTATCTAGCTCTTTCTCAAAATTATTATTTTTATCATATTTATTAAATTGTCTCCTCATATATCATATCAACTTTTAAATCATATTTTTCAGAAATTTGATATAACTTCTCAGCATATTTTTCATTAATCCATCATTTTTTTAAAATATAAATTCTTATATAATTAATATTCAACATATTATTTAATCCATAATCAATAAATCAATCAATTATCATACATAACAGAAAATACATCATCAAATCATTATAATTCAACAATTTATTCAAATATCATAAATTCATATTTTTATTGGTCTCTATTACCAAAAGTAAATCTAACTCACAACGTAGCACTTAAAGCTACTTGTGGATCACCTCCTTACCTTTCCTGCTCCTTTCAGCAATTTTTTGAGATTGCTGATCACCAACACCTAATCATAAACTTTCATAAATCTTACTATTTCATAACTTAATTCAAATAATATAATTATTTAGTTATGAGTTTTATTGAAAATTTACCTTAAATATGATGAAATCTTGCTATTGTAATTGAATGAATGTACTATCTCTAATATTGGAGAAACTTTCTTTATAATTTTTTTCTAAGAAATTTAAATTGAAGAAAAAAAGAAACCAAACAGGGTTTAGTAAGAAAAAAACAAAGTCTCTAAAGTGCAGAGACTTATAAGTTTTTTTTTCAATAATTAAACCGTTTAGATTTTTTTTTTCTAACACTCAAAAACTGTTCAGATTTTTTTAAAATTTTTAATTTTTTTTACGTTTTATTTTTTTATTCCGCCGCTTCGCGTGAAATTTGCGATTTTTTAAAATAAAAATTACATATTTACCATTGGTTATTTACAATTCTGTCATCATTTAAAATTTACTATTTTGCCATTATATAATTATTGTTTTCCATTTATCCTTTAAAATCAATTTTTTTTCATCTTTTCTTCCTTTCAAAAAATTTATAAAAATTATAGAGAAATATAAAAATTATATTTTCTTCCAAACAAAATTAATTATTTTCTTTAACTTCAGTTAATATTTTTCTTCAAAATTCTTTCATTTCAACTTCAAATTTCAAAAAAAATTTAGTATTTTCTTCTTAAAAAAATTCTAATTCTTTTCAACAAAATTTTCAATATTATCTTTCATATATTATTTCAAATAAAAGAAAATCTTTCATCAATGGATTTTTTAATTCAATATAATGTATGAAAAATTACTTCTTTACCCTTATTTTTATCAACACAAGTACTACAATTCTACGCACCTTATAAAAATTTTGTCCCAGAAATTTCCTTACCTAACTCATGAAAAAGCTAGGGGTACTATTTCCTCATTTTTGCCTCATGCTCCCAAGTAATTTCTTCAACATTATTACGCAAGACATGTTCATTTATGTATAGAATTCTGATTGGTACTTTCATAAAAGTCAAATCTTCCTGAAGTTCTACAGCCTGACTCAGAATACTATGAGATTCATCATATAAACACTTTCTCAAAAGTGAAACATGAAACACATTGTGTAATTGCTTTAATTCTGGAGATAAATCTAATCTATATGCTACTGGTCCAACACTTTTAATCACCTCATATGGCCCCACAAATCTTGGACTCAACTTTTCTTTCTTTTTAAATCTCAATACATCTGATTACGCCCAAAGAATAACGCGGTAGTTGTAGCACAGCTTTGGGGTGTCGATTCCATAGAGAGACAAATTTAAAGAATAGTAGAAGGAACAAAGAAACTAAAGAAAAATATTAAATAATTAATGGAGAATAAAGATTAATTTTAAATGCAAATTGAAGTGAAGCAAAGTGACTAACGGAGAAAGTACTCAAATTTGACAAACAATAAAGTGTCGGGAATCCCTTACACAAATCTGGTATTTTAATTATTCTTAATTCATCGAATAACTTAATTGGGAACTCAATTCCCAATCGGAATGTGTAGATTTATAAACCAAGATTAAACCAAATGTAACTCTTTGAAAAATCATTTACCACTTTTAAAATACGTAAATTATTATCACTATTGAGAAAATCCAACGACGACAATATACTCAAGAAGTGATGTTGCAGCAAAGTATTAAATCAATATAGATAAATAATTGATCCAAACATAATCAAAGAGTTAATCCATTCAATAGAGAAAGCATGATTGAATCCATAAACAGAATCAATTTTACGATTATTTGGAGAAGAAATGAATTGAGAATGATAAAACAAAAGAGTTTTAGTAATTGAAAATCAAATACATAAATTAAAAAATAAACAAAAATACCATCTATTGTGCAAGTTCATCCCTAGCCCTACTTGAGAATTTAGTTACCCATAAATATAATAGACAACAAAAATCTCAAGGGAAAAATTAGAGCAAACAGTAGCTATGGGAATTTTTATTTTCGATCTGTGTGAGCATCCCCCCCCCCCCACCCCCACCCTAGGCCAAGCAAAAAAAAAACCACTCCCCCCCAATCTGCCCCTCATGTTCGTGTTTCCTTCCAGCTTCTCCAGCCAAAACGTGTACCAGTATTTTGATAGGGATAAAGCCCAAAAACTGCTGAGTGCTGGGTCCCGTGTACCATCCTTTAATTCAAATAAGAGCCGTATTTTATAGGAACCAAGGCCACGGGTTCATATCAGTATTGTATGTTGATTCCTTCACCTATATATATATATATATATATATATATATATAAATATATATATATGTTGCTATGCATTTTACTCCATGCAGCTGCCATCAAAATAAAAGCGAATGTAAAAGCCGAATGGTAAAGTTCCAAAAATGTTAAGTGTAAAAGCTTAATTGTAAATTATCTCTCACCAACCAATAATGCAATATTTGAGATTTAAAATATCATAAAATCATGCTCAAATATGTCTTAGTGTGAATAGATATTAACTTCAATAATATAAATTATATCTAATTATTTCTATTCACATTTTAGCATTTTAATCCAATAATGGAGTATTTCGAGTGCACTTTCGTACACTCATCACATCCCCCAACTTACTCATTGCTAGTCTTTAGCAATTTTCATTCCAAAACAACGAAAGAGACCAAAGAAAATCACACACAAAGGCCACCAAGTCACACTTTCCAGATTCACATATCAAAGCAATCTTTGGAATTCAATAACCCTATCACAAGAAATCCACCTATAGCAATCCACAGAGTGTGTGTGTGTTCCAAACTATATCCATCTAACCAAAAGCCCTGACACATGCAACATCAAGAACATCTCAAGCGAAAGGTTCAACTCCATAACTCACGGGTATAAAAGTGTTTTGTGTGAGGATTCTCTCTATGGAGTTGACAATGGGTGTACGCACACTCTTATGGGGAATTAGGCAATTATGTACAAGCAACAAGCAAACATTGATCATACGATAGGAACACTAACAAATAAGACTTCCATTACTCTTTCCAAAAGCTTACTTAGGATCAGAACAGTCAACACAAAAGGTTGTAATGTGGCTTAGGTTCGGGGCTATATGAAAAAAAAGGAATAAAAAGGATTAAAAAACTTCCAAGTACATACAAAGGGAATCTTATTAAACCTCTCAATAAACCACATTTCTCACTTGATGTACTCTTCAACCTTTCAAATCATCGAATAATGCCTCTTTTTCTTTTTCATTTTTTTTATATAATTTGGTGAACAATTATGTCACCCTAATATTTTGCTATTTCTACCAAGCCTTGGTATTTTTGCCTTTAAAACTCACTCACTTGAACACCTTGTAACTCATGTTAAAAAAAAATTCCACATTTAGTACACATTTGGAAGTAAAAGGTTAGGGAAAATCAGTGTATAGATTATACTCCAATGTGGAGAGTTATGGATAATGTGGGCATATGAAAAGAAAAAGCTACATGTGTTTATTGGCTCAAAGTTGGCTACTAAGGGTCTATGATGGAAAGGGCTAGCTTGAAAGGCTCAAACGTTGATCCTAAGTTGACCTTCGTCATATCCCAAGTATATCCACCATCTTACCATAAACCATATAATGATATTCTCAAAAGAAGTGCCCAATTCAACAAATCAATGAACGTTTATCACAATTTACTGCATTCATAGGCTCTCAATCCTCTCCAAAACTCACATGAATACTTAAGCAAAAGAGTTCTCTAGCTACATGTGTCAAACCACCATCTTACCACAAAGCTTGGATGAGTGCATTAGGGGTTCTGTGAATGCTTCAACAAAAAAAAATGATTATGATGAGTTTAGTGAATTCACGAAGATGGCTGTGAATTAGAATAAGTACACATATGAAAAGGATGCACGTGTGATGCAAAATTTTTTAAAAAAAAATTGACACATGAAAATATGCCACAGACAAGCATTTTAAATACTGAATTTGCACCACCGCCCCCAAACTTAAATGAAACATTGTCCTCAATGTTTAAGAATCAACTTTGAATGGGAAGTAACTAAAAAGGGTAGAATAGACCCAATGAGTGACGTGGGTAGCTTGCTAAGCACCAAAGATGGTAACTTGAAATGACAAAATGAAACTAACCTGCAAACAAAAACAAAGAAAACAACAGCAAACAAAAAGGAAAAGAAAGAAAATAAGAGAAAACAAAAAAAAAACAAAACAAATAAAGAAAAAAAAAACATACCTACATGGTGTGGTCAAGGTTGATAGACCAGATCCATAAGTGGAATGTCTTCCACTTCCAGAACTTGCCTATCAATTAATACTTTAACAGTTGAACATATACTTTAAAGATCCGACCATCCTTAGGATTCTCTATTTCTACCACCCCATTTGCAAAAACATTCTTCACTATAACAGGGCCGGTCAACCTAGATTGAAGTTTTCTTGGGTGCTTATGGATTCTAGAATCATATAAGAACACTTGATCATTAAGCTTAAACGTTTTTCTCAATAGAATTACGTACCTCAGTCATGAACTTCCTCTTGTCATGAGCGTTCCAATCCACCGATATCTCACCTGCAGCCAAATAATTCACAATATGAGCAAACCATGGTAGAGAGGTAATAGAAAGTAAATACTCATCGGGAAAATCATCCCTAATTGGCAGGTAGTCAGAGGTCCTCAAATGTGAGCATCGAGAGATGGTCAGCCACTATGTTCTCTACTCCTTTCTTATCTTTGATGGTGATGTCAAATTCCTACAAAAGTAAAATCTACCGTATTAGTCGCGCCTAAGCATTCTTCTTTGTAAGAAGGTACTTAAGGGCTGCATGATCTGTGAAAATAATAATAGGAGAAACAATCAAGTAAGCACGAAACTTATCCAAAGCAAACACTATAACTAGCAACTCTTTTTCAATGGTGGAGTAATTCATCTGAGCATTATTTAGAGTTCTACTAGCATAGTAAATGAGAAAAGGCTTATCCTCTCTTCGCTATCTAGGAATAACACCTACAGCAAAGTCACTAGCATCACACATGATCTCAAAAGGTAAAGTCTAATCAGGTGACTGCATTATAGGTGCTGAGGTAAGCTTGCCAATTAGCATTTTAAAGGCCTCTTGACAAGCTTGTATCCACTCAAATGGGGCATCTTTAGCTAGGAGGTCACATAGTGGTCTAGATATGGTGGAAAAATTCTATATGAACCTCCTATAAAAGCCCGCATGACCAAGAAAGGATTTCACATCCTTTATTGTCCTAGGTGTAGGCAACTTAGAGATTAATTCAATCTTAGATTGATCAACCTCTATCCCCCTAGAAGAAATAATATGCCTTAAGACAATACCTAAAGGTACCATAAAGTGGCATTTTTCCCAATTCAAAACCAATTCCTTCTCCTCACAACTAGTCAATACTCTCTCTAAATTCAATAAACATGCATCAAAAGAAGATCCAAAAACAGTCAAGTCATCCATAAAAACTTCCATGCAATTTTCAACCATGTCACTAAAAATGCTCATCAGGCAATGTTGAAAAGTAGCAGGTGCATTACACAATCCAAATGGCATTCTATGAAAAGCATAAGTACTAAAAGGAGAAGTGAAAATGGTTTTATCTTGGTCTTCTAATGCAATTTCAATTTGATAATAACCAGAATAACTATCCAAGAAACAATAGAAAGAATGACTAGTAGCACGCTCAAGAATTTGATCAATAAAAGGGAAAGGAAAATGGTCTTTCCGGGCAGCAGCATTCAATTTTCTATAATCAATACATATCCGCCACCCAGTCACCAGTTTTGTAGGGACTAACTCTCCCAGGTCATTCTTCACCATAGTAACACCTGACTTTTTAGGAACAACCAGTGTAGGACTTACCCATTTACTTTCAGCAATAGGATATATGATTCTCGCATCTAATAGTTTCAACACTTCATTCTTCACCACTTCTTTCATAGTGGGATTAAGCCTACGTTGGGGGTCTCTACAAGGGCCAATTCCTTCCTCCAAATTAATTTTATGAGAACAGACCAGAGGACTAACACCTTTTATATCAGTAATGCTCCAACCTAAGGCTGGCTTATGCTCACTTAGGGTCCGAATTAATTTCTCACATTGAGACTCAGACAATTCAGATGAGATAATAACAGGAAAAGTATCACCTGGACCAAGGAAGACATGCTTTAAACCCTTAGACAGAGGTTTCAATTCAACTTTGGGTGTTTCCCTGCTTGAAGGAATTTGTTTTGCACTTCTCTCAAGCAACTCCTCAAACTTCGGTTGCCATGCCCGAGTGCCATAACCTTGAGTTCTATAAAAAATAGCACAAATATCAACTACATCAAATGGATCACTGATAGAATCAAACTCAGAATTAACAAGAAAATACTCAAGGGGATCAAAATCATGAGCTATAGAAACTCCTCTATCCATGAGTGAGTCAATCATGTATGTCTAGTGGCTCTCATCATCATCTTTTGGCTATTTTGCGATATGGAAGATATTCACCTCGAGGGCCATGTTTCCAAAAGACAGCTTCATGAGCCCATTCCTACAATTAATAAAGAGCATTAGTAGTGGCAAGGAAAGGCCTACCTAAAATCAAAGGAATTTTAGAAGTAGTATCAACAACAGAGCTAGTGTCAAGGATTAGGAAATCAATAGGATAATAAAATTTGTCAATTTGAATTAGAACATCCTCTACCACACCCCGGGGTACTTTGACTGAACAGTCAGTCAATTACAATACCACAGTGGTTGGTTTGATTTCTCCTAACCCCAACTGCAAATAAATAGAATATGGCATTAGATTCACACTAGCTCCTAAATCTAGCAAAGCTTGTCCAACCTCATGATTTCCAATGCTGCATGCAATGGTTGGACAACTAGGATCCTGGTACTTGGGAGGAATCTGCTGCTCAATTAGAGCACTAACTTGCTCTGTCAAGAACGCTGTCTTCTTCACATGGTGCTTTCTCTTAACTGTACACAAATCCTTGAGAACTTTTGCATAAGTAGAAACTTGTTTAATCACATGTAAAAGAGAAAGATTGGTTTTTACTTGCCTTAGATTCTTTAGGATTTCATTGTTTGGATCCAGAGTTTGCTTGCTTGATTTTAAAGCTTGAGGGAATAGTACCTTAACAGGACTCTTTGTCACCTCAGATTCCTTGGGCAACTCAGCATCACTACCATCTTGACCCTTTTCCACATCCTCTGATTTGTTCGTTGTTGGGATGTATAATGACTTACCACTTCGTGTCACAATGGCATTCACATCCTTCAGATTCTTTTGCACTATGTGTTGACCATGGAGTGTGGACTGAGTTTGAGAAGGGAACTTACCTCGCTCATTCACACTCAAGGAGCTCATCAATTTGGACACTTGGCTCTTTATCTCCTCATTTTCTTCACAACCTGTGTAATCAAATATTCACATTTTTGGTTAGTCTTACCCTGTGCCTCAATAAAAGCATGCAAAGTGTCTTTTAAAGGACTCCTAGAAGATGAAGGTGCATGATATGGTGCAGGATATGATCTAGGGGGTTGTGCAGGAGGTTGGTTTTTAGACTTCCAGCTAAAATTGGGGTGATTGCGCCACCTCAGATTATAAATATTATAGAAAGATGAAAAAGGTTTCTTGTACATACTTAAAGCATTATATTGTTCCTCATACAACCCTCTCATCTCAGCAAATGTGGGACACTCTTGGGCGAGATGATCTACCCTGCCACACACAAAACATGGTCCAAAAGACTGCATGATTAGCCACGTGTGTTGTTTTTAAGTCCTTAGTCTTTAACACATCTAGCTCCCTAGTGAGCATCTCGACTTTAGCTTTTAGGCTATCCTCTTCCTTGAGATGGTAAATTCCACCACCATTTGGGTTTCCTGCAGGTTGTGACCTATTTGTGCTCTTAGTAGCACTAGATCCAGTCCAAGTGTGAGCTTTTTCAGCAAGCTCATTGAGGTATTCTATGGCCTCATCAGGATCTTTCTGTAAGAACTCACCATTACACATCATCTCCACAAATTGGCACTCTCAAGGTGTAAGTCCCTCATAAAAATAGCTCACTGAGCGTCAATTCTCATACCCATGGTAAGGACACATACTCAACAACTCCTTAAATCTCTCCCACGACTGATACAAAGTCTCACTGTCCTTTTGTGCAAAGGTGGAGATTTACCTTTTTAAAGCGTTGGTCTTATGTTGGGGAAAGTATTTATTAAAGAAAACCTGAGTCATCTCATTCCACGACCCAATGGATCGTGGTCTCAGTGAGTATAGCCAACTCTTAGCTCTATCATTCAAAGAGAAAGGAAAGAACTTAAGTCTCACAATGTCATCAGTTGCATTTTGACTATGAAAAGTCGCATCTACTTCCTTAAACTCCCTAATGTGCACATATGGGTTTCCATTTTCCAAGCCATAGAACGTAGGGAGTAACTGTATCATCCCTATTTTAAAATCCAGTTGGCGAGTATTAGCTGGAAACATGATGCATAATGGTGTGGCTATGCGTGTAGGGTGGAGGTAATCCTGAAGAGTCCTAGTAGGTTGATCTCTGTGTTCACTCATTTATTCAGGACTAGATGGATTGTCAAATAAAGGATTTAAAAAGTTTGATTCTGACTCTAGCACAGTCTTACAAGCAAATCTACCCAAGGTGTCTCTATATCTATGCATGCAAGGTAACAAAATAATGAAAAAATACTATAAAAAGAAAGAAGAGAAAAAGAAAGAAAAAAAATAATGCAGCAAGCTAAAAGAAGGAACGAAGTTACCGCCTTTACAAACTGCTGAAACGAAAAAACTATCTAGCAATTCTTCTACTATCTCCCCATCAACGGTGCCAAAATTTGATTACGCCCAAAGAATAACACGGTAGTTGTAGCACAACTTTGGGGTGTCGATTCCACAGAGAGACAAATTTAAAGAATAGTAGAAGGAACAAAGAAACTAAAGAAAAATATTAAATGATTAATGGAGAACAAAGATTAATTTTAAATCCATATTGAAGTGAATCAAAGTGACTAACGGAGAAAGTACTCAAATTTGACAAACAGTAAAGCATCGAAAATCCCTTGCACAAATCTGGTATTTTAATTATTCTTAATTCATTGAATAACTCAATTATGAACTCAATTCCCAAAATTCCTAATCGAAAGGTGTAGATTTATAAGCTAAGATTAAACAAAATGTAACCCTTTGAAAAATCATTTACCACTTTTAAAATACGTAAATTATTATCACTATTGAGAAAATCCAACGACGACAATATACTCAGGAAGCGAGATTGCAGCAAAGAATTAAATCAATATCGATAAACAATTGATCCAAACATAATCAAAGAGCTAATCCGTTCAATAGAGAAAGTATGACTGAATCCATAAATAGAATAAATTCTACGATTATTCGGAGAAGAAAACATCACCAATGAATTGAGAATGATAAAGCAAAAGAGTTTTAGTAATTGAAAATCAAATACATAAATTAAAAAATAAACAAAAATACCGTCTACTATGCAAGTTCATCCTTAGCTCTACTTGAGAATTTAGTTACCCATAAATATAATGGACAACAAAAATCTCAAATGAAAAATTAGAGCAAACGACGGCTATAAGAATTTTTTTTTTTCGATTTGTGTGAGCGTCCCCCCCAAGCCAAGCCAAAAAAAGAACACTCCCCCCCCCCAATCTGCCCCTCATGTCCGTGTTTCCTTCTAGCTTCTCCAGCCAAACCGCATACCAATATTTTGAGAGGGATAAAGCCCAAAAACTGCTGAGTGCTAGGTCCCCGTACCATCCTTTAATTCAAATGAGAACCGTATTTTATGGGACGAGTTCATATCAGTATTGTATGTTGATTCCTTCACCTATATATATATATATATATGTTGCTATGTATTTTACTCCATGCGGCTGCTATCAAAATAAAAGCAAATGTAAATGTCGAATAATAAAGTTCCAAGAATGTTAAGTGTAAAGCTCAATTGTAAATTATCTCTCACCAACCAATAATGCAATATTTGAGATTTAAAATATCATAAAATCATGCTCAAATATGTCTCAGTGTGAATAGATTAACTTCAATAATATAAATTATATCTAATTATTTCTATTCACATTTTAGCATTTTAATCCAATAATAGAGTATTTCGAGTGCACTTTCGTCCACTCATCAACACCCATCCACAAAGATATTTTCAAATACACCTAATCACCAACCTGAAACTCAAAGAGGTCATCTTTTATTATCAATATATCATTTATGTCTGTTCTGTGCTGCTCTAAGGTTCTCTTTAACCAGTTTGATCCTTTCAGTAGTCAAATCTATCATTTCTGGACCAAATATCTTTCTTTCTCCAACTTCTTCCCAACATACTGGAGTTCTACACCTTCTACCATATAAAGCCTCAAATGGTGCCATCCCAATACTAGCTTGATACTGATTATTGTACGCAAATTTGATCATAGATAAATAAGCATCCTAGCTTACTGAAAAACTCAATACACTTCCCTTCAGCATATCTTCTAGTATTATGATGATTCTCTCTGTTTGCCCATCAGTTTGAGAATGAAAAGTTGTACTAAACTGCAACTATGTACCCATAGCTTTCTGAAAACTCCTCTAAAATCTAGAAGTAAATCTATAATCTCCATTCAGCCAACTTTTCAGGACTCTAGATAGTTTTAATAGGAAGAAAATGCGAAAACTTAGAAAGTCTATCCACTATAGCCCATACAACATCATGACCTCTCTGGGTACGGGGAAAACCAGAAACAAAATTCATACTCACATTCTCCCATGGCCATTCAGGAACTTGAAGAGGCTATAATAAACCTGCCAGATGTTTATTCTCAGACTTCACCTGTTGATAAATTAAACATCTAGAAATATACTTAGCTACATCCTTCTTCATCCCTAACCACCAATAATTCTGTCTCAACCCCTTATACATCTTATTATTACTCGGGTGCATAGAATACATAGAATCATAACCCTATCTTAGTATTTCCTTTCTCATCTCAACATCATTAGAAACACAAACTCTATATCCCAATACCACCATACCATCTTCTCTAATTCTAAACTCAGTCAGCTTCCTACTCAATACTTCCAGTTTGATCTTCTCTATCCCTTCATCTCTACTCTGTATATGTAACAAGCGATCAATAACAGAAGAGTGTACCACCATATTTGCCATCAATACTCTTCTATCACTGATACTTAACTGCATTCTCATTTATCTTAAAATTATCATCAAGCTAATATCATGACTCCCTATAGACTTTCTACTCAATGCATTAGCTACTACATTAGCCTTCCCTAGATGATAATGAATTGTACAGTCATAGTCACTAGTCAATTCCATCCACCTATTCTACCTCAAATTCAACTCTCTCTGGGTAGGTAAATGCGTCAAAATTTTATGATCAGTAAAAATTTCACAAGTGGCTCCATACAGATAATGTCTCCAAATCTTCAAAGCAAAAATTATGGCAACTAATTCTAAATCATGGGTCACGTAATTTCTCTCATGGTTCTTCAATTGCCTAGAAGCATAGGATATAACTCTCCCATGTTGCATCAACACACATCCCAAACCTTGATGCGACACATCATTATATACCACAAATCCTTCATTACTAAAAGGAAGCACTAATACCAGAGTAGTAGTCAATTTCTCGTTCAACAGTTGGAAACTCTTCTCACATTCTTCTGACCACATAAAATTTACTTCCTTCCTAGTCAATTTGGTCAATGGTCTATCAATAATAGAAAAATTCTGGATAAACCTCCTATAATAACCAGCCAACCCCAAAATGCTTCTAATTTTAGTCACACTAGTGGGTCTTTCCTAATTCAACACTGCTTGCACTTTCTGTGGGTCAACTGCTATGCTATCTCCTAACACAACATGCCCCAAGAAAGATATTTCATTCAACAACAATTCACACTTAAAGAACTTTGCATACAATTTCTCTCTCCTCAGAATTTCAAACACTATCTTTAAATGTTGCACATGCTCCTCTTCATTCTTGGAATATACCAGAATATCATCAATAAATACAATCACAAATCTATCCAAGAATAGTTTAAACACACAATTCATTAGATCCATAAATGTTGCAGAAGCATTAGTCAACCCAAATGGCATCACAAGGAACTTATGATTTCCATAACATGTCCTAAAAGCCGTCTTAGGCACGTCCCCCTCCTTTATCCTCAACTGATGATAACTCGATCTTAGGTCTATCTTAGAAAACACCCTAATCCTCTATAACTACTCAAATAAATCATCTATCTTGGGTAAAGTATATTTATTCTTGATGGTGATCTAATTCAACTGTCTATAATCAATATATAATCTCATTGTTCCATCATTTTTCTTCACAAACAACACATAGGCTCCCCAAGGCGACATACTAGGTCGAATAAATTGTTTATCTAGCAACTTCTGAATCTGAACTTTCAATTCTCTCAACTCAGCTAGTGTCATTCTGTAAGATGCTATAGATATGGATGCTGATCCCGGAATCACCTCAATAAAAAACTCAATTTCTCTATTGAGAGGCAAACCAGACAACTCATCGGGGAACACATCAGAAAAATCTTTCACTACTAAGATTTCTTCTAACTTCCTAATCTTCATTCTAGAATCCATCATATATGCCAAATACCCCTCACAACCCTTCTTCAACCATCTACTAGTAGTCAGGGCAGAAAAAAGACAATTAGCAAATATCTTATGTTGTCTTTGAAAATTAAACTCATCTTGTCCTGATACCCTGAACACCACATTATTCTTAAAAAAATCTACCCAAGTATGATATACAGATAACCAATTCATCCCCAGAATTATATCATAAGGCAACAAATCAACTTTAAATTCTCTATTAGTCATACTAATCACACAACCCCGATAAATTGTTTTGATAATAACCCTATCCCTAGTAGGAACCTCAACAATAACAGCATGCATCAAATGATGAGAATCAACAAGCACCATTAAAGGATCCATTACATATTCCAATTGGGCCTATTACTAGAGTAAGATCCAAGAAGATCAAAGAAGTACTTAATGGGCTGATTCAAGATATTTGGGCTAATTCTAAAACGAGGCATTCCAAGCTTAGCCCAAAGAAAGATGAAGGAGTAATAAATTTAATCCAAACTATTGATGGGGCAGATCTTGCTTAATTGGGTGTAATTTCCTTAGCAATAGCATGGATTAATGGCTGTAATTTCCTTAGAAATGGCATGGATTAATGGCTAATTATGGCTTGAGTGGGCATGGAATTAGAAGGAGAAAGTGGCTGATTACTTTCTAATTTCAGACCAATTAATTGGTTGATTGACTTTCCAGTTCCATACCAATTAATTGGCTGATTGACTTACCTATTTCAGACCTTCCTTAGGTGCATTTTTTTAGTCCTTTCTTTATCTATTTTCTTATTTTGGAACCTAGTTTCATTTTCCTTATAGTGGGCGTGTAGGGCTGAAAAGATTATAAATAGCATACATTCATTGTAATGAAGAATTATTGAATAGAAATAAAAAAAAGTGAAGTTTATTTCTTTTATTGGTTCTTCAAAGAACTTGTCAGCTTATCAAGAATTCTTCCTTGTGGCATTCAAATTTTATACCTTCGGTTCATGATTAAGTTATAATCATTGGGTCGAGGTTTGTTACTTTATACCTTCAGTTCGCGTTTCATTATAAATGTTGGGTCAGAGTTTTCTATCAAAAATTTGAATTTTAGTTTTCTTGAGCAAGTATTCCAATATTGTTTGTTGGGTCTCAAAGCGTGTCGATTGAGGTTCACATCATCAAAGGACTAACACAAGCATCAATAAATTTCATATAAACACTAGATGCAAAACAATAGGTTGCACCAGGATCAATCAATAATCTAGCAGATCTATCAAGAATAGATACCATACTTATAACAATATCAAGAGTGGTATGTGCATCTTGTTGGGTCAATACATAGACTCTGCTGTGTTTGGGTTGCAACTGACCACCGTCTCCTCTCTCAGCTTCTGATCCTCTGCTTCTGACCTTCATCCTTCTTGATCCACCACCTCTCTCCACTTGTTTTCTCCCAACACCTCCAACACTTATCTCAATAGATTTCCCCACTGAATAATCTACATTAATATGTCCTCCCTCACCACATACAAAGCACATCGTTCCGAGATAGATGCCATATCTGATTACATCTATAGCAAACTCTTATCTCTCGATTATAAATTAGATTACCACTTCCATTTGGTGGCATACTTACTCATCTACAATAACTTCCAATTCTCATAGCCTATCTCCTAAATCTAGGGGTCCTACCAGTATTACTCTAAGCTACAGAAACAACAGATCATGCTTGCCTCTAACTCTGTATTACAGTTCTCTATGACAAGGAACACCCCATTTGGGGTGATCTCCCACCCTGCACACTCATACTACTACTACCTCTGGGTCCCTCAAATCTAGACCTTTTTCCGTCAATTCCTCATATCTTTAAACTCTATCACATCTTTCTCATTTTGTAATACTTTATCCACCATTATAGCATAATTCCCAAATACCCATTTAAGAGAGTTTAGTTCGAATTTCATAGTGTAACTTGTCTAAAAATATCTTACATTTCCTCTCCTCTGTATTTACTAACTCAGGTACAAACCTCAACAGGGTTATAACTCTACTATCATACTCAGTTACAGATAAAGTATTATACCTTAAATGAATAAAATCTCTCCCATATTGTGCTTGAAACATATCTGGAAAATACTTTGCAAATAACACATCCTTAAACTTACGCCAAGTTAAGGGTTGATCTACATGTGTACTCAATATTGGCAGAATATCCTCCCACCATTGAGAAGCCTCACCTTCCACCTTAAATGAAGCAAAAACAACCTTCTACCTATCTGTCACTGGTAAGACTTCAAAATATTTCTCAACATGTTTAAGCCATAGCTCAGCCTCAATAAGATTTATAGATCCTCTAAAAGACTAGGGTTTAAATTTAATAAATCTCACAAAACAATCCCCTTGCATCTCATGTGCAAACACACCCTCTCTCTCATAAACCTCTTGTCTCACCACATCATGTTCTGTTCTAGTCCTTTCCTCAAATTTCCTCTGTAAATTATCAGCCCTTTCTTCTGCTGCATTCATTCTCTCTATAGCACGATCAAGAACTTCTCTCAACTCATCCCTCCTCATATCAGATTCTCTCCCACCTCTACTAGTACCAGTTGTACTAGCATCCTGTTCCCTTGCATGAACCACAGACTCGACCTCCTTATCAGCTTCAGTTCTTCTAAATATTGGAGGTCTATCACGTCCTCTCTGGTTTAGTACTCTACCTTTACCTTTAGCACGTCCATGTGTCATCCTTAGACTTTGCATTAAAATATAGTTTATTTAAATCTTTCACTTTTTTAAATTTTTATGCAGGCTACAGAATCATAAAACCTAATGCTCTGATACTAAAATTATAACGACCCATCCTGGGTTGGCCACCCTCGAGACGGTGTCGTCACGTTTTGAAATCCTTGCACGACACATATATGCAATAATATAAAAACATACATCAACTGAAAATTTATATACACCAACCCTCAACCCTCAATATGGGAGTTACATTATTAATATCCCATCTGAAACAATATATACAACATATTATGCTTGAATATCTATATAAAAAAAAATTTCTCTTCCATTAGTCTGAGGATGTGGACCGTGAGACTTACATATAATAATTCAATCTAAATCTCAGCTCACAAATTTATCTGTCCTGCCCACTACCTGAAATTATTTAACAATGATGAGTGAGCTTCATAAGCTCACTGAATTAAATTTGCTAGAAGTACTTGTTTTGTATACTTCTACTTATATTCATTCATTGTTAAATCAACATAATTAATCATCTATCTCTTCTCACATTCTAATTCAATCATTTATCAATTTCTCTTAATAAATAAATTACCAGGCTATCTTTTTTAATACTTATATCTCATATATTTTATCAATTTATTATTGCCAATTTAATATCATCATAAAGTTCACATCATACAAACAATCAATAATATAATTCTTTATTATGTCATCCTTGCTATTTATCTATCATCAAAATTGTTTCATTATGAAACTTATCTATCTATCAGTCATTTAATAATAAAAACTAATTCTTTAGCATCTCAGGCATTATTAATAAATGTTTAAAACAAATATAATGCATGAATTTAAATCATGTTTCTTTCTTCCTTATCAGATCATTTCAGTTTATCATATAGGAATGTCTTCCCACATGTCGACATGTTTCAGCCAGACCAGTTGCCTTCCTGGTCTTTTCAGCCAAACTAGCTGCCTTCGTGGTCTTCTCTTTTATGCATATGAGCAATAACATGCAAGTAAGCATACATCAAAGCAGTCAATTCAACTATCTAACTCTTTCTCAAAATTAATTTTTTTTATCATATTTATTAAATTATCTCCTCATATATCATATCAACTTTTCAATCATATTTTCAGAAATTTCATATAACTTCTTAGCACATTTTTCATTAAGTCATCCTTTTTAAAAAAAAATATAAATTCTTATATAATTAATATTCAAAATACTATTTAATCCCTAATTAATAAATCATTCAAGTATCATACATAACAGAAAATACATCATTAAATAATTATAATTCAATAATTTATTCAAATATCATAAATTCATATTTTTATTGGTCTCGATTACTAAAAATAAATCTAATTTATCACGTAGCACTTAAAACTACCCGTGGATCACTTCCTTGCCTTTCTTGCTCCTTTCAGCAATTTCTTGAGATTACTGATCACCAACACCTAATCATAAACTTTCATAAATCTTACTATTTCATAACTTAATTCAAACAATATAATTATTTAGTTATGAGTCTTATTGAAAATTTACCTTAAATATGATGAAATCTTGCTATTGTAATTGAATGACTGTACTATATCTAATATTAGAAAAACTTTCTTTATAACTTTTTGTTAAGAAATTTAAATTGAAAAGAGAAAGAAACCAAACAAGATTTGATAAGAAAAAAAAAAAGTCTCTAAAGTGCAAAGACTTATAAGCTTTTTTTTCCTTCTCCACCGCTTCACCATTTAGATTTTTTTTTTCAACAACTAAATTGTTCAGATTTTTTTTTTTAACCATTCAGATTTTTTTTTATTATTATTTTTTATTTCACCACTTCCCTGCTTCACCACTTCACGTGAAGTCTACGATTTTATTTTAAATACAATTTACATGTTTACCATTGGTTATTTACAATTTTGCCATCAGTTAAAATTTACTGTTTTGCCATTATGTAATTACAGTTTTGCCATTTATTTTTTTGAAATTAAATTTTTCATCTTTACTTCCTTCCAAAATATTTATAAAAAATTATATTTTCTTCCATTTTTTAATTATTTTCTTAAACTTCATTTAATATTTTTCTTCAAAATTCTTTCATTTCAACTTCAAATTTCAAAAAATTTAAGCACTTTCTTCTTCAAAAATTTCTAACTCTTTTCAACAAAATTTTCAATATTATCTTTCAAATATTATTTCTAATCAATACTAAATCTTTCATCAATGAATTTTTTTTAATTCAAAATACTATGTAAAGTTACTTCTTTACCCTTATTTTATGAACACGAGTACTACACTAGCTGAGACTTTTAATTTACATAAGCCTCTAGCTCTCACACAGTGAGGACACAGGGATTGATTCACTCACTCACTTCCCTTTAAAGTCGTACTAAGCACATGTAGTATGAAATACATGCTATTGTGGTTTACTCTTTCTTGATAAGAGCGTATGTCCTTTTAAATTGCATACCACTATACAAATCTTAACCTAGTCGCAATCTACATCCTTATGCTCTCATGCACCTAGCTCGAGTTCTTTATTAGCTCACTCATTAAAAATAGGTCTCTATCCTTCTGTTGGAAAGATTGAATCTCCTTCCTCATTTCTCTTGTCTTTTGAGCTGGGAAAAACTTCCTCAGGAACTTACTGGCCAACTCTTCCCAAGTATGGATAGAAACTGTAGGCAATGAATTGTACCATAGTTTAGCATTATCTTTTAATGAAAAAGGGAAAAGAATTAACCTGATTCCCTCTTGGTCTAGGCCCCGGATATGCTGGAACTTGCAGAGATCAAAGAATTCCCGAAGGTGCAAGTGTGGGTCTTCAGCAGGTGTACCCCTAAAGTGAGTCAATGCACTGAGTATCTGTGGAGATATGTAATAATTGCCTTCCGCCTCTAGTTGATAAGCAATGCATGATGGCTGGTCGAGGTTTTGGGAGATGAAGGATTGCTTCATAGGTCGTCGCTCAGGTGGCGGTTGGTTGTTAAGCTGATCCGCCATTAGTGCTTTTTCCTTAAGTTCTTCTTCTACCTCTTCAACGTTGTCTCTAAGCCTTTGACGAATGGTTCGCTCAAGCTCTGTATCGACGGGAAATAAAGTTGGATTTCTAGATCGAAGTCCTTGCATAAATTAGCAAAACCGCTTCAGTGAAGCAGTTTCAGTACTGCTCTCTGGTTGTCCTTACCTCGAGTGCGCTTGATTGCAGTGCCATAGATTACTTCTGCTGTAGTACCTGAAACAGAATAACAAAAAACGAAAATAAATTAGGTTTTTGATGAAACAGAATAAAATAGAACAAAAAAAAAACTGAACGAAAAATAATCCTAAACAGAAATTTAGCGCAATCCCCGGCAACGGCACCAAAAACTTGTCGTGCAAAACTCTACCTAAATTAATAAGCAAATATTTGAACAGTTTTACTTGCAAGTGCACAAGGTCAACAGTAGCATAGTATGCAAATGCAAGATCATCTCCACAGGGATTGGTGAATTTCGCTTTAGAATTAGTTTTGCAATATAAAACAGTAGAAATAAATATTGAGTTTGAATTAATAGTGATAAAAGCATAGGGACTTGATATCCACCACTAATCATGCTACCACAACAAAACAATATGCCAATTCTTTACCCATACTATGAATACCTAATGTTTGTCAACCTAAGGGCATGGTGTATACTCCTTAAGCTATTGATTTCCCTAAACAATGAGTTAGGCATGGTGTATACTCTAACTCTTTTCTTTCTTAAGGGATTTAGCATGGTGTATACTGAGTTGTTTCTTAAGATAGTATAAGATCTGTGGAAATTGACAACCACATGAGACCTAAGGCATGGTGTATACTCCCGGTTTCCCATGTTAATTAACCCAAGAATTCAGCGTGGATTTCTTTTGTTACTATTGTTAAACCCAGGACTCGGTTATCCAAATTGATTCAACTAACTAATCTATACCACATGCATATGTCGATCAGGCAAACACATATGAGAAATTTAAATAACCGACATTAATCAAGTTAAGAATCACAGCATAAATATCGCAAAGATGCCAATACTGAATTATTGAGTAAACATAATTAGGGCTTCAATCAAGCCCTTAATAAAAAGTTAGTTACACATAGTTGTGATGCTAAACATCTTCATAAAATAAAATAAAGGAAAAAAAAACCCAAAAACACTATGGAGAAGAGTCGTCAATTCGTCTCTCAAGCTTAAAACTGAAAAGAAGATACTGTTTCTATGTTTTACAAGTCTATTTATAAGGTTCTAAGGACATCTCGAAACCCTAATTTTCAAAACAAGACCTGAACCATCCTTTCCAAAACAGGCTATACTGTTTTACTGCACATGTGTGCTCGAGCCTTCTATGTGTGTGCACGAGTGCTTGTGCGCTCGATCACACTCTTCTGTGCTTAATTGCACTTGGCTACTTTCAGGTCTTCCAGATTCTTCCTTTGAGTTCCAAAATGTTAAATTTTCTCCAAGAACCTATAAAAACACAGAAAACACAAAAATGAAGTAAAATAGAATAAAGCACATGAATGAAGAGCTTAACAAATGTAAATTAAGGTGCTTAAATATATTTAAGCACTTATCACACCCTCAAACTTACATATTGCTAGTCCCTTAGTAATACAAAACGAAAAACTAACTGAAAACAATAACAAAAACAAATCCACTATTCATGATATCAAAAATTTGGGTTGCACACAAAACCATGATATTTATTCATGAGCAAGTTTAAAATATAAACACATCTTCGCAATGAATAAGAGTTTTAAAATCTAATCACTTACATAAGGCTGGTTAAGGCATCACAAGTCTAACTTAGTGTGTGGTGAATTAGCACATAAAAGATGAAGCTTCCAAATAACTCCAGTGTGAAGTGTTTTGGTGTTTCAACATTCATCGAATTTCCTATCAGAATGAACAATAATGGCATAGTTTTATTTATTTCTTTTTCTTTTATTATGAGATTTTTGCCATGTTGAGTTCCCTTAAGCTTTTTAATTAACCCATGTAGCGAGTGTTTAGCCAATGACTCCCAAACCAAACGGTTTTAGGGCATTAGGTGTAAAGACACCCTTAAGCACTTACTAACTCGAGTAAAAAAGGCTATGAAACTAACTGGTCTTAATGATGCCAAGCAAAATTCCCACCTTTTGACATGAACACTCACTACTTACTGAGGCAAGAGGTCCAGTTACTCAGTGAAAACTTTATTTAATTATCATTATAAGCGAAATTCCCACCTTTTGACGTGAATACTCACAGCTTACTGAGGCAAGAGGTCCAGTTACTCAGTGAAAAGTTTATTTAATGATCATTAGGAGCATTTTATTTTCTTTTTTTGTACAATTATTTTTTTCTATTTTTCTATGCCAAAGTGTTCTTCTAATAAGTCATTCGATTACAATTAGGTTATGAAAATATACATATAAAAATTATGTGTCATACCCCACACAATTATGCGTTAATGTTCTCGTGTCAGATTTAGATCAAACTTGTGAATTCTTAAATGCCTTGAAGTAAGTAATTAAACTTTTAAAACTTTATTATTAGACCATATATTCTAGATTTTAAGCTTACAGATGAAATCTTATCATAATATTTGATTAAATCAACCAAAATTTTCAAAACAATATGAACATGCATTTGTCTTTTCAATAATAATAAAAAAAACTGGGATAGAGTGTGTGAATGTGTCTCCCATACCCCCAAACTTAATTTACACATTATCTGCAATGTATGACTGACACGGAAAGATCTGACCTGGGAGATGGAGAACTAGTTGGCTGACATGGCTCGTAGTACACCCTTAAACTTGAACTGATGCACACACATTGTCCCTGAAAAAGAAAAAGAAAACATAATACCGAAAAACAAGATATACTAATAGTAAACTGTTATAAAAATATATACTAACAAAAAATGAGAGAAATACGAAAAAGAAAAGAATATGTTGTAGGGTGCCTCCCATGAGCGCTAAGTTTTACATCTTCAGCTAGACGGTGCACCTCTCTCACTGCTGGTCTCCAGGTGGTATAGACGATGAGGTGCCAGGAGCGGGAGGTAGTCTATCGAGAATGGCCTAGAGCATCGCCTCTTGCCTCACAAAGCGTGCCTTCAAACCATCGATGCATTGATGCACTAGTAATGTAGCCTCCCGATCCTCTCGGTGAATATCAGAGAGCTCACACCAGAAAGAGGATATCTCATCGAGAATGTGTTGGTACTCAGTGGGTCCCATGTCTGGATGGTCCTCCTCCCAAGTATGGCTCACTTTGGAGTCTTCGGTCTCCATAGGATCATCTGCTACTCCCTTTGCAGCTAGTACTTACCTCCCGAGTCCTTGAGGCATGTGTGACTGACTCAGTGTCCACTGAGCCTTCCCGAAGAAAGGGTATTCCCTTACTGGTCCATCAATAGAGGAGCCCTTAATCCCTATTTTCTTGAATATGGAGCAGAGGAGGAACGAGAATGGAAGCCCCCATGCATTAGCCGTGGTGACCTAGTGTTCATGGATGTGGTCCCAGAACTTATGTGTTTGGCTCCAAATGATAGCAAGGATAGAGTATCAGTGGCCTCTGTGGAATGCATATAATGCCTATAAGAACTGGCCCTTCCTCTGGTCTTGTGTCCCAATGGGCACACAATCCACTGGAGAATGGAATCCACGAGCTAGAGTCGTGAAGGCAACTTGGACTGGCTCCCAGTATTATTGTGCTGATCGACGTACTGCCCAGCACACATGTCCTCAATGATGGAGGACAAGGGGAAGGACTCCAGTTGCTCCTCCATCTAGGTGTCCTCAGGAGGGGGCTTATCACAATAATGAAGAGCAACAACTATATCTGCAGAAGTCACATCGATGTACTTGCCCTGAACTGATGAGGACAAGATCCCCGTCCTGTTGTAGTTGAATGATAGGTTCTCATAAAACTAAACAACGAATCGGATGTAGGTAGTAGAGCATATAGGTTTGAACAGCCTCTTCAAACCCCGGTGCTTGAATTCTTGGACCGCTCATTGAGTGGCTTCCAAGTTCTTGAAGTTAGCATCAATGTTGAATGTAGTTTCGAAGATCTCTCATTGTTCAAAACTGGGCAGGAAAGACTGGGCACTGCTTCCTAAGGCATGAGAGGTGGAAGCAGTCTGTTTAGGCATTTTGAATATTGTTTCTGCACAATTTGTGCTCGATCTCAGTGTAGTGCGCTTGATCGCGCTGTCCCTCTACGCTCGATCACATAAGCCCCTGCGCTTGATCACAATTTCAGATATGTGACTGAGGCTTTTTGTCAATAGCTTATGGGCAACAGCGAATTGAAGCTGTGGGCAACACTTCTAACAAGGTCTCAACCTCATCCAAAACCAAAATAGCACCACACAAACAAAAACAACACATTGCATATGCAAAGATTTAGTAAAAAGATAAATTAAGAATATGTGTGATAATTCAAAAACGTGTGTGGGCATACCTAGAGTCACAGAGTGGTGCAGTGTTTTGGTGAAACGTGGTGATGATGATTGATGGTGATGAGTGATGGAGATAAGTGATGGTGAGTGTGCAGGGTTGAGGGTTAGTTTGAGTGAGGTGTGAGTGCCGTGCGAGAGTGCGAGAGTGAAAGTGCGCAGGTGAGCGTGAAGAGTGTTAAGTAAGGGAAGTGTATTAAAATAAACACGTGACTTTCTGCCCCGAGTGAGCTCGATCTCACTCTGAAGTGCGCTCGATCACACTTATGCGCAAGTGTGTGTGTTGGTGTGATGCGCTCGCACGCCATTGAGCGCATGGTGAGGTTGCGCACAAGCACACTGTTACATGCACTCGATCACAAGGGCAAACTGTACTGAACGACAAACTGAACTATGGACAGTAAAAAAAAAGTGAAAATAATAAAAATGAGAACAAAAGTATAAATGTACCGTACTCAGTGGCCTTAGTACCACTGACCTCAATAGAGGCGTTTGAGCTACATGTTTATCAAAGTCTGAACCACTCAAACGCCCTCTATAGTATCTTTATTGCTGCATAGTCATCATGCTTCAAATCGACCACTCATGCAAATGTAACTGCCTCTTATCACCTGATCTGGGATGCATTGGAGAGGCTTTAGGGAAGTGTACAGCTTTAAAGATGTCATCAATAACATCTTCAGTTGCAAGCTCAATATCCAATCTTTTGAAACTCTAGGTTAGGGTGGTCTCCAACGGATTAATGGGTTGGACTTGAAAAACTTGCTCAACAATACCTTGCATCATACAGATATTAACACATTCTATATCATCTTGGGGTGAATTTATTTCATCAAATATTTTGAATTCTATCTGCTCACCATTTACCTTCATATTGACAATACCCTTTTTCACACATATATTTGTATCAGTAGTTCTCATAAAAGATCTTCTTAAGATGATGGGCAGAGGTAATGGCCTAAGATATTCTTCCATATCTAATACAATAAAATTAGCAGGTAAAACAAATTTACCTACCTTCACCAAGACATCCTCAAGAATACCTCTTGGTCGTTTGATGCTTATGTCAGCCAGTTGTAAGGTGATGGAGGTTGGTCGAAGCTCCCCCAGACCTAGTGTCTTGAATATAGTGTATGGCAGTAGATTGACACTCGCCCCTAGATCTAATAGTGCATGCTCAAAAAGCTGGTCACTTATCCTGCAGGGAATGGTAAAACTACCTGGATCTTTTAGCTTTGGTGGTAGTTTCCTGAACAACACTGCGCTTACCTCTTCAGTTAAAGCCACTTTTTCATGCTCCTGAAACTTCCTTTTGTTAGTGCAACACTCTTTCAAAAATTTAGCATAAGAAGGAATTTGTCGAATTACATCTAATAAAGGAATATTTATCTCTACTTTCTCAGAGTTTCAAAAATATCAATCAATTTATTCTCTTTCTTTGGCTTTACCAACCTTTGAGGGAAGGGTGGTGCATTTACCTTCTCTGTCTCACTTACCTTTGATGTGGACGCTTTATTTGGACATGCTTGTGTAGGCTCATCAGTGCCTATGATCTTACCATTTTTTAGAGTTGTCACGGCATTCAGTTGCTGATGTCCTCTTGGATTAGGTAATGCTTGGCTTGGAAGTTCACCCTGCTTTCTTCCACTCAGCTCTTTAGCCAATTGCCCCACTTGTACCTCCAGTCTTTGAATGGCTTACTCATGCTTTGCAATTGTTTATCTTTGCTCAGTCCAGAATTATCTTTCCTCTGCTATGAACTGATCTTGATAAGTCATCAACTGTTGTTGCTGAGTTGCCAATTGCCTCATAAGACTTTCTAGGTCACTTTTCTTTGATTCAGGAACTGAATGAGCTGCTGGTTGGGAGTTCCTTTGCTGCCTTGAAGATTCAGAGCATTCTGATTGCTGCTCCAAGAGAAGTTGGGGTGGTTTCGCCATCCAGGATTGTAGATGTTTGCATATGGATTGTTCTTTGGTGGATAGTTGTTTGGTCCCACATAATTTGCTTGCTTTGGATATGTAGATGAATATAAAGGATAAGTCTCAGTATTATGATCAAAATGAGAACATATAGCACATACTTGGAGTGGTGTAGCTGGTGGACTAGGTGAGGCATTTTGAGCAGTCATGGCTTTAACAAGCAGATCTAGCTTCATCTCCACAGCAGCTATCTGATTAGAGGATCCACCATTTAGAGTCACCTCATCCATACCTTTGCTCTTAACTCCTTGTCTACCTCTTAAGGAGAATTGATGGGTGTGCTCACTTAATTTCTCAAACAGTTCTATGGCTTTTTCGCTGCTCTTTTCCATCAGCACACCTCCACAACCTGAATCCATAATACTTTTATTAGTATCACTCAAACCTTCATAGAAAGCTTGTACCAGTTCATCATGAGGTAGATTGTGATGTGGGCATTTGAGTAACAGCTCGTTGAAATGTCCCCATGCCTCAAAGAACAGGTCTCTATCCTTCTGTTGGAAAGATTGAATCTCATTCCTCATTTGTCTTGTCTTTTGAGCTGGGAAAAACTTCCTTAGGAACTTACTGGCCAACTCTTCCCAAGTATGGATAGAAACTGCAGGCAATGAATTGTATCATAGTTTAGCATTATCTTTTAATGAAAAAAGGAAAAGAATTAACTTGATTCCCTCTTAGTCTAGGCCCCGGATATGCTGGAACTTGTAGAGATCAAAGAATTCCCAAAGGTGCAAGTGTGGGTCTTCAGCAGGTGTACCCCTAAAGTGAGTCAATGCACTGAGTATCTGTGGAGATATGTAATAATTAACTTCACCCTCTAGTTGATAAGCAATGCATGATGGCGGGTCGAGGTTCTATGGGATGAAAGATTGCTTTATAGGTCATCACTCAGGTGGTAATTGGTTGTTAAGGTGATCCGCCATCAGTGCTTCTTCCTCAGGTTCTTCTTTTACCTCTTCAACGTTGTCTCTAAGCCTTTGACGAATGATTCACTCAAGCTCTGTATCGAGGGGAAAGAAAGTTGGATTTCTGGATCGAAGATCTTGCATGAATTAGCAAAACCGCTTCAGTGCAGCAGTTTCAGTACTGCTAATCGGGTAGTCCCTACCTCAAGTGCGCTCAATCGCACAAGATAGTGCGCTCGATTGCAGTGCCATAGATTACTTTTGCTGCAGTACCTGATACAGAATAACAGAAAATGAAGATAAATTAGGTTTTTGATGAAACAGAATAAAATAGAACAAAAAAAAACTGAACGAAAAATAATCCTAAACAGAAATTTAGCGTAATCTCTGGCAACGACACCAAAAACTTGTCATGCAAAACTCTACCTAAATTAATAAGAAAATATTTGAACAGTTTTACTTGCAAGTGTACAAGGTCAACAGTAGCATAGTATGCAAATGTGAGATCATCTCTACAGGGATTGGTGAATTTTGCTTTAGAATTAGTTTCACAATATAAAACGATATAAATAAATATTGAGTTCGAATTAATAGTGATAAAAGCGTATGGACCTGATATCCACCACTAATCATGCTACCACAACAAAACAATATGCCAATGCATTACTCATACTATGAATACCTAATGTTTGTCAACCTAATGGCATGGTGTATACTCCTTAAGCTATTGATTTCCTTAAGCAACGAGTTAGGCATGGTGTATACTCTAACTCTTTTCTTTCTTAAGGGATTTAACATGGTGTATACTGAGTTGTTTCTTAAGAGAGCATAAGATCTATGAAAATCGACAACCATATGAGACCTAGGGCATAGTGTATACTCCCGGTTTCCCATGTTGATTAACTTAAGAATCCGGCGTGGATTTCTTTTGTTACTATTGTTAAACCCAAGACTCAGTCATCCAAATTGATTCAACTAACTAATCCATACCACATGCCTATGTCGATTAGGTAAACGCATATAAGGAATTTAAATAAAAACAAGCATTAATCAAGTTAAGAATCACAACATAAATGTTGCAAAGGCACCAATACTAAATTATTGAGTAAGTATAATTAGGGCTTGATTATAAGAAGTTAGTTACACATAGTTGTGATGCTAAACATCTTCATAAAATAAAATAAAGGAAAGAAAAAACTTGAAAACACTATGGAGAAGAGTCGTCAATTCGTCTCCCAAGCTTAAAACTAAGCAGAAGATACTGTTTCTGTGTTTTACAAGTCTATTTATAGGGTTCTAAGGACACCTTGAAACCCTAATTTCCAAAACAAGACCCAAACCATCCTTTCCAAAACAGGGTATGCCGTTTTACGGCACGTGTGCGCTCAATCTCATGCTTGTGCACTCGAGCGTAAGGTTGCGCTCGGGCCTTCTATGTGTGCGTATGAGTGCTTGTGCGCTCGATCACACTCTTCTGTGCTCGATCGCACTTGGTTGCTTCCAGGTCTTCCAGATTTCTTCCTTTGAGTTCCAAAATGCTATATTTTCCCCAAGAACCTATAAAAACACAGAAAACACAAAAATGAAGTAAAATAGAATAAAACACATAAACGAAGTGCTTAACAAATGTAAATTAAGGAGCTTAAATATGGATATTTAAGCACTTATCAAGAACCTCTTAGGCTATACTACCTTTTGCACTATAGTAGAACAAACTATTATTTTAGCTTCCATGGCTAGTTACTTGCGGTTCTTTTAGGTATATGTGAATCCCTATTGACCATTATCTAATGCTTCTTACCATTTACAAATATTCATTAGCTCAAAGACTTAGCAAATATCAGGCATAGTGTACATCTGTCATACAATAAGCTTTCACTAGTACTGAATATATATATATATATATATATATATATATATATATAATCTTCTTTTAATGGAATTTCAGACATAATTTAAGGTTTAGACATTCGTCTTTAGATAAAAGGTGTCTACAGGATTGCTATTATCTAGACTGAACTTTCTAAAGAGATTCCGTGAATGATCTCTATAGATCTTTAAATCAATTACATAATTAGCTTTTCCAAATCCTTCATTTTCAAATTGAAAGAACAACATTTGTAAATGGTGACAACCTCCTTATCTTTCTAATCAATAAATCATCAACATAGAACTATAAATTTCCAAATTTATCCTCAGACCTTTTACATACATACAGTGATTCTCATCGATCATGCAAACTCATAAGTTTTCATATTTCAATGAAATCTCAAATATCACTATTTGGATGAATACTTCAGGCCATATACAAAAACATTGGAGCTAGCATACTTTGCACTTTTGGCCTTCTAGCATAAAACTATAGGTAATTTCATGTAGATTTAGTCATCTAGTTCTCCATTAAGAAATGTAAGCTTAATGTTCATCCAGTTTTTATGCAAAGGAGAGTGAGGTTAAGAGGGTCTTCTTAGCAGATCAACCTATGATTTTTTCTTGTTTAGAAAGAATCTTATCTTAATCTTGATGAAACTAGCCAATCTCTTCCTAGTTTGGCTGTTTCTTTATTGCATGAGTTCGAGGATATATTTCTAGAGGAGATGTCGAGTGAGTTACTGCCCATTAGAGGCATTGAGCATCAAATTGATTTCTTACCTGGAGCAGTTATTCCAAACCGACCAGCCTATAGGAGTAATCCGGAGAAGACAATGGAGCTTCAAAGACAAGTTGAAGATTTGATGAGTAAGGGGTACGTAAATGATGGGCACCATGGTGGACTGGGTCTTAAGGATCTCTTGCAAGTTCCAGATCGGCCAGTCACAAGGTCAAGAGCTAAGAAGATCAAGGAAGCAATGCAAGGATTGGTGTAATCCACTTGGGCCAAGCTTGCAAATTTATCGAGCAAGACCCCAACATTCAAGATGGGCTTGAAAGAAAAAGAACCAACTTTAATCCATGTGATACAAGCTACAGAGGGGGGCGGCATAGCCTAGTGGTTTTGTGTAGACTTTTTATTTCATTAAGTATAGGCATGTGGGCCTATTTTATATTTTCTATGGTTGTAGGCGTTTGGACCTATTTAATTCATTAAGTGGACTTCTTTTATTAGCTATAAGCGTGTAGTTTAGGATGTTCTGGGCTTGAAGATGTTCAACCCATGTCTTTTAATTGATGTAGGCCTTATTCGGCCCTAGGGTTTCATGGAGGGGTACAAAAATACTTGTAGCCGTATTTTGAGGGTAAGTTGAACATGAATGAAGTTTTCTTCATAGAGAATTTTTAGTTTTCTCTACTTGTTCTTAATTGAACTAAGAACTTATCAAAGGTAAATCCTTTGTGGCATTCTCACCGAATCTAGGTTCTTGAAACAAGATTTAATGGGTCTAGATTATCTTGACTTGATACTTGGCATTCTTGGGCAAGTTTCAATTTGATTGTGGGTTTAAGGGATTTCCATTCCACGGGTTCATATCAGTTGGTATCTGATTATGCCCAAAGAGTAACGCAGTAGTTTTAGTACAGCTTTGGGGTATCGATTCCACAGGAAAACAAATTAACTACAAGAGAAGATGTAAACTTAAGCACGAACAATAAAATCAGGTGAGAAAATATGAAGTTTTGATATTGAAGTAATTGAGAGCAAATTATGTAATAAATTGAGAATAATAATAGAGGACCAACAAGGTTCCGGAGTCCTCCTTAGGCTCGTTGCCTTATTATAATCTTAATTCAGTTGTTTTTATCTCGATTGCAAATTTCATATCCCAAACAAGCAATCGGTGGATATTCAATTAAAGCTCATATACAAACCCTAATGTAATTGATATGACTTACTCTTCTTTATCGGTTAAACACACATGGCCTATATGAGTTATCAAGAAACGATAATATATCTTTAACAACAATATTGTAGTAATGGAAAACCCTAAAGAATAAGTCTACCGGACTCAATCACATCCAAACAGACTTGACATGAGAAAAGCATGACTAAACTTATATCAAGGAGAAAGATATAATCGCCGGATTGAAAGGAAATCTTTTAATTAGATTAACAATAAGTCATAACAATGTTTGACAATAAATTCCAATTACAACTGAACTAATAAAGGAATTAAAGAACAACTACACCTAGGGATTCATCCCTTCGCCTTGCTTTGAGGTTAGTTCGCCATGGAACTCATGGCTGAACCCTTTGATGGAGAAGAATGAGGCAGCTTCTTTGAGTTTTCCAGACCTTGATTGTCATCCTTTCTTCAACCCTAAGTGACCTATTTATAGTACAAGGGTTCAAGGGTATTTGTGGGCTCAAAATTGTCACTTAGAGATCCTAATTAGGTTAGGAGACGGTGTGCGCGCCGCACCTCTCCCTTCTGGGCGCCTCGGCGCTCACCTTTGGTCTGAGAGTGTGCTTTGCTAGAGGGTGCGGTGCTGCCCTAGCCATGCAGCAGCGCTAGGAAGGTGCAAGGTAGTGTGGTGCTGGAGGGTGCGGCGCTACTCTTGCCACGCCACGGCGCACACTGGTACTCCAGCTTCTTCAAATGCTGAAACCACTCATTTTGCTCTTGGCATGCATTGGCTCTCGGCTTTTGAATGTTTTTAATCATTTTGTCTCTTCATAACCACTCTTCCACTCCGATATGCATCAAAGCTTCGTGCTTTAAATGATGATATCTTTTCTATCTCTTTTGGACTAAAGGTACTTGAAAATGCACCGAATTAAGTTAATGATTCAAGAATATCACTTTAGAGTTATTAACATATAAAAGTGCAATTAAGACCGAGATCAACCCTAAAATGCTAACAATTAAGCACTATTGAGATGCATTTTATGGCTCTCATCATAACCCCCAATTAGCTTATTGCTAGTACCTAGCAATTCAAGTGAAAACAAGAAATGAATTCTATGGTAGGAATCAAAACAGGGTAAGGCAATGCTAGTGTTAAACAAGGAGAAATTCACATTTTTGTCTCAGAAATTGCACATAACATACAGTACATAGAATCATTAAATATCACTCAAGTCCAAAAGTAATTCAAACATCAATCTCAAAATTGTTATCGACTCTTAACATCCATCTTACCACAATCCATTAATCCGAACACCCGGATGATTTTATGCATAACATTCATGAATATAAGTCTTGGCCTCTAAAATATATTAAATTGCATGACATCAATCACAAATCAAGCTCAATAGGCTTATTTTTCAAATCACTCTCCACTATTGTAGAAAAGTCACACTACATTGGATCAATAGGTCTTTAATAAGCATGTAACGTTAGGCTAAGGTAAAGGTTAAGAAATAACGGGAAGGATTTAACAAGTAAAAGAACTCAATCTCTTAGTTTTAAACACAACCACTTTAAGCACTAGATAACCTTCAACACCTAGCCCTTTCAAACATTTTCATAAGAGCTTTTCTCTCAATAAGTCACCACTTTTCTTCTCTCTTCTTCTTTCTTTGCCATATTTCATTCTTTTTCTTTTGTATTTTTGGCATAAGACCATTTACCTCCTTTTTCATTCTTTTCTTTTCCATAACCCCCAACTTATCTCCTTTAATGTACTTGGGTTATGGTAGTAATATACTTTTGCATATTTCCATCCTTACTACTCTTAAGTGCTTTCTCAACAAATGTATATAACTAAGTTCTTTTAAAAGAAGGATAAGGAAAAAATATTTTTAGGCTCATAAGGGTAAGTAAATAGGTTTTCGAAAGAAACAAGGCTCAAATTATTTTTTTTAAAAAAAGGCTCAAATAGGTGACTAGCGATAAATATAGCAATGGTAGGTTTGAAAGGCTCAAACGATTCAAAAATAGCCTATATCAGATCCTAAGTAATATGCATTCTAGGAATTCGCCTTAAGTGATTGTCAAATAAGTTTTAGAGCTTGTCGAGACCGCAAAAGTGTTCATAAAACAATCACATATAAAACTTCTCTAGATGCTTTAGACTAATCATACAATCTTACCACAAACTAAAGTCTCAAACCAAATCAAGATTGACTCTTAAATTATTCTCAAACCGAAGCAAGATTTAACTACTTCTAAATGCTATGTGTTATCTCAATTAATCTCATATCATTGACATGTGAATTACATCCAAAGCTAATACAAAGAATGCTAAAAATAAACAAAAAGGAAGAATGACACCAAGCAGTTCAATGAAAAAAAAATGTATGGAAATAAAGAATATGGAAACAAAGAGATGCGTTTCCTCCACCCCCAACTTAAAAATTGCATTGACCTCAATGCAAAAGAAAGGTTAAAAAAAACTCCCTTTGTAGCCAAAGGTGCACAGAAGCTGAAAATTGTGCTCCACCATTTGAACTGCTTCGTATAGTTGTCCTTGAAAAAGAAATACTAAGTTAATACTGGAAAATAGAAGAAAAAAAATTCGAACAATAAAAAAGCAAAAGAAATATGAAAACAATAAAAGTAAAAAGGATAAGCTGTGGGGTGCCTCCCATGAGCACTAAATGTTATGTCTTCAGCCAGACACTCTTATTCCCTCCTGGACAAACATGAACTGAATGCACCAGCAACTGCTTCACTGTCAAATTGGGTGCTTATATGCTTTGAAGAGGCCTCAAGGATGTTATCAGTAACATCTCCAGGTTTTGGCTCAATATATGCTCTTGTGAACCCATAGGTGTGGATTGACTCCAATAGATTAAGGTGATGGACCTTTTCCATGGGTGAGTCAATCATATATACTTGATGGTTCTCATCCACATCCTCTGATTTGTTCGGTGTTGGGATGTGTAATGACTTACTACTTAGTGTTATAATGGCATTCACCTCCTTCAAATTCTTTTGTGTCAGGTTTTGACCATGAGGTGTGGACTGAGCTTGGGAAGGGAACTTACCTCGCTCATTTACACTCAAGGATATCATTAATTTGGACACTTGGCTCTTTAATTCCTTATGTTCTTCAACAACCTGATTCAAACCTTTGATTAGTCTTATCTTGTGCCTCAATAAACGCATGCAAAGTTTCTTCTAAAGGACTCCTAGAAGGTGTAGGTGCATGATATGGTGCAGGATATGATCTAGGGGGTTGTGTAGGAGGCTGGTTTTCAGATTTTCAGCTAAGATTGGGGTAATTCCACCACTCTGGATTATAGGTATCAGAGAAAAGTGAAAGAGGCTTCTTGTACATACCTAAGGCATTACATTGTTCCACATACATCACTCTCATCTCCGCAAATGTGAGACATTCTTGGGCGAGATGATCTACCCCACCACACACAAAACATAGTTCAAAGGACCTTGCATGATTAGCTACGTGTGTTTGCTGTAAGCCCTTAGTCTTTAACACATCTAGTTCCCTAGTGAACATCTTGACCTTAGCCTTTAGGTTGTCATCTTCCCTAAGATGGTAAATTCCACCATTATTTGAGTTCCCTACAGGTCGTGACCTATTTGTGCTTTCAGTAGCACTAGGTCCAGTCCAAGTGTGAGCTTTTTCAGCAAGCTCATTGAGGTACTCTATGGCCTCATTAGGATCTTTTTCTAAAAATTCACCATTACACATCATCTTTACAAATTGGCGCTCCCTATATGTAAGTCCCTAATAAAAATAGCTCACTAAGTGCCAATTCTTATACCCATGGTGAGGGCACATACTCAACAACTCCTTAAATCTCTCCTAAGACTGATATAAAGTCTCACTGTCCTTTTGTGCAAAGGTGTAGATTTGCCTTTTTAAAGCATTGGTCTTATGTTGGGGGAAGTATTTAATAAAAAAAATCCAAGTCATCTCAGTCCACGACCCAATAGATCGTGGTCTCAGTGAGTATAGCCAACTCTTAGCTCTATCCTTCAAAGCGAAAGGAAAGAACTTAAGTCTCACAATGTCAGCAGTTGCATCTTGACTATGAAAAGTCACAACTACTTCCTCAAACTCTCTAATGTGCACATATTGGTTTTCACTTTCCAAGCCATGAAATGTAGGGAGTAATTGTGTCATCCCTGTTTTAAAATCTAAATGGTGAGTATTGGCTGGAAACATGATGCATGATGGTGTGGCTATGCGTATAGGGTGGAGATAATCCTGAGGGGTCCTAGGGGGTTGATATTCGTGTTCACTCATCTCTTCGGGACTAGATGGGTTGTCAAATAAATGATTTAGAAAAGAATTTAATTCTGACTCTAACACAGGCCTACAAGCAAATCTACCCAAAGTGTCTCTATATCGAGGCATGCAAGATCACAAATTAATAAAAAAATACTATAAAAAGAAAGAATAAAACAAAATAAAATTAATGCATCAAGCTAAAAGAGGGAATGAAGTTACCACATTTACAAACTGTTGAAAAGAAAAATTATCTACAATTCTTCTACCATCTTGTCTCAAAGTTGACAATCTTCCTTGTACTTAAGCGCGTCTCCCGGGAAACGGCGCCAAAATTTGATTACGCCCAAAGAGTAACGCGGTAGTTGTAGTACAGCTTTGAGGTGTTGATTCCACTGGGAAACAAGTTAACTACAAGAGAAGATGTAAACTTAAGCACGAACGATAAAATCAGGTTAGAAAATATGAAGTTTTGTTATTGAAGTAATTGAGAGCTAATTATGTAATAAATTGAGAATAATAATAGAGGACCAACAAGGTTTCGGGAGTCTTCCCTAGGCTAGTTGCATTATTCCAATCTTAATTCAATTGTTTTTATCTCGATTGCTAATTTCACATCCCAAACAAGCAATCGGTGGATATTCAATTAAAGCTCATATACCAACCTTAATGTAATTGATATGACTTACTCTTCTTTATCGGTTAAACACACATGGCCTATACTATAGAGTTATCAAGAAACAACGATATTGCAGTAATGGACAACCCTAAAGAATAAGTCTACCGGACTCAATCACATCCAAGCAGACTTGACATGAGAAAAACATGACTAAACTTATATCAAAGAGAAAGATATAATCACTGGATTGAAAAGAAATATTCTAATTAGATTAACAATAAGTCATAACAATGTTTAACAATAAATCCCAATTACAACTGAACTAATAAAGGAATTAAAGAACAACTACACCTAGGAATTCATCCCTTCTCCTTGCTTGGAGATTAGTTTGCCATGGAACTCATGGCTGAACACTTTGATAGAGGAGAATAAGGCAACTTCTTTGAGTTTTCCAGACCTTGATTGCCATCCTTTCTTCAACCCTAAGTGACCTATTTATAGTACAAGGGTTCAAGGGTATTTGTGGGCTCAAAATTGTCACTTAGAGATCCTAATTAGGTCAGGAGACGGTGTGCGCGCCGCACCTATCCCTTCTGGGGGCCTCGGCGCTCACCTTTGGTCTGAGAGTGTGCTTTACTAAAGGGTGCGGTGCTGTCCTAGCCATGCCGCGATGCTAGGAGGCTGATAGGTAGTGTGGTGCTGGAGGGTGCAGCGCTGCTCTTGCCACGCTGCGGCACACACTATTGCTCCAGCTTCTTCAAATGCTGAAACCACTCATTTTGCTCTTGGCATGCATTGAGAGGCTTTTGAATGTTTTTCATCATTTTGTCTCTTCGTAACCACTCTTCCATTCTGATATATATCGAAGCTTCGTGTTTTAAATGATGATATCTTTTCCATCTCTTTTGGACTCAAGGTACCTGAAAATGCACCGAATTAAGTTAATAATTCAAGAATATCACTTTAGAGTTATTAACATATAAAAGTGCAATTAAGACCGAGATTAACCCTAAAATGCTTACAATTAAGTACTATTGAAATGCATTTTACGGCTTTCATCAGTATCAGAGCTCAGGCTCCAAATCAGGTCTGATTTATCCTTTTTAATTCTTGCATTTGGGTTTTGTCTTAGTCGAGTTCTAGGGTTTTCTATTCTGATTTGCAATCTTTTTTCATTCTTGTTAATTTCGTGTGTTTGAATTCAGATCTATGATTTTCATAATTGATTACTCGTGTACTTGATTAAAGAATTCAGATCTGCGAATCCTTTAATAGATTGCACGAATCTTTGCTTTAATTTCCAGATCTGTAATCTTTGCTTTGATTCCTTCTATTTTCGTTTCTTGTTGTTGAAATTAGATCAATGTTTTTCGAAAATTGAAATTATTGTTGCTTTTGTGATTGAATCTGTATTATAAAAAAGAAGAAAAAAAAGAAGGCAGCGTATTTAAGGGTTATTGCATAGTTATGAAAAAAAAATAAAATCGGAACTGTTTGTTTGATATACTTTGCAATATGAAAATTGAAGTGATTTGGTGTTGATTGATCTTTATCTTCAAAAAGGTTGAATATATCATCTTTAGTATCTTGTTTCCTAATTACTTTTTTCCTAGTACAAATTCCTTGAGATCTGTGTCATTTTTTTTCCCTTTCTTGTTCCTTGAATCTATTGCCGATTGGAATAATACAAGGTTGTGTCTTGATTTAGTTTAACTAGTTCTTAAAGAACTTGAAAAGGAAACAAGTGAGGTCAAAGGCAAGAGTGGGTGAGAATAGTATTGGAAAAGACCAAAAGAGTGAAACACGAGTGGAGTGACAATATTTGAGCGTAAACACGTAAAGGTGTGTGTGAGGTTTTATCACTAACATTCTTGTTTTGCATCGCATTAAAAATGTCTCATAAGAGTGACTCAACACCTAAGGATGAGGCAAATAATTCATTCTTAGTGTTACAGGCCATGCAACAATAGTTTGAACAGTTGAATTTGGTGTTGGAAGAGGTGAGAGATAGGATGGATCAGCAAGAGATAGTGATTTGAAATCTGCAAAGTGGACGAGATAAGAGGAGACATGAGCCTAGCGTTGAAAATGAGTATGAGAATGAAGAAATGATGAGGATGAGGAAGACATAACATCTGAAGTTGGAATGGGTGGAATGGGCAGATCTAAAGGAGGTAGGCGTGGAATAGGACCTAAGAGAAATCCAAGGGGTCGAGATGGGGTAGATAGGAACCTTAGGAGCATTAAAATGAAAATACCATCATTCTAAGGTATGAATGACCCTGAAGTCTATTTAGAGTGGGAGAAGAAAACTGAGTTGATTTTTTATTGTAACAATTATTCAGAGGAGAAGAATGTGAAGTTGGTGGTAATTAAGTTCACTGATTATGCAATTATTTGGTGGGATCAATTAGTGACCAATAGGAGAAGGAATCATGAGAGACCTGTAGAAACATAGGGTAAGTTGAAAGCTCTCATGAGGCGGGGATTTATACCTAGCCACTACTATATAGACCTTTACCAAAAATTACAAAACCTTACACAAGGGTCTAGGAGTGTAAAGGATTACCATAAGGAGATAGAGGTGGCTATGATTCGGGCGAATGTAGAGGAGGATTAGGAGGCCACAATGGCCAGATTTTTAAGTGGTTTAAATAGGGACATAGCCAATGTAATTGAGTTGAAACATTATGTGGAGGTAGAAAACATGGTGTACATGGCTATGAAGGTGGAGAGACAGTTAAAGAGAAAAGGGGGGCAGCAAGGTATACTTTAGTTTCTAGCACTCACTAGAAACCAAAGTGGGATAAAAATGATCGAGTTGTAGCAAAGGGGAAGGGTGAACCACCTAAGGTAAAAGATGAGGGAACTAGCAAGAACAAACCTAAGGTAGATTTCTAACCTTCAAATAATAGAGATATTAAATGTTTTAAATGTTTGGGTTCAGGGCACATTGCGTTTCAATGTCCAAACAAGCGGGTGATGGTTATGCGTGACATTAGGGAGGTGATGACTGAGAATGAGGATGATAGTAATGAGATGCCCAAGCTGGTCAATACTAGTGATGATGATGAAGTGGAATGCCCCACAGAAGGTGAGTCTCTTGTTGCCAGGTGTGCTTTCAATACACAAATTAAGGTAGATGATATGGAGCAGCAGAGAGAGAACATATTTCATACTAAATGTTATGTAAACAACAAGGTGTGTAGTATGATTATACATGGAGGAATTTGCACCAATGTAGCTAGTACCACCCTAGTTGAGAAGTTGAGCTTACCTTTACTAAAGCATCCTAGACCTTATAAGTTGCAATGGTTGAATGACTGTGGGGAGATCAAGGTCAATAAGCAAGTTTTGGGGGCTTTTACTATTAGGAGGTATAGTGATGAGGTGCTTTGTGATGTAGTTCCTATGCATGCTAGCCATATTTTGTTGGGGAGACCATGGTAGTATGATAGAATGGTGATTCATGATAGGTTTAGGAATAGGTACAGCTTTGTAAAGGATGGAAAAACAATCAAGCTTGCTCATTTAACCCCAAAATAGGTCTATGAAGACCAACTGAAGCTGAAAAGTGAGATTGAGAAAAAAAGAAAGGGTGAGGCCGAAACATAAGAAAGAAAAATGAGGATGAGGTCGAAACCTCAAGAAGAAGAGAGGGTGAGAAAGAAAATAAAGAGATGGCTGAGAATAAAGAAAAGAAAGTGGAGCCATGAGAGAAAAAAAGAAAAAGAAAGAACCTACAGAGAGAAAATGAAAGACAAAGATGAGTTTTTATGTAAAGTAGAGTGAGGTTAAGAGGGCATTCTTAACAGATCAGCCTATGATTTTTCTTGTTTACAAAGAATCTTATCTTAATCTTGATGAAACTAACCAATCTCTTCCTAGTTTGGTTGTTTCTTTATTGCAAGAGTTCGAGGATATATTTCTGGAGGAGATGCCGAGTGAGTTGTCGCCCATTAGAAGCATTGAACATCAAATTGATTTTGTACTTAGAGCAGTTATTCCAAACCAACCAGCCTATAGGAGTAATCCGGAGGAGACAAAGGAGCTTCAAAGGCAAGTTGAAGATTTGATGAGCAAGGAGTACGTGAGGGAGAGTATGAGCCCATGTGCAGTACCAGTGCTACTAGTGCCAAAGAAGGATGGGACTTGGAGGATGTACGTTGATTACAGAGCAGTCAACAATATTAAGGTAAAGGATCATCATCCCATTCCTAGATTAAATGATATGCTTAATGAATTGAATGGCTCATGTATTTTCAGTAAAACAGATCTTAAAAGTGGCTACAATCAAATTAGAATGAAGGAGGGAGATGAATGGAAAACTAATTTTAAGACTAAATATGGACTTTATGAATGGTTGGTTATGCCATTTGGACTTACAAATGCGCCTAGTACTTTCATGAGATTAATGAACCATGTATTACATGCGTTCATAGGAAAATTTTTAGTCGTGAACTTGATGATATCTTAGTGTACAACAAGAACTTAGGTGAACATATTAAGCATTTGAGATGTGTGTTCGATGTGGAAAGTTGTGTGCTAATTTTAAGAAATATACATTTTGCATGGAAAAAGTTGTTTTCTTGGTTATGTTGTTAGTATAAAAGGTATTGAGGTGGATGAAGAGAAAGTTAAGGCCATTAAGGAGTGGCCAACACCTAAAGGCATCACTGAGGTAAGAAGCTTTCATGGTTTAGCTAGCTTTTATAGGTGTTTTGTTCAGGATTTTAGCACCAGTATTGCACCACAAACTGAAATAATTAAAGAGAATGTTAGATTTCGTTGGGGGATTGATCAAGCGAATGCATTTGCTATTATTAAAGAAAGGTTATGTTCTGCATCTGTGTTAGCATTACCTGACTTTAACAAAACTTTTGAGATTGAATGTGATGCATTAGGAATAAGAATTGGAGCTGTTTTGATGCAGGATAGGTGGCTCATAGCTTTCTTCACTGAGAAGCTAAGTGGGGCGGCCCTGAATTACCCCACTTATGATGAAGAACTTTATGCTCTTGTTCGTACTTTAGAGACGTGGCAGCACTAAATTTGGCCTAAGTAGTTTGTGATCCATACCAATCATGAATCATTGAAGCATCTTAAGGGTCAAGGTAAATTAAATAAAAGACATTCTAAATGGATGGAATACATCGAGATCTTTCCTTATGTCATTCGTTACAAGTAAGGTAAGGAGAACATTGTTGCTGATGCTTTATCACGGAGGTGTGTAATTCTTCATTCTATGAGTGCTAAAATACTTGGGTTTGAATATGTGAAACACATATATGCCAATGATGCTGATTTTTTTGATTTGTATATAACGTATGATAAAGCAGCATTTGGTAAGTTTTACAAGCATGATGGTTACTTGTTTAAAGAAAGCAAATTGTGTGCCAAATTGTTCAACGCATGAATTATTGGTGCGTGAGGCACATGGTGGGGGATTAATGGGACATTTTGGTGTCAAGAAAACCATAGAAATTTTACATGAACATTTCTTTTAGCCTAGGATGAGAAGAGACATCACTCGAATATGTGGTAGGTGCATTACATGTAGAAAGGCCAAATCTAAGGTTTTACCATATGGGTTGTATACATCCTTACCCGTTCCAAGTGAGCCATGGGTAGACATATCTATGGACTTTGTTTTAGGCTGCTGTTGTGAGTTTTAAATTACTCGCAAGCGCACAAGTCATTTACAATATAGTGTGTGCAAGTTCAAGGTCGAATCTACAGGGAATTGAGGTGTGAAAATATATTTTTATCTAAACTAAACCTATTTTAACCTAGTTCCGTATTTTGAATTGTATTTTGCAAAGAATATAAATTAAACTAAATTGAGTTGAAAGAAATGATAAAAATACTAAGGTTTCTGAATCCACCCCACCAAAATAAAGCATATATTTTCATATTCTGTAAAAAAGAAATCTATCAAATAATTCCATAAATCCACCATTATACAAATCACAACGAATGCCACAATTCAACCAAATCATTCAATGTATCCCTTTAGAATTACAATGGATATTCAATTTACTTTAGCTAATCTGTCGTATCCGGCAGATGAAACACAAAGAATATCCAATTTGAATAATTTAAACACAATCAATCATAAGAATTTACTCAAACAATTGAAACAGAACATTAATACTAAAAATATCATAATTGTAAGAACATATCTGAAAATATTATGTCAAACAATGGCGAGGCTTCATCTTCAACCTTAGATGAAGGTTTTAGCCTCTCATGATTATGAAACTAAATTTCATAATTAAAGTGCTAAACATAAAACTTTGAACTCAAAAGAAATAAATTAAAATGACTATAAATTGAGAGAAATTCCACTCGCAATTGTTGTGTAGCACTTCCCCCCTTGGTAGCAAAGTCTTGGAGATCCCCCAGATTGCTCGGAGAAGTCCTCCGGATCGCACACCTTTTTGATGAAGTGAAATGGGGCTTTTATAGGGGAATTCCATGAGTGCAATGTGTTTCTAATCCAATGTGCGATGTGGGATTTAAGCCTTCACATGCCCTTCAAAACTTCTGCCCACACTGAAATCCCGCACAGCATAACCTTTGTCTGCTAAAACTGCCATAACTTTCTCTAGAAAAATCATATTTATGAGCTGTGAAATTCCCAAGAAAATAGACATTTGGATCTTTCTAAGCATATATAGCTTATCTTCTGGTTCTTCCTGAATCATTACAGTTTAATCCACAAAACTCACTTCTGCCACGCTGAAATCATATACAACCTAACCTTTGTCTACTAAAACTTCTATAACTTTCTCTAAAAAAATCATATTTATGAGTCGTAAAATTCTTCAAAAAATAGACATCCGGATCTTTGCAAGCATATATGGCTCATCTCCTGGTTCCTCTTGAATCAATACAGTTTAATCCATAAAAATGACTGATATGTACGGGTAATTATGGCAATTTAGTGAAATTCCTTTCCAAGTGCTTGTAAACCTGTAAAACAACGAAAAAACAATTCAAAGTAACAAATTCCTAAGCTAAAAAAAATGTAAATTAAGGGGCCAAAATATGCAATATTTGACACTCATCAAATACCTCCAAACTTATATTTTGCTAGTCCCTTAGCAAAACAAAATAAAAAAATCTAAATGAAAAACAAAGAACACAAAGATAAATCCATCATTCATGGTGTCCAAAAATTTAAGTAGCACACAAAACCATGATATTCATTCATGAGCAAGCTTAAAATATAAACCCATCTTCGCAATGAATAGGAATTTTAAAATCTAATTACTTACAAAAGGTAGGCTAAGGCATCACAAGTCTGACTCAATGTAAAGTGAATTAGCATATAAAGATGAGGCTTCCAAATAACTTCAATGTGCAATGTCTCCATGTCTCAAGATTCATAGAATTTCTCATCAGAATGAATGACGATGACATAATTTTATTTTCTTCTCTCTTTTATTATAAGAATCTAATATGTTTAGTTCCCCTAAGCTTTCTAATTGACCCATGTAGCGAGTGTTGAGTCAATGACTCCCAAACTAGATGGTTTTAGGGCATTAGGTGTAAAGACACCCCTAAGGACTTACTAACTCGAGTCCAAAAAGCTACGAAACTAAACTGGCCTTAATGCTACCAAGCAAAACTCCCACCTTTTGATGTGAACACTGACTGCTTACTAAGGCAAGAGGTCCAGTTACTCAGCGAAAAGTTTCGCAATGATCATTATAAATAAAAATCTCACATTTTGACGTGAACACTCACTGCTTACTGAGGCAAGAGGTCCAGTTACTCAGTGAAAAATTTATTGATGATCATTAAATTGTTTTTCTCTTTTTCTTTCTATGCCAAAGTGTTCATCCAATAAGTCATCCAATTTCAGTTAAGCCATGGAAACATACACATGAAAATCACATGTCATCCCTCACACAATTATGTGCTAATGTGCTCGTGTCAGATTAGATCAAACGTGTGAATTCTTAAATGCCTAAAGTAAGTAAATAAACTTTAAAACTCTATTATCAGATCATGTGTTCAAAATTTTAAGCTCAATAATGAAATCACATCACAGTATTTGTTTAGATCAACCAAAATTTCAAAACAATCATGAACATGCATTTATTTTTTCAATAATATATATAAAAAAATTGAGACAAAGTGTGTGTGAATGTGTCTCCCATACCCCCAAACTTAAAGTACATAGTGTCCCTAATATGTGAATAACATAGAAAGAGCTGACCTGGGAGATGGAGAACTAGCTGGATTGGCATGGCTCATAGCATACCCCCAAACTTGAACTGAAGTATGCGTTGTCCCTGAAAAACAATTACCAAAGTAATACTGGAAAACAAAAAATACTAAAAATAAATAGTAACAAGAAATATGAAAAAAAAAACAATAAAAGATACGCTGTGGGTTGCCTCGTATAAGCGCTAAGTTTAACATCTTCAACCAGACTCACAATTTGCACAAGGGCCTGGCGATCTTGCTGAAATCTTGGATAAATCGCCTGTAAAATCTGCATTGCCCAGAAAAAAACGAACTTGCTTCACCGTATGTGGGGGTGGAAGGTTGGAAATCAGGTCCACCTTTGCTTTGTAGACCTCAATCCCCTGATGAGATATGACGTGCCCAAGCACAATACCTTACTTTACCATAAAATGGCATTTCTCCCAATTAAGCACCAGGTTCTTCTCTTCTTGAGCATCAACCAAATCTGAAACTATAATCACAGGCAAAGACTCCGCTAGACCTAAGAACTTATACTTAAGATTGTCCGATAAAGGATTAAGTTCTTTCTTGGGGGGCTCAGGTGCTGCAGTCTCCTCCGTCTCACTGCTCTCCAGAGGAGCTATTGGTATTTGTCTAAAGCTTAAACAAGAGTTGAAAACAGCATCAGGTTTGGAGGTGTTCACCGCACCTTGGGAGTGTGCGCCTTGCCCAACAGTAAGTTCAGGAAGACAATTCTCCAGACCGCGCCGCACCCCAGCCTCCCCAAGGTGTGGTGCCCAGAAAGGCAGCAACTCTCCCTTTTTCCAGGCAACAACTTACCCTGTTCTGAGCCGCGACTTGAAGGCACACCTAAAGGTAATTTTCAGTAATCTTCTCCTAGTGTGTGGGGCTCGATCAAAATGCACAGGATCACTTAGACTTGTTGAAGGGCTATGATTGATTGGTCCTCAAAATTTAAGGGTTGAGATTGACTTCAAGATAGGTTCAAGAAATGGTGCACTATATAAAGGGTCACCTAGCTTCAATCTCAACAAGTGTATGTGTGACATACAAGTGAGATTAATTGTAAGAGTGCAAAGACACAAAACAAGAGAGACTCATTGTAGAGAGGCTAGTTGTTTAGAGATTGAGTAGTATAGATTGGGGATTCAAGGGCCTTGTAAGTGGGATTTTCTTGGGGAAAATTCCAAGGTAACTTAAGTCCTTATCACTTTCTTTTCTCTTATTTCGTTCTTCAAGAACAAGAGGTTTCTTGGAGAGGAGTTGTCATAACTTATAAGAACTCATTGATTTAGTGCAGAGGGCTTGGAGGAGTTCACAAAGATGTAGGCACATTGTCGAACCTCGATAACAAATTGCTTGTGTTCTTTCTTTTCTTTGATTGGTTTGTTTTAGTTCTTTACAAGTCAATCTAGACTTGGATGTTTGGAGATCACCACCTGGGCATCTCAAAGGTGATTTCCAACGGTGGTATCAAAGCTTTGGTGAGTGGGTATCGGAGCTAGAACAGAAGGTATCGGAGCAAGACTCCAAGAACCAAAGATCAACTTCTTGGGTAATTCAAGAACGGAGTAAAGATCAAGATCTGATCGTGTTCTTGAGGTCAAGAATGGAGTAGAGATCAATCTTTGATCGTGTTCTTAAGATTTAGAAGAAGTTAGAGAGCAATTGTGGGTGCTGCACAAATCTGAGATTTTCTCCGCAAGATGGGTTCGAACTTCATTGTTGAGAAGTTCGATGGAAATGGAGATTTTGCCCTTTAGAAGCGAAAAATCAAGGCTTTACTTATGCAACAGAAGGTGGACTTGGCTATTGGAGAAGATGACGCTTTTCCAGCAAGTATCACAGAAGTTCAGCAGATTGGGATGAAGAAGATGGCGTATAACACCATCTTTCTGCACATCTCAGATAGTGTCACAAGTGAGTGCGAAGACTCGAAAGATCCAGCTATTTGGAAGAAACTAGATGAGTTATTTCTTTCCAAGACTTTCCCTAATAAGATTTATCTTCTTAAACGAATCTTTACTTTTAAAATGGATCCTAATAAAGAGTTACAAGATAATCTTGATGTGTTTAATAAACTAGTTCAAGATTTGGCTAGTTGTAGTGTAACATTCTCGGATGAACAATTGGCTGTTATATTATTGAATTCTCTTCTTGATTATTTTGAAAGTTTGATCAATGCTATTGAATATGGAAGAGATACACTAACCAAGGAAATTGTAATCAATGCTATAAGGGCTCATGATTTCAAAGCTAAGATGAGGGAAGCATCAAGTGGAGAAAGATTGTTCGTTAGAGGAAGGCCAGCAACTCGAAATAGCAGTAGCATCCATGGCAACTACTAGGAGAAATCAAAGGGTAGAAGGCAAAGCCATAGGAGTTCGCATTCTAAACTGAAGTTTGGAGGGAAACGATGCTACTACTGCAATAAAGAGGGTTATCTTAAGAAATATTGCAAGAAGAAGATGTGGGATGAGAGAAGAGGAAGCCATACCAAGAATGGAGAGGCTTCGGTTGCCAAAGGAGAATAGCAAGATGATGTTCTTGTTGTGTGCTCAAATATGAGCAGGAGGCAAGGCAGCAAGAAATGGATCCTGGATTCTGGGTGCACTTATCACATGTGCCCTCACAAGGATTGGTTCAAGAATTTCAAAGAAATCAATGATGGAAGGCTTTTCTTGGGGAATGATACTTCTTGCCAAGTGAGGGGGATAGGAGACATCCAATTGAGGATGCTTGATGAAGTCACAAGGCTACCGCGGAATGTGAGGTATCTTTCGGATTTGAGAAGAAACTTGATCTCATTGGGGCATCTAGATTCCAGGGGTACACATACAAAGTAGAGGGAGGAAATATCAAGGTAACCAAGGGATCTTTGATAGTGATCAAAGCAGCAATAAAGGATAGTCTCTATGAGATGATCGGAGAGGCAGAAATCAAGGATCAAGCAGCAAGCTTAATGGCTAAGATGGATAAGGTAGTTCTTTGGCACAATCACTTGGGACATATGAGCGAAAAGGGCCTGCAAGTTCTCAACAAAGATGGTCTACTTAGTGATGACAAGGAAGAGAAACTTGATTTCTGCGAATGTTGTGTTCTTGGGAAGCAACATCGGGTCAGCTTCAACATCAGAGTGCACAAGTCTAAGAGAATCCTTGACTACATTCATGCGAATCTTTGGGGGCCAGCAAGAACATAAACACAGGGAGGTAATGTTTACTTTCTGTCTTTAATTGATGATTATTCAAGAAAGGTTTGGGTTTATTTGCTTAAAAATAAATCAGATGCTTTGAATAAATTTGTGGTGTGGAAAAAGTTGCTGGAGACTCAAACGGGTAGGGTAGTTATGGTGTTAAGAACCGATAATAGATTAGAATTTTTTTAATAAGGATTTTGATAAATTATGTGAATTAAATGGGATTCTAAGACATAGAATGGTTGTGAAAACCTTTTAGCAAAATGAAGTTGCTGAGAAGATGAATAAGACCCTTATGCAATAGGTTAGGTGCATGTTAATTGGGTCCGGTTTACTAAAATGTTTTTGGGGGGAAGCTGTGTCTACTACTGCATATTTGGTTAATAGATCACCCTCTAGGGCTTTAGACCTTAAGACTCCTATGGAGATGTGGAGTGGTAAACCCCCTGAGTTAGATAACCTTAAGACTTTTGGGTGACTTAGCCCAAGGTCTAGAAAATATGTGTTTTTAGGATATAGGGAAGGGGCTAAGGGGTATAGGTTATGGTCCTTAGAGCAAAAAGGATTTAAACTCATAATAAGTAAGGATATCATTTTTAATGAGAATTTATTTCTTTATTTGGAGAAAACTTACCCTGCAGGGGATAGTGAGTAAACATGTTCGATATTTGTGAAGCATAGCATCAAGGAAAATTCAGTTCAGGTAGAGCAAGGAAGGCAAAACGATTTGGACCAGGTAGAGCCCATTGATGAAGGCCAAGCTCAGGACACTTGAGAGGAGGCTGAACTAGAAAGGGATGATGCAGCAAGTCAAAATGACTATCAGCTCACAAGGGACTGGGGAAGGAGGGTGGTCAGACCACCTTTGAGATATGGTTTTGTTGATGCTAATGTAGCAGCTCCTTATTAAGAAGGAGGGGTTGAACCAGAAACTTACATGGATGCCATGGAATGTAAGGATTCGTCAAAGTGGCAGCTAGCTATGGAGGAAGAAATGGATTCTTTGAAGAAGAACAACTCTTGGGAATTGGTGCCCAAACCCGAAAAATAGAGATTTGTGGATTGTAGGTGGATCTACAATATCAAAGAAGGGAACACTCTAGGGGATGAAGTCCAGTATAAGGATACGCTGGTGGTGAAGGGATTCACATAAAGAGAAGGCATAAATTTCACCGAAATATTCTCACCAGTTGTGAAATACAAGATGATAAAGATAGTGTTAGCAATGGTGGTCTAATTCAATTGGGAAATCGGGCAAATGGATGTGAATACAGTGTTCTTACATGGAGAGCTTGATGAGACCATCTACATGAGGCAACCCGAAGGTTATGAGGAAGAAATGCAGGGAGATTTGGTGTGCCAATTGAAGAAATCTCTATATGGCCTAAAGTAATCACCTCGGCAATGGAACAAGAGGTTCGATTCCTTTGTAACTAGCTTGGGTTTCATGAGGAGCTACTATGATTCGTGCTTGTACTACCAGGGGCACAAGGTGGAGGAAGTGGTGATCATCCTCATTTATATTGATGATCTGCTGCTGTTTGGGAGCAGCATGGAGAGGATAGGAAAATTGAAGTCTCAATTCAGTGAGGAGTTTGAGATGAAGGATCTTGGCCATGCACAGAAGATCATTGGAATGAGTATAATCCAGGAAAGGGAGAGAAACAGATTGAAGATTTCTCAAACTTCCTACATAGAGAATATGATATCTAAGTTCTCTATGGAAGATAGCAAACCAGTTAACGTTCCCCTTGCTAGTCATTTCAAGTTCTCCAGCGATCAATGTCCAAGAACGAATGAGGAGAAGAAGGAAATGGAAAAGGTCCCTTACTCTAGTGCGGTTGGATCTGTAATGTTCACCATGGTAAGCACTAGACCTGACATTGCTCATGCAATAAGTGTTCTCAACAGGTTTATGAGTAATCTTAGAAAGGAGCATTGGCTTGGGATGAAGTGGTTGCTGAGATACTTAAAGGGAAGCCCAGATGTGGGGCTGGTTTATGAGAAGAGGGGTAAGTCTATCTGTCTATAGGGTTATGTTGATTCGGACTATGGAATAGATTGGGATAAAAAAAGATCAGTTACCTCCTACTTCTTCAACTTAAATGAATGTTGTATAAGTTTGAAGGCTCAGTTGCAGCCGGGTGGTAGCACTCTCAACAACCGAGGCTGAGTAAATAGCGGCAACAGAAGCCATTAAGGCGGCTATATGGTGCAAAGGGTTGTTGGAAGAGTTGAAGGTACTAAAAGAGCAGGTGGTGGTGTATTCAGATAGCCAAAGTGTATTGCATTTGTGCAAGAATCCGATGTTCCATGAGAGGACAAAGCATATAGATGTTTGGTACCATTTCTTTCGGGAAAATGTTACGGAATGATGCATTCATGTGGATAAGGTGGCCACAGAAGAAAATCCTGCAGATTTAGGTACTAAATTTATACCTCTAAGTAAGTTCAATCATTGCCTTGGACTTCTTAAGATTGGAGTCAGTTGATAAGGTGACTCAAGTTAAGTTTGGATCCTGAGTTCTCTGCACAATAGGTTTGGGGTTAATCGCTTAGACAAAGGTAGAGATTGTTGGTATTTGTCTAAGGCTTAAACAGGAGTTGAAAATAGCATCAGGTTTAGAGGTGTGCGTCGTACCTTGGGAGTGTGTGCCTCACCCAGCAGCAAGTTCAGGAAGACAGCTCTCCAGGCAACGCCGCGTCCCAGCCTCCCTTAGGTGTGGCGCCCAGAAACTCTCCCTTCTTCTAGGCCGCGGCTTGCCCTGTTCTGAGTCACGGCTTGAAGGCACACCTGAAGGCAATTTTCAGCAATCTTCTTCTAGTGCGTGGGGCTTGATCAAAATTCACAGGATCACCTAGACTTTTTGAAGGGCTATGATTGATAGGTCCTCAAGATCTAAAGGTTGAGATTGACTTCAAGATCAGTTCAAGAAGTGGTGCACTATATAAAAGGTCACCTAGCTTCAATCTCAACAAGTGTGTGTGTGACATACAAGTGAGATCAATTATAAGAGTGCAAAGACACAAAACAAGAGAGACTCATTGTAGAGAGGCTGGTTGTTTAGAGAGAGAGTAGTATAGATTGGGGATTCAAGGGCCTTGTAAGTGGGATTTTCTTGGGAAAAATTTCAGGGTAACTCAAGTCCTTATCACTTTCTTTTATCTTCTTTCATTCTTCAAGAATAAGAGGTTTCTTGGAGAGGAGTTGCTGTAACTTGTAAGAACTCATTGATTTAGTGCAGAGGGCTTGGAGGAGCTCATGGGGACGTAGGCACATTGCCGAATCTCGATAACAAATTGCTTGTGTTCTTTCTTTTCTTTGATTGGTTTGTTTTAGTTCTTTACAAGTCAGTCTAGACTTGGGTGTTTGGAAGATCACCACCTGGGCATCTCAAAGGTGATTTCCAATAGGAGCAGACTCCAAAATGGCATTTGCTTGCTCAAGTAACTTATCCATATCCAAATCCTCTCCAAACTGAGCAAAGCATGCCTCCAAGGGGTCCTCCATGCTGTATTCATCCACAGTCTCCTCCGTCTCACTGCTCTCCCGAGGAGCAAACTCCAAAATAGCATTCGCTTGCTCAAGTAATTTATCCAAATCCAAATCCTCTCCAAACAGAGCAAAACATGCCTCTAGGGGGTCCTCAATGCTTGATTCTTCCACCATTTTTTATTTAATTTTTAATTTTTAATTTTTTTTATAAGCAATTGCAAGTAGAAACAAATAAAATAAAATAAAATTGCAAAAATAAAAATGAAACAAAAATGCTAACTAAACTAGTAGAAAAATAAAATCAATTCAGACAAAAATTTAATTTTCACAAACAAAACAACTTCCCGGCAACGGCACCAAAAACTTGTTGTGAGTTTTAAATTACTCGTAAGCACACGAGTCATTTGTAATATAGTGTGTGCAAGTGCGAGGTCGAATCCATAGGAAATTGCGTCGTGAAAATATATTTTTATCTAAACTAAAGCTATTTTTACCTAGTTCCGAATTTTGAATTGTATTTTGCAAAGAATATCAACTAAACTAAACTGAGTTGAAAGAAATGATAAAAATACTAAAGTTTCTGAATCCACCCCACCAAAATAAAGCATATATTTTCATGTTTTGTATAAAAGTAATCTATCAAATAATTCCATGAATCCACCATTATACAAATCACAGCGAATACACTAATTCAACCAAATCATCCAGTGTATCCCTTTAGAATCACAATGGACATCCAATTTACTTTGGATGATCCGCCGTATCTGGCAGACGAAACACAAGAAATATCCAATTTGAATAATTTAAATACAATCAATCATAAGAATTTACTCAAACAATTGAAACAAAACATTAATACTAAAAATATCAAAATTGTACGAACATATCTGAAAATATTATGCCAAACAATGGCAACTCATGATTATGAAACTAAATTTCATAATTAAAGTGCTAAACATAAAACTTTAAACTCAAAAGAAATAAATTAAAACTGACTATACATTGAGAGAAATTCCACTCGCAGCACTTCCCCCCCTTTGTAGCAAAGCCTTGGAGATCCCCTAGATTGCTCGCAAAAGTCCTTAGGATTGCACACCTTTTTGATGAAGTGAAATGGGGATTTTATAGGGGAACTCCATGAGTGCAATGTGTTTCCAATCCGATGTGGGATTTAAGCCTTCACATGCACATCAAAAACTTTTGCCCACGCTGAAATCCCGCACAGCCTGACCTTTGTCTACTGAAACTATCATAACTTTCTCTAGAAAAATCATATTTACGAGCCATAAAATTCCCTAAAAAAATAGACATCCGGATCTTTCCAACATATATGGCTCATCTCTTGGTTCTTCCTGAATCAGTACAGTTTAATCCGCAAAAATGACTAATCTGTACGGGCAATTCTAGCAATTTAGTGAAACTCCTTTCCAAGTGCTTGTAAACCTGTAAAACAACGAAAAAACAACTCAAAGTAACAAATTCTTAAGCTAACAAATGTAAATTAAGGGGCCAAAATATGCAATATTTGGCACTCATGAGCTACTTAGGACAAAAAAAGGTAGAGATTCTAATTTTGTGGCTGTGGAAAGATTTAGTAAAATGACAAATTTAATTCCATGCCATAAAACAGATGATGCCACAAACATAACTGATTTGTTTTTCAAGAAAAATAGTGCGACTCCATGGTGTACCTAGGAGTATTGTTTCTGATAGGGATGTTAAATTCCTTAGCTACTTTTGGAAGGTTTTGTCGGGAAAATTAGGTACCAAACTTTTATTTTCCATTACTTATCATCCACAGACTGACGGACAGCCTGAAGAAGTCAATAGGACTCTAACTCAACTCTTACACACTGTCATTCAAAAGAATTTAAAAAACTTGGGAGGATCGTTTGCCATATATAATAGGACTTTGCATACTACTACTTCTTATTCTCTCTTTGAAATTGTTTATGGTTTTAATCAACTTACTCTTTTAGATTTGATGCCTTTATGATTACGCCCAAAGTATAACACGGTTATTTGTAGTACAGCTTTGGGGTGTCGATTCCACAGGGGAACAAGTTAATTACAGAAGAAGGTGTATACTTGAACACAAATGATAAAAGATTGATTGAAAGAATCTGAATTGTTTATTTTATGAAAATTATGTGAATGATTGAATAATATAATAAAGAAATGACAAGGTTCTGGAAATCCTTCCTAGGTCCGTTGCCTTAATACTAACTTGATTCAGTTGTTTTTATCTCGATTGCAAGTTTCACATCCCAAACAGGCAATCGAAAAATATTCGATTAAAGTGCATTTATAAATCCTAATGTAATTGTTATGAAATCTTCTTTACTTTCAAGCACACATGATCTAACTTATAAATTATCAAGAGACGACGATATATCTAAACGACAATACCGCAGCAATGGACAAATCTATAAAAGAGATCTACCGGACTCAATCACACCCAAACAGGTACACATAAGAAAAGCATGACTGAACTTATATGGAAAAGAAGCATGCAATCACCGGAGTAATAATAAATATACTAATTAAATTAAGAATAAAATATAACAATGTTTAACGAAAATAATATCCAACTACAATCGAATCAAATAAAGAAAAATAAGAACAACTACACCTAGGGATTCATCCCTTCGCCTTGCTTGGAGACTAGCCAACAATGGGGCTCATGCTTCCTTGAGTTGCCTCCAACCTCTCAACGATCATCCTCAACTTGCCCTCCAAATTTATACTTTCGGATTCCTCCTAAAGGCCCTCTGGATTGCTCCTAAAGGTCCTCTAGAGTCACTCTCTGATGATTTCAGATGAGCTCCGATTGATGCTCAAAGCTAAAGTGGAGTGGGTCTTATATAGGCAAATACCAAGAGTGAAATGTGTTTCCCATCCGATGTGGGATGTGGGATATAGAAATGCGTTTTCCAACCGATGTGGGATATGGGATTTAAGCCAAAAATCACGCTGAAATCCCGCACAGCCCGCACAGCCTGACCTTTGTCTACTAAAACTGCCATAACTTTCTCTACAAAGATCCTTTTGACGAACCGTAAAATTCTCCAGAAAATAGACTTCTGGATCTTTCTAAGCATATATTGCTCATCTCCTGGTTCTTCTTGTATCAATACAGTTTAATTTTCAAAGATGATTGATCTGTACGGGCAATTCTCGCAATTTAGTGAAACTCCTTTCCAATGCGGGCAGCAGTAGTTGCTCTTTTAAGCCCTCCATCTTGTCCTTCCGGAAGTATTCCTTCACTCCAGTATGCCTTGAGTCTTTGTACTTCAAGCAATGATAACTTTTCCTCCTCTTTTGAGCTTAAAGTACCTGAAAATGCACTGACGTAGATCAATGATCCAAGAATGATACTTTAGAGTTGTTAACGTATAAAAGTGCAATTAAAACCTATATCAACCCTAAAATGCTAACAATTAAGTACTGTTAAGATGCATTTTATAACTCTCATCACAACCCCTAACTAGCTTATTGCTAGTCCCTAGCAATTCAAGCGAAAATAAGAGATGAATTCTATGGTAGGAGTTAAAAACAAAGTAAAGCAATGCTAGCGTTGAACCAAGAGTAATTCACTTTTTGTCTCAAAAATTGCACATAACATACGGCACATAGAATCATTAAATTTCACCTAAGTCCAAAAGTAATCCAAACATCAATCTTAAAATTGTTATTGACTCTTAACATCCATCTTACCACAAACCATTAATCCAAACACTCAGATGATTTTATGCATAACAGTCATGAATACAAGTCTTGGCCTCTAAAAACATAATAAATTGCATGACATCAATCACAAAAACAAGCTCCATAGGCTCACTTTTCAAATCACTCTCCACTATTGTAGAAAAATCACACTACATTGGATCAAAAGGTCTTTAATAAGCTTGTAACGTTAGGCTAAGGTAAAGGTTAAGAAAGAACGGGAAGGATTCAAAAAGTAGAAGAACTTAATCTCTTAGTTTTGAACACAACTCTTTAAGCACTAGATAACCTTACTTCAACACCCAACTCTTTCAACCATTTTTTGAGCATTTCTTTTAACAAATCACCATTTTTTTTCTTTTTTTTCTTTCTTCTTTCTTTGCCATAATTCATTTTTTTTTTATTTTGGCACATAACCATTCACCTTCTTTTTCATCATTTTTTTTTCTTTTTCTTTTCCACAACCCCCAACTTATCTCCTTTAATGTACTTGGGTTGTGGTAGTGATATTTTTTTTTTCATATTTCCACCTTTACTCCTTTTAAGTGTTTTGTATAACTAAGTTCTTTTAAAAGAAAGGTAAGGATAAAATATTTTTAGGCTCATAAAGGTAAGTAAATGGTTTATCGAAAGAAACGAGGTTCAATTTTTCTTTTCAAGAAAAAGGCTCAAATAGGTGACTAGCGATAAATATAGCAATGGTGGGTTTGAAAGGCTCAAACGGTTCAAAAATGGCCTATATCATATCCTAAGTAGTGTGCATTCTAGGAATTCGCCTCAAGTGGTTATCAAGTAAGTTCTAGAGCTTGTCGAGACCGCAAAAATATTCACAAAATAATCACACATAAAATTTCTCTAGATGTTATAGACTAATCATACAATCTTACCACAAACTAGAGTCTCAAACCAAATGAAGATTGATATTTAAATTAATTTCAAACCAAAACAAAATTTAACTCCTTCTAAATACTATCTGTTATCTCAATTAAGTTTATATCATTGACATGTAAATTGACTCTAAGGCTAACACAAAGCATGCTAAACAAAAACAAAGATAACACCAGGCAGTTCAATGAAAGAAAAAGAATATGTTTCTTCCACCCCCAACTGAAAAATCAATTGTCCTCAATGTTAAAGAAAAAGGTAAAGGAAACTCCCTTTGTAAGCAAAAATGCATGGCAGCTGAAACTTGTGCACCTCCATATGAACTGCATCATAACCTTCTGGTTGAAAGTCTGATCTACAATATAGAACAAACAAAAAGAAAGCATCTGTGGTGTACCATTAAGACTTCCATCGTGTGTTAGCATACTAAAAATTAAAAGTAAAATACAAATAAAAAAATAAAAAAAAACGAAACAAATGAACAACACAAAAACAAATAAAAGAAAAAAAAATGTACCTCTGTTGTGTGGTCAAGGTAAGTAGATAAGATCCATAGGTGGAATGTCTTCCATTTTCGGATCTTGTCTATCCATTAAGATCTTAAGGCGTTGACCATTGACTTTAAAGACCCAGCCATCTCTAGTATCCTCAATTTCTACCGCCCCATTTTTAGAAACATTTTTCACCACAAAAGGGCCGGTCCACCTCGACCGAAGTTTTTCAGGATGCTTATGGAGTCTAGAGTCATACAAGAACACCTGATCATTAGGTTTAAACGTTTTACTCAAAATATTTTTATCATGGAATACTTTCATCTTAGCCTTATAGATTCTAGAGTTCTCATAAGCATCATTCCTTAACTCCTCTAACTCGGTCAACTGATATTTCCGAAGCTTACCGGCTTCTCCTATGTCAAAATTAAAAGATTTAATTGCCCAATACGCTCGATGGCCCAAAGTGCATCAACTAGTCTCAGGGACCAATCCTTGCGATCCGGGTTAACCGTTTTTTCTAAAATTTGTTTAATCTCCTTATTAGTGAGCTCTACTTGCCCACTAGTCTGAGGATGATAAGCGGTAGAAATTTTATGTAATACCTCATATTTTCGCATCAAAGCTTCAAAAGAACGGTTGCAAAAATGTGTACCTTGATCACTAATTATAGCACATGGTGTACTAAATCGAGATAACACATTTTCTTTAAGAAATTTAATTACCGTTCTATTATCATTGCTTCAGCAAGCTGCTGCCTCTACCCACTTAGATACATAATCTATTGCCACAATGATATATAGGTATCCAAAGAAAGGAGGAAAGGGTCCCATAAAATCAATGCCCCAATAATCAAAGATTTTAATTACTAAAATGGGGTTTAAGGGCATCATATTTCGACGAGACACAGCTCCTAACTTTTGACACCTTTCACAGCGACAATAGGCGTTTGCATCCTTAAACAAGATAGGCCAATAAAATCCACACTGCAAAATTTTTGCAGTGATTTTTTTCATTGAAAAGTGGCCTCCACAAGCTAGGGAATGACAAAATTCTAAGACACGTCCAATCTCTTCATTAGGGATGCAACACCTTAGAATTTGGTCCGGGTAATACTTGAAAAGATAGAGGTCATCCCAATACAAATTACGTACCTCATATAAAAATTTCCTCATGTCTTGAGCGCTCCAATCCACTTGTATCTCACCTGTAACCAAGTAATTCACAATGTGAGCAAACCATGGTAAGGAAGTAACAAAAAGTAAATACTCATCGGGAAAGTCATCTTTGATCGGCATGTCATCAGATGTGTCTTCAAATGTGAGCCTTGAAAGATGGTCAGCCACTACATTCTCTACTCCTTTCTTGTCTTTGTTGGTGATGTCGAATTCTTATAGGAGTAGGATCCATCGTATTAAGCGCACCTTAGCATCCTTCTTTGTAAAAAGGTATTTGAGAGCAGCATGATCTGTAAAAATAAGGATAGGAGAACCAATTAAGTATGCACGAAATTTATCTAAAGCAAATACTACAGCTAGCAATTCTTTTTCAGTTGTGGAGTAATTCATCTGAGCACTATTCAAAGTCTTACTAGCATAGTAAATTACGAAAGGTTTTCCCTCTCTTCGTTGTCCAAGAATAGCACCTACAGCGTAGTCACTAGCATCACACATGATATCAAACGGTAAATTCCAATCAGGTGACTGCATTATAGGTGCTGAAGTAAGCTTGCCAATCAGTGTTTTAAAAGCCTCTTGACAAGCTGGAGTCCACTCAAATGGGGTATCTTTAATTAGGAGGGCACATAATGGTCTAGATATGTTTGAAAAATTTTGTATGAACCTCCTATAAAAGCCAGCATGACCAAGGAAAGATCTCACATCTTTTATTGTCTTAGGTGTAGGCAATTTGGAGATTAATTCAATCTTAGATTGATCAACCTCTATTCCTTTAGAAGAGACAATATGCCCTAAGATATTACCGGATGGGACCATGAAATGACATTTTTCCCAGTTTAAAACCAATTCTTTTTCCTCACATCGAATTAATACTCTTTCCAAATTCATTAAGCATGTATCAAATGAAGATCTAAAAACAGTCAGGTCATCCATAAAAACCTCAATGCAATTTTCAACCATGCCACTAAAAACATTCATCATGCAACGTTGAAAAGTGGCAGGGATATTACATAATCCAAATGGAATTCTACGAAAAGCATAAGTGCCAAAGGGACAAGTAAAAGTGGTTTTATCCTGGTATTCTAATGCAATTTCTATCTGATAATAGCCAGTATAACCATCTAAGAAACAGTAAAAAGGATGACCAGCTACACGCTCAAGAATTTGATCAATAAAAGGGAGTGGGAAATGGTCTTTCCGGGTGGTAGTATTTAATTTTCTGTAATTAATGCACATATACCACCCGGTCACAAGTTTGGTAGGGACTAACTCTCCTAGGTCATTCATTACCACAGTGACTCCAGACTTTTTGGGAACGACTTGTGCAGGACTTACCCATTTACTATCAGCTGTGGGATATATAATACCCGCATCTAATAGTTTCAGCACTTCATTTTTCACTACTTCTTTCATAGTGGGGTTAAGTCTACGTTGAGGGTCTCTATGAGGACTGGTTCCTTCATCCAAATTTATTTTATGGGAGCATATCAGGGGACTAATTCCCTTCAAATCAGCCATGCTCCATCCTAAGGCCGATTTATATGTAATTAAAGTCTGAATTAATTTCTCACATTGGGTCTCAGATAATTCAGAAGAAATAATAACAGGAAAGGTATCACCTGGACCGAGAAAGGCATGTTTTAAACCCTTAGGTAGTGGCTTCAATTCGACTTTAAGTGCTTCCACACTTGAGGGGATTTGTTTTCCGCTTCTTTCGGGTAACTCCTCGAACCTTGGATGCCATGCTCGAGTGCCATAATCCTAAGATTTGTCAAAAATCGCACAAATGTCAATTATATCAGTTTTATCATCAAATAAATCAATCTCAGAATTAACAAGAAAACTCTTAAAATGATCAAAATCATGAGCCATGGAAACTCCCTCATCGATGAGTGACTCGATCATATATAGCTGGTGGTTTTCGTCCTCATCTTCGGGCTGTTTTGCAACATTGAAAATGTTCACTTCTAAGGTCATGTTTCCAAAAGACAGCTTCATGAGTCCATTCCTATAATTAATAAGAGCATTTGCAGTAGCAAGGAAAGGTCTACCCAAAATCAAAGGAATTTTAGAGTTAGTGTCAACCGCAGAAGTAGTATCAAGGATTAGGAAATCAACAGGATAGTAAAATTTATCAATATGAATCAACACATCCTCTACCACACCCCGGGGTACTTTGACTGAACGGTCAACCAGTTGTAGTACCACGCCGGTTGGTTTGATTTCTCCTAAACCTAGCTGTAAATAAATGGAAAATGGCATCAGGTTTATACTAGCTCCTAAATCTAGCAAGGCTTGTCCAACCTCATGATTTCCAATGCTACAAGCAATGGTAAGACAACCCGGATCCTTGTATTTTGGGGAATTCTTTCCTCAATTAAGGCACTAACTTGCTCAGTTAGGAATGTAATTTTCTTAACATGGTGTTTCCTCTTAATTGTGCATAAATCTTTGAGAACTTTTGCATAAGTAGGAACGACAAAGTTCAAGGGAAACAAGTTAATTACAGAAGAAGGTGTATACTTGAACACAAATGATAAAAGATTGATTGAAAGAATCTGAATTGTTTATTTTATGAAAATTATGTGAATGATTGAATAATATAATAAAGAAACGACAAGGTTCTGGAAATCCTTCCTAGGTTCGTTGCCCTAATCCTAACTTGATTCAGTTGTTTTTATCTCGATTGCAAGTTTCACATCCCAAACAGGTAATCGGAAAATATTCGATTAAAGCGCATTTATAAATCCTAATGTAATTGTTATGACATCTTCTTTACTTCAAGCACACATGACCTAACTTATAAATTATCAAGAGACGACAATATATCTAAACGACAATACCGCAGTAATGGAAAAATCTATAAAAGAGATCTACCGGACTCAATCACACCCAAATAGGTACACATAAGAAAAGCATGACTGAACTTATATGGAAAAGAAGCATGCAATCACCGGAGTAATAATAAATCTACTAATTAAATTAAGAATAAAACATAACAATGTTTAACGAAAATAATATCCAACTACACCTAGGGATTCATCCCTTCGCTTTGCTTGGAGACTAGCCAGCCATGGGGCTCATGCTTCCTTGAGTTACCTCCGGCCTCTCAATGATCATCCTCAGCTTGCCCTCCAAATTTATACTTTTGGATTGCTCCTAAGGCCCTCTGGATTGCTCCTAAAGCCCTCTCGAGTCATTCTCTGATGATTTTAGATGAGCTTCGATTGATGCTCAAAACTAAAGTGGAGTGGGTCTTATATAGGCAAATACCAAGAGTGCAATGTGTTTCCCATCCGATGTGGGATGTGGGATATAGAAATTCGTTTTCCAACCGATGTGGGATGTGGGATTTAAGCCTAAAATCACACTGAAATCCCGCACATCCCGCATAGCCTGACCTTTGTCTACTAAAACTGCCATAACTTTCTCTACAAAAATCCTTTTAATGAACCATAAAATTCTCCAGAAAATAGACTTCCGGATCTTTCTAAACATATATGACTCATCTCTTGATTCTTCTTGTATCGATACAGTTTAATTTTCAAATATGATTGATCTGTACGGGCAATTCTCGCAATTTAGTAAAACTCCTTTCCAATGCGGGCAGCAGTTGTTGCTCTTTTAAGCCCTCTATCTTGTCCTTCTGGAAGTATTCCTTCACTCCAGCATGCCTCGAGTCTTTGTGCTTCAAGAAATGATAACTTTTCCTCCTTTTTTGAGCTTAAAGTACCTGAAAATGCACCGAAGTAGATCAATGATCCAAGAATGATACTTTAGAGTTGTTAACGTATAAAAGTGCAATTAAAACCTAGATCAACCCTAAAATGCTAACAATTAAGTACTGTTAAGATGCATTTTATGACTCTCATCACTTTACTTATTGATAAAAAAAAGTAGTTTGGATGGACACAGGAAGGTCGAATTGGTGAAATCAATTCATGAGAGGGTACGGCTTCAAATTGCACAGAAGAGTGAAAAGATTTCTTCCTAAGCCAATAAAGGGCGAAGGCGTGTCATCTTTGAACCAAAAGATTGGCTTGGGTTAACATGCGCAAAGAAAGATTCCCAGCCCATAAAAGGATTAAATTCCATCCTCGAGGAGATGGACATTTTCAAATCCTTGAGAAATTTAATGATAATGCTTATAAAGTGGATCTTCTAAGTTAGTATAATGTCTCTACTACTTTCATTGATTTTGATCTTTCTCTCTTTGATGCAGGTAACGATTTGAGGTCGAATTATTTTGAGGAGAGGGGGAATGATGGACACCATGGTGGACTGAGTCTTAAGGATCCCTTGCAAGTTCTAGATGGGCCAATCACAAGGTCAAGAGCTAAGAAGATTAAGGAAGCAATGCAAAGATTGGTGCAATCCACTTGGGTCGAGTTTGCAAATTTATCGAGTAAGACCCCAACATTCAAGATGGGCTTAAAAGAAAAATAACCAGCTTTAATCCATATGATACAAGCTATAGAGGGGGGCGATATAGCCTAGTGGTTTTGTGTAGACTTTTTATTTCATTAAGTATAGGCATATGGGCCTATTTTGTATTTCTATGGTTGTAGGCGTTTGGGCCCATTTGATTCATTAAGTGGACTTTTTTAATTAGCTATAAGCATGTAGTTTAGGATGTTTTGGGCTTGAAGATGTTTAGCCCATGTCTTTTAATTGATGTAGGCCTTATTCTGCCCTAGGGTTTCATGGAGGGGTACAAAAACACTTGTAGCCATATTTTAAGGTAAGTTGAACGTGAATGAAGTTTTCTTCATATAGAATTTCAGTTTTCTCTACTTGTTCTTGATTGAACGAAGAACATATCAAAGGCAAATCCATTGTGGCATTCTCACCGAATCTAGGTTCTTGAAACAAGATTTTAACGGGTCTAGATTATCTTGACTTGATTATTGGTTTTCTTGGGTAAGTTTCAACTTGATTGTGCGTTCAAGGGAATTCCAACCCACGGGTTCACATGAGTGAGGGAGAGTATGAGCCCATGTGCAGTACTAGTGCTACTAGTGCAAAGAAGGAAGAGACTTAGAGGATGTGCATTAATTGCAGAGCGATCAACAATATTACAATAAAGTATCGTCATCCCATTCCTAGATTAGATGATATGCTTGATGAATTGCATGGTTCATGTATTTTCAGTAAAATAGATTTTAAAAGTGGCTACCATCAAATTAGAATGAAGGAGGGAGATGAATGGAAAACTGCTTTTAAGACTAAATATGGACTTGATGAATGGTTGGTTATGCCATTGGGAATTACAAATGCACCTAGTACTTTCATGAGATTAATGAACCATGTATTACATGTGTTCATAGGCAAATTTGTAGTCGTGTACTTTGATGATATCCTAGTGTACAACAAGAACTTAGATGAACATATTGAGTATTTAAGATGTGTGTTCGATGTGTTGAGATGTGAAAAGTTGTATGCTAATTTTAAGAAATGTATCTTTTGCATGGAAAAAGTTGTTTTTCATGGTTATGTTGTTCATACAAAAGGTATTGAGGTGGATAAAAAGAAAGTCAAGGCCATAAAGGAGTGGCCAACGCCTAAAGGCATCACTTAGGTAAGAAGCTTTCATGGTTTAGCTAGCTTTTATAGGCATTTTGTTAAGGATTTTAGCACCATTGCTGTCCCACTCACTAAAATAATTAAAAAGAATGTTGGATTTCATTGGGGGATTGATAAAACGAATGCATTTGCTACTATTAAAGAAAGGTTATATTCTGCACCTGTGTTAGCATTACTTGAGTTTAACAAAACTTTTGAGATTGAATTTGATGCTTCAGGAATATTAATTGGAGCCGTTTTGATGCAGGATAAGCGGCCCATAGCCTTCTTCAGTGAGAAGTTGTAATACCCGTATTCGTAAAGAAAGGGTAAAGAAGTAATTTGTAAAATATTACGTGGAGTTAAAATAATGTATATGTGAAAATTTTAATTTTTATAAAGTAATTCTCAAAGAAAAAAAAAAGGGACTCGTGGTGGTGTAAAGAAAAAGAAAAAGAAAAAAAATGTCGAGATAAAGGAAAAAGAAAAAAAAAATTGGATGTGGTAACACCTAGCTCCAGGTGTTGCCAAATTAACCTACTTTTCTTAGCATGTTGCACAGCAACAACGGTGACAGTGCCGTGAAAATTTATTATATATATATTGAATTGTTTTATTAGTTTTACCAAATCCTATTTGGTTTTCTTCAAATCTCAAATCTAAACTACTATATTTCTTAAACACTTGGGGACCGAAAGAAATATTGAAAGAGTAAAATTTTGAAGGGGTTATGGGAGAATTTCAAGAGAATCACGGGAAGCTCTAAGAAAAATAGAAGGTAATAACGTGAAGTTTATTTTTGAAATTTAGCATACATGAAATTTTTGAAATTCAAAGTGGGAATTTTCAAAGGGTGTGAATTATGGAAGAATTGAAGAATAAATTAGAATTTAATATGAATATTATGTTAGGTGTTGACGATCAGCAACTGGGGGAAATTACTGAGAGGAACAGGAAAGGCAAGGAGGTGATCCACGAGTAGCTTTAAGTGCTACGTGGTGAGTTAGATTTACTTTAAGTAATCAAGATAAATATGAAATATATAGTGGTAATATTTGAATAACTTATTACCTTATGATTTGATAATAGATGAAAGTTGTTTGATGGGTATGATAAGTATAATTGATATGTGGAAAGTTATTATATAACAAGTAATATTATTGGAATAATGAGTCGATTTAATAATGAAGGGGATAAATGAAATTATTGATGAGTTATGGTTGATAAATTGATGTGATATATGAGGAGAAGAAATTAGTGAAATTGATCAAATATTAATTTGAGAAAAGATAGGATAGCTAAATTAAATGTCTGAATACATGTTTGTTGTTATATTATTGTTCATATGCATATGCATGAAATAAAAGAATCAGTAGGAGGTCGGTCTAAATGAAAAACCGTGACAGTCGGTATATGCTGGAAATATATGAAAACCGTGACAACCGGTATATGCTGAACATAAAAGAACCGAGAGGGGGCCGGTCTAAATGAAACAAAAGAATCGAGAGGGGCCCGGTCTAAGATAAAAACATGTTGACATGTGGGAAGACATTCCCTAATAATAATTCATGCACTGCATCTGTTTTAAATATTGATTGTATTACTGAAATGCTGAAGTGTTGTTTGTTATTTTAAATTTATAAGTGAATAAGTCTCACAGAGAGACAGTTATGGTGAGAAAGAAACATAGAAGTATGATATAATAAAAACTACCTAAATGGTAGACTACATGTTGTGAACCTCATAATGAGGTAGTTATGAGATAATTGATGGTCTTAAAGTGAACAAATATATAAGAAGAAGAGATTGATAGAGAATGAGACTTATGATATGTGTAGTGATAGTAGAATGCTATTATCAAGTTATATGAGATATAAACGATTAAATATTAAAAGACTATATATACGAATTGAATACTTCTAGTAAATTTAATTCACTGAGCTTGTTAAGCTCATCCCTCAATGTTAAATGATTTCAGGCAGCAGGCGTAACATATAGTTGGTGAGCTGAGATTCAGACAGATTTATTATCTGTAAGCCACATGGTCTACATCCTCAGACTAATGAGAAAAAAAATATTTGTAAATATTCCTGCATATTATGTTGTATACAATGTTTAAGTTGAGATCTGAATGATGTATCTCCTTTGTTAAGTGTTGAGGATTGATGTAAATAATTGCAGTTGATAAATTTTATTGTTGCATATATGTGTCGTGCTGGGATTTTCAAATGTGATGACACCGTCTCGAGGGTAGCCAACCTGGGATGGCTTGTTACAGAAGCTAAGTGGGGTGGCCTTGAATTACCCCACTTATGATAAAGAACTTTATGCTCTTGTTCGTGCTCTAGAGACGTGGCAGCACTACCTTTGACCTAAGGAGTTTGTGATCCACACCGATCATGAATCATTGAAGCATCTCAAGAGTCAAGGTAAATTAAATAAGAGACATGCTAGATGGATGGAATATATAGAGATCTTTCCTTGTGTCATCCGTTACAAGCAAGGTAAGGAGAACATTGTTGTTGATGCTTTATCACAGAGGTATGTACTTCTTACTTCTATGATTGCTAAAATACTTAGGTTTGAATATGTGAAAGAAATGTATACTAATGATGCTGATTTTTCTGATGTGCATATGGCATGTGATAAAGCAGCATTTGGTAAGTTTTACAAGCAAGATGGTTACGTGTTTAAAGAAAGAAAATTATGTGTGCCAAATTGTACAATGCATGAATTATTGGTGCATGAGGCACATGGTGAGGGATTAATAGGATACTTTGGTGTCAGGAAAACCTTAAAAATTTTACATGAACATTTCTTTTGGCCTAGGATGAGAAGAGACGTCACTCGAATATGTGGTAGGTGCATTACATATAGAAAGGCAAAATCTAAGGTTTTACCACATGAGTTGTATACACCTTTACCCGTTCCTAGTGAGCCATGGGTAGACATATCTATAGACTTTGTTTTGGGGCTATTTAGGACCAAAAAAAAAGGTAGAGATTTTATTTTTGTGGTACTGGACAAATTTAGTAAAATGACACATTTCATTCCATGCAATAAAATAGATGATGCCACAAACATAGCTAATTTATTTTTAAAGGAAATAGTGCGACTCCATGGTGTACCTAGGAGATTTGTTTATGATAAGGATGTTAAATTCCTTAGCTACTTTTGGAAGGTTTTGTGGGGAAAATTAGGTACCAAACTTTTATTTTTCCACTATTTGTCATCCACAGACTGATAGACAGCCTGAAGTAGTCAACGGGACTTTAACTCAACTCTTATGCACTATTATTCAAAAGAATTTAAAAACTTGGGATGATTGTTTGCCATTTATAGAGTTTGCATATAATAGGACTATGCATACTACTACTTCTTATTCTCCCTTTGAAATTGTTTATGGCTTTAATCCATTTACTCCTTTAGATTTGATGCCTTTACCTATTAATGAAATGAGTAGTTTGGATGGGCACAGGAAGGCTAAATTGGTGAAGTCAATTCATGAGAGGGTACGGCTTCAAATTGCGCAGAAGAATGAAAAGTTTGCTTCCAAAGCCAATAAAAGGTGAAGGCGTGTTAGCTTTGAACCAGGAGATTAAGTTTGGGTTCACATGCACAAAGAAAGATTCCCAGCCCATAGAAGGACTAAATTGCATCCTCGAGGAGATGGACCTTTCCAAATCCTTGAGAAAATTAATGATAATGCTTATAAAGTGGATCTTCCAAGTGAGTATAATCTCTCTGCTACTTTCAATGTTTCTAATTTTTCTCCCTTTGATACAAGCAACGATTCAAGGTCAAATCCTTTTGAGGAGAGGGGGAATGATGGGAACCATGGTAGACTGAGTCTTAAGGATCCCTTGCAAGTTCCAGATGGGCCAATCACAAGGACAAGAGCTAAGAAGATCAAAGAAGCAATGCAAGGATTGGTGCAATCCACTTGGGTCGAGTTTGTAAATTTATTGAGCAAGACCCCAACATTCAAGATGGGCTTGAAAGATGAAGAACCACCTTTAATCCATGTGATACAAGCTACAAAGGGGGGGCATAGCCTAGTGGTTTTATGTAGACTTTTTATTTCATTATGTATAGGCATGTGGGCCTATTTTATATTTCTATGGTTGTAGGCATTTAGGCCTATTTAATTCATTAAATGGACTTTTTATTAGCTATAGGCATGTAATTTAGGATGTTTTGGGCTTGAAAATGTTCATCCCATATCTTTTAATTGATGTAGGCCTTATTCAGCCCTACGATTTCATAGAGGGGTACAAAAACACTTGTAGCCATATTTTGAGGGTAAATTGAATGTGAATGAAGTTTTATTCATTGAGAATTTTCAATTTTCGCTACTTGTTCTTAATTGAACTAAGAACTCATCAAAGGCAAATCCTTTGTGGCGTTCTCATCGAATCTAGGTTCTTGAAACAAGATTTGAATGGGTCTAGATTATCTTGACTTGATTCTTGGCTTTCTTGGGTAAGTTTTAATGCATCTACAACCAGACTTTTCAATCTTCATCAATTAGGGTCTCCAAGAGGATTAAGTGCACAGTTCCTCTCCATTTGTTCCCCATAATAGTGCTTCAATCTCTGACTATTAACTCTGAATATATTCAATGTCATGTTCTTCAAGTCTATTGCTCCAAAAGAGGAAACACTGTCAATTTTATAAAGACCTGTCTATCTTGATTTTAACTTGCTCGGGAAGAGTTTGAGTCATGAATTGAAGAGTAAAACTTGTTGTCCTGGTGCAAACTCATGCCTAAGAATCTGTTTGTCATGCCACTTCTTCATCCGTTCTTTGTAGATCTTCATATTTTCATAAGCATCGTTCTGGAACTCATCCATCTCATTTAATTATAAGAGTCATTTTTCTCCTGCTGCATTTAAATCAAAATTAAACTTCTTTACAGCCCAATATGCTCTATACTCTAACTCAATAGGAAGATGACACGCCTTTTTAAACACTAATCGGTAAGGAGACAACCCGATAGGTGTTTTAAAAGCTGTACGGTATGCCCATAAAGCATCATCAGGCTTCTTTGCTCAATCCTTCTTGTTGGTGTTGACCGTCTTCTCAATGATGTTTTTGATTTGAAATTTCAACTTGGCTATTAGTTTGAGGATGGTAGCCAAGTGCTATCTTGTGCTTCACACCATATTTAGAAAGAAGGTTGTAAAACAACTTATTGCAAAAGTGGGTCTCTTCATCACTAATAATAGCTCGTGGAGTGCCAAATCTTGTGAATATATTCTTATGCAGAAATTTGAGCATTACCTTTGCATCATTTGTTGTTGTAGCAATTGCTTCCACCTATTTTGACACATAATCCACTGCTAACAAGATATAAACAAAGCCAAAAAAGGAGGAAAATGACCCTTAAAATCGATTCCCTAATCATCAAATAACTCAATCTCTAAGATATTTTTCAATGGTAGCTCCTGACACCTTGAAATATTTCCCATACGTTGGCATCAGTCATAAGTCTTCACCAAAGTATAACTATCACGAAAAATAGAAGGCCAAAAGAAACCACTTTGAAGTACCTTAGCTGTTGTTCATGTTGCTCCAAAGTGTCCTCTATATGATGATAAATGGCAATGATGGAGAATGGCTTGCATCTCTTCTTCTGGTACACATCTTCAGATAATTTGATCAGGGCATCTTTTGAACAGCAAAAGCTCATCCTAAAGATAATAATTTAAATCGTGTAAAAACTTCTTGCATTGGTGGTAAGTGAGATCTAGTGGCAGTACTTTACAAGCTAGGTAGTTTACAATATCAACATACCAAGGAAGCTTGATCTCACATGAGAACAACTGCTTATCAGGGAATACTTCTTGGATCACTGAATTTGGTCTTACTTCCTCTTGCTTCAGTTGAGAGAGATGATCAGCAACTAAATTTTCGCTTCCTTTCTTATCTCGAACCTCCAAATCAAATTCTTAAAGAAGTAGGATCCAACGAATCAGTCTAAGCTTAGCATCCTTCTTGCCAAACAAATAACAAATTGTTGCATGATCAGTGAACACTGTCACTTTTGTATCAATAAGACAAGACCAAAATTTGTCACAAGCAAACACAATAGCAAGCATCTCCTTTTCAATTGTTGTATAATTTAACTGAGCTTCATTCAAATTCCAGCTTGCATAATAGATGGCCCTGAACAGTTTATCTCGCTTTTGTCCTAACATTGCTCCAATTACAAAGTCACTTGCATCACACATGACTTCAAAAGGTTGACTCCAATAAGGTACAGTTATAACTGGTGTTGAAACTAGTTTCTCCTTGATTGCATTAAAGGCCTGTAAACAAGCATCATCAAAGTCAAATGCATAATTTTTTTCAAGAAGATTGCATAAAGGTTTAGAGAGTTTAGAAAAATCCTTTATAAATCTTCTATAAAATCTCGTATGTCCCAAAAAGCTTTTGATTCCTTTCACATTCTTTGGAGGTGGTAGTTTTTCTATGGTTACAATTTTAGCTCGATCAACCTCAATTCCTTTAGATGACACTCGATGGCCAAGCACGATCCCTTCTTGAACCATGAAATGACACTTCTCCTAATTTATGACTAGATTTTTGTTTTCACATCTCTGCAAAACAAGAGCTAAATTATGCAAACAATGATCAAAAGATGTACCAAAAACTGAAAAATCATCTATGAAAATTTCCATTATATCTTCCACCATATCAGAAAAGATAGCCATCATGCAATGTTGAAATGTCGCTGGGGCATTGGATAATCTGAATGGCATCCTCCTAAAAGCAAATGTTCCATAAGGGCATGTGAATATAGTTTTCTCTTGATCTTCAGAGGCTATGGCAATCTTGTTATACCCCGAATAACCATCTAAGAAGCAGTAGTAGGAATACCCAGCCAATCGATCCAACATTTGATCAATGAAGGGAAGTGGAAAATGATCCTTCCTTGTTACTTTATTCAACTTGCGGTAATCCATACTTACACGCCAAACCATGACTGTTCTTGTAGAAATAAACTCATTATTGTCGTTTCTCACCACCGTCGTTCCACCCTTTTTTGGTACAACCTGCACTTAACTTACCCATAAGCTATCTGAAATAGCATAAATAATTCTAGTATTGAGGAGCTTCAAAATTTTAGCTCTCACGACTTCCTTCATTTATGGATTTAATCTTTTTTGGTGCTCAATCGACGGTTTGTAAAGTTCCATCATTAAAATCTTGTGCATGCAAATAGAGGGGCTTATACCTTTTATGTCGAAAATAGTCCATCCCAAGGCTGTTCTATGCTCTTTTAACACACGTAACAACTTTTCTTCTTCTTCGGCTATGAATGATGTAGCAACAATCACTAGAAATGTATAACTATCACCCAAGAATGTATAGTGAAGATGCTCAGGTAATTGTTTCAACTCTAAAGTTGTAGTTTTCTGCATCTTTTCTCTAGAAATTGCATAATTCGGCTTTACTACAATCGGCTCTAACCTCCCCACTTCATTGCTAAGTGATGTATCCTGCTGCAAGGCTCCTAAGATAAATACGTAGTAGAGAAATTCTTCACTAACAAAAGGTAAATCGGATTCACAAACAACAGAGTTAGTAAAAGTATAAACTTGAGATGAAGTGGTGATACATCATTCTAGTTGATCGGCTGGTACATCTTCTTGAAAGGCTTCTTTTACACATTTCTTAATGACATCTACCCGAAAACAAGTTCTTGGATCTTCTAGAAATCTCATGGCTTGATAGATGTTGAACATAACATGTTCCTTATTTACTCTCAATGTTAATTCACCCTTTTAAACATCAATTAAAGCCCTTCCCATAGCCAAGAATGATCATCCAAGAATTAGTGGGAATTCTTGGTCTTCCTCCATATCTAACACCACAAAATCAGCAGGAAAAATAAATTTATCCACCTTTACCAATACGTCTTCTATGATTCCACGTGGGTACTTGATGAATCGGTCTGCTAGTTGCAAAGAAATGGTTGTTTGTTTCATCTCTCCAAGTTCTAATTTCCTGCAAATAGAAAGTGGTATAAGATTAATGCTAGCACCAAGATCACATACAACTTTATCAAAAAATAAATTTCCAATAGTGCAAGCAAAGTGAAACTACCCGGATTTTTTAATTTTTGAGGCAATTTTTTTTTAATAATGGCACTACATTCTTCATAAAGCTTTACTGTTTCTAACTCCTCCAACTTTGTCTTCTTGGAAATGATATCCTTTAAGAATTTTACATAATTTGACATTTGTTCCAAAGCATCTGCAAAAGGAGTATTTATGTGAATTTTCTTTAAAATATCCAAAAACTTAGAAAATTGCTTATCTATTTTTTGTTTCTGAAAACGTTGAGGATAAGGAAGTGGAGTAGGAGAATAGGAGGATTTTCAGGAAATGAAATTGCTGGAGGATTATCAGTTTCTCTTAATGTATCATCCACAATCTCCTCTTCTTCTACTTTTTTCTTGCTTTGGCTATTAGTTGGAGCTGTAGGGGTGGACTTGGTTTCCTTTGATGGTGACCACTCAATTTCTCTTTCACTCCTAAGTGTGATGGCCTTGCATTGTTCCTTTAGATTCACTTCTATGTTGCTAGGAAATGTTCCTCTTTGTTGGGCATTGATGGTTGTGGCTAGTTGCCCAATTTGCACTTCAAGATTCCTCATGGTGGCTCTCATGTTGCTACAATTAGTCTCAATGTTGTCTAACCATGAATCATTCTTTTCAAACCTTGCTTTTGTCTCCTCAACAAAGGAAACCATGGCATCCTTAAGTGACATATTCTTCTCGCTTGGTTGACTATCAAATCTTAGAGGAGGTTGCAACACATTCTTTGTGTTTCCATGAGATAAATTCTCGTGATTTCGAAGCCCTAGATGGTAGTAATTTGGCATTGGATTACCACGATAGTTGTAGTTGGGATTGTTGATGTATTAAACTTGTTCTTGACTTGCTTTATTACTCAGAACTGTTATACTTGTAGCTGCAACATATTCTGCACTTTGTGGTATTCCTTGTGTTGTCAAAGCTAAAATTTGATGAGATAGAGAAGCAACTTAAGCTGAAAGGGCTGCTAACGGCTCCAATTCATGAATTCCAACAACTTTCCTAGTCATAGTTCTTTCAGTTGGCCATTGATTGTTGTTTGAGCCCATTTCTTCCAAAAGAGAGGTAGCACCTTCAGCTGTCTTTGACATCAAAGTTCCACCACAAGCAACATCAACTATTGTAATACCCGTAATCGCAAAGTAAGGGTAAAAAAGTAATTTAATAAATATGACATGAAATTAAAATAATATATTTACGCGAAGGATTTAGTATTGAATAAAATAATTCTTTTGAAAAAAACGAAAAAAAATTAGACGCATGAGGGCGTAATTGCAAAGAAAATGAAAAACAAAAAAAAATTGGACGTCCAGCCAACAAAAGAAATAAAGGAAAAAATAATAAACATAAAATAAAATAAGATATAAAAAACCAAAAAAAATACGTGGCAGCAGGTGTTGCCACCTGCTGCCAAATTAAAAGGCAACTTGTGCATGTAAGCCAAGTCACACAAATGTGACAGCATGAGAAACGTTGGGGGAGGGGGCTGCTAAAGAGAAAAATTTTCATATATATATTGGGTAATTGTAAATACACTTAACGATTTCATTAATTTTCTTTCAAACCACTTATTTTTTTTAAACACTTGGGGACCAAAAGAAAAATTGAAAAGGAAAATTTTTGAAGGGGTTTACTGCGGAATTTCATAGGGAATCATGAGAAGCTATCAGAAAAATAGAAGGTAATAATGTAATGTTTATTTTTGAATTTTTAGCATACATGAAATTCCCTAAATTCAAAGTGGGAATTTCCAAAGGGTGTGGTTTATAACGAATTGAAGAATAAATTATGAATTTAATATAAATATTATGTCAGGTGTTGACGATCTACAACCGAGGAATTTCTAAGAGGAATGAGAAAGGCAAAGAAGTGATCCACTGGTAGCTTTAAGTGTTATGTGGTGAGTTGGATTTACTTTAAGTAATCTAAATAAAAATTTTGAAATATCTAGATGTAATATTAAAATAAATTATTATCTTATGTTTTGGTGATAGATAAATAGTTGGTTGATAGGTATGGTATAAATATTGGACACGTAGAAAATTATTATGTGAAAAGAAATATTACTAGAATGATAAGTTGATTTAATAATGATGGTGATAAATAAATTCTTGATGAGTTTTGGTTGAAGTTTTGATACGATTTATGAGGAGATGAAATTTAGTGGATCTTGGCAAACTTTGATGGATGATTTAATGTGATTTGGGATGAAATTAGTGGATCTTGACAAGCTTTAATGGATGATTTGATGTGATTTGGGATGAGAGAAATTTAGTGAAAATTTTTATATAAATTGAGAAAAATTAGGATAGCTAGTCTGAATAGATGCTTGTTTTTATTTTATTATTTATATGCATATTCATATATGAATGAGAATAAAAGAATCGGGAAAGCAGTCAGTCTAATGAGAATAAAAGAACCGGGAAGGCTGTCGGTCTAATGAGATTAAAAGAACCGGGAAGGCAACCAATCTAAATGAGAATAAAAATATTTGAATTAATTTTTTTTTTTATATATATATCATTGTTCAGATGCATAATTCATATAATTGTTCATATGCATATGCATTAAATAAAAGAAAAGAACCGAGAAGGGGTCGGTCTAATTGAAAAACTGTGACAGTCGGTATAGGCTGAAATTAAAAAGGACACCGTGACAACCGGTATATGCTGGAAATGAATTCCGTGGTAACCGAGACAAGCTGTAAAGAAAAGAACCGGAAGAGGGCTAGTCTAAGATAATAAAAACGTATCGACATGTAAGAAGACGTTCCCATAATAATAATTCATGCATTGCATTTGTTTTAATTATTGCTTGCATTATTGAAATGCTGATGTGTGGTGTGTTATTTTAAATTTATTTATAGATAGATGAGTCTCACAGAGAGAGGCAGTTACAGTGAGAAAAGACATAGAAATATGAGGTAATGGTACTTATTTAAATGTTAGACTTTACGCTGTGAACCTCATTACGAGGTAATTATGAGACAATTGATGGTCTTAAGGTGAAACAACAATTAAGAAGAAAATATTGATAGAGAATGAGTCTTATGATATGTGTAGTGATAGTAGAATGCTAACATCAAGTTGTAGGCGATAGAAATGATTAAATATTGAAAGACCTTTTATACAAATTGAGTACTTTTAGTAAATTTAATTCATAGAGCTTGTGAAGTTCATCCCTCATTGTGCAAAGATTTCAGGTAGCAGGCATGACAAATAATTTGGTGAGTTGAGGTTCAGAAGAAATTATTTTTTGTAAGTCACGTATGTGTCAATATCCTCAGACTAAAGAGAAAAGAAAATAAAAATTTATTTGTAAATATTCATGCATTTTACATTGTATCTAATATTTAAAAGATCAGATTGATGTAACTCCCTTGTTGAGGGTTGAGAATTGATGTAAAATTTTCTATTGATGTTATTTATTTTTATTGTTGCATATATGTGTCGTGCTAAGATTTTCAAAATGTGATGACACTGTCTCGGGGATGGCAAACCTGGGATGAGTCGTTACAATTTTGGTATAAGAGTATTAGGTTTTATAATTCTGTAGACTGCATAAAAAGAAAAAAAGTGAAAGATTAAAATAAATTATATTTTAATGAACAGTCTGAGGATGACACGTGGACGCACTAGAGTTAGAGTTAGAGTTGTTGATTTGAGAGGGGGTGGTAAGCCCCCAATATTTTTGACAAGTCGAGGTTGAGTATGAATTTATGGTTCCTCGAAGGGAACGTGTTGATAGTATGATTGATGTTTGTAAAGGTATGAGGGAATTTGAAGTTAAAAGAGAAGAGCTAAGATAAGCTCTTACACATGCTCTTGAGAAATGAATATAACAGATGATAGAATTGATAGCTTATAGCATAGACTTGATGAATAGGCCAGAGCAGTGCCTAAGGTTGTTAATCAAAGACATTTAAAAATGAGGAAAAACGAGTTTATGTATGAGATGCAGTGAGATATATTAAGTTGAATGCCTTGTTGTTTAAAGGATCTATGAATCCTTTCAAGCCTGAGTTTTGGGAGAAACATGTAGAGACACTATTTTGTATTTTACTAGTAACTGACAGACAGATGATTGCCTTTGCATCGTTTGAGTTAGAAAGATAAGTTTTGGAATGGTGGAAGGATATTCTTCACAAGGTAAGTACAGATATTGATAGAGATTTTATTTATTTGAGGCAAATAGGTTGACTGTGGCTCAGGATAATAGGAGATTTGTGGCTTTATTAATGGTTGTACTGGAAATGGTAGACCTGGAGGAGAAGAAGTGATAATCATAAATGCTTACAAGGGTTATGTGATTCGTTTCAGTGATATAAAAATCTGAAGCTGATTTATTATCTTTGAATATAATATAAAGTTGAGAATAAATTGGTTGTTGACGTATTACGTTTGGGTTGATTGTTCTAGAAAAAATGAGTGTTCAATATATGGATATGAGAATTTTAACTTTCAGGGAGAACATAAGATGCTATCGAATTATCTTATTTTGCTTTGACCACAAAGAAATGGTTGAAGAAAGGATGTGAGGAGTATTGGGCATACATAATGGATTTTAGAAAGGAAAATAAGAAGTTAGAATAAATCTTAATGGTGAAAGATTATTTTAATGTAATTCTTGATGAGTTATCTAGGTTTCCTCCAAGTGGGAGATAAAATTCTCTATTGATGTGATACCAGAATCATCACATACATCTATAGCACTCTACAAAAGGACGCTCGCTGAGTTGAGAGAATTGAAAGTGCAGCTTCAAGAGTTGTTTTAGTGTATTATCATGAGGAGCTCATGTAGTTTTTATGAAGAAGGAAGATGGAACGATAAGAGTGTGTATAGACTACAAATAGTTTAATAAGAACAAATATCTTTTACCCAGGATAAATGAATTGTTTGAGTAGTTGCAAGGAGTGAGAGTGTTTTCTAAGATAAACCTGAGATCAGGTTATCACCAATTGAGGAGAGAGAATTGAGATGTGCCTAAAACTGCTTTTAGGACACGTTATGGTCATAAGCTTCTTGTAATGTCATTTGGATTGACTAATGTTCCAGAAACATTCATGGACTTAATGAATAAAATGTCTAAACCATTTCTAAATAATCTTATGGTTGTATTCAGTAATGACATTCCGATATAATCTAATAAGGAATAATAACATGTGAAACATTAGACAGAGTATTGGAGATTCTGAAGAGAAAGAAATTATATGCAAAATTCTCTAAGTGTGAGTGTTGGCTTAATGAAATAACTTTCTTGGAACATATAATATCGGAAAATGGTATAATTGTTGATCCAAAAAAGGTAGAGGCAATGTTAAGTTGGGAGAGATCAACTAATGTGACTGAGATTAGAATCTTCTTGGAGTTAACTGGTTAGTATCGAAGATTCTTTCAAAATTTTTCTATTATTGTAATACCGTTAATTAGACTGATCAAGAAAGAGTTGAGATATGTATGGTGAGGGAAGTGTGAGAAAAGTTTTTCCAATTTCTAAAGGAGAAATTAACTACAGCAGCAGTATTGGTGTTTCCTTCTGGTAATGAAGGATTTGTGGTGTATAGTGATGCGTCACATCAATGATTGGGATATGTGTAACATAGAAAAGATGTGGCCCATACTTCTAAGCAATTGAAGATTCATGATAGAAATTACTCTACTCATGACTTAGAGTTGGCTGCTATAATGTTTACTTTAAAGATTGGAGACATCATCTGTATGGAGCCACTTGTAAGATATTCATGGATTATGAGAGTTCGACGTACTTACCTACCCAGAGAGAGTTGAATTTGAGGTAAAGATGGTGGATGGAGTTGATTAGGGACCATGATGGTACAATTCACTATCATCTAGAAAATGAGAAGGTGATAGCTGATGCACTGAGTAAAAAGTCTACAAGAAGTTTAACTACTATTGGGAGTCCTGATGTGAAATCGATGATAGATTTAAGAAAGATAAGAGTAAAGTTGAATATCAGTGATAGAGGATCATGGTTAACGAATATGGTTGTACAGTCATCCATAGTAAAATACTTTAGAGATGCAAAGTAGAGATGAAGAGATAGAAAAGATTAAGCATTGAGTACTTACTAGAAAGCAATATGAGTTCAAAATTTGAAATGATGGTATTTTGGTATTGGGAAATAGAATTCATGTTCCCAATAATGCGAAGTTGAAAAAGGAGATAATGAGAAAGGTACATGATGATGTAGATTTGATGCAACCAAGTAACAATAAGATGTATAGAGGCTTGAGACAAAATTTCTGGTGGTCAGGATTGAAGAAGGATGTAGCTGAAATTGTAAGCTTGTATAGAGCATCATTAAGTATAGTGTCAAATAGAGATGCTAGATTTACATCTTGGTTTTGGAGAGACTTTCAGAAAGCCACAGGTACACAGTTGTAATTTAATATAATTTTTCATACTCAGACAGAAAGGATTTTTTCAAGTATTAGAAGATATGTTAAAGGCAAATGAGATGAGTTTCTCAGTAAGTTGGGATGCTTATTTACCATCGATTGAAGTTTCTTATAATAATCAGTATCAAACTAGTATTGGGATGGCACCGATTGAGACATTATATGGTAGGACGTGTAGAACTCCTATATGCTAGGGAGAAATGGGAGAGAGAAACATATCTGGTCCATCAATTATTGAGTTAACAACTAAGATGATCAAATTGATTAGAGAGAACTGTAAAGCAGCACAGAGTAGATCGAATAACTATGTTAATAATAGGAGAAGACCTCCCAAGTTTCAAGTAAGTGTATTGAAAAAATCTCAATGAAAAGGTGTATTGAGATTTAAACGGAAAAGGAAGCTGAATACGAGATATGTGGAACCCTATGAGATTGTTGAGAAAGTTGGGCTAGTTGTGAATAGCTTGGATTTGCCTTCGGAGTTGAAATAATGGCATAACATATTTCATGTTTCACTTTTAAGAAATTGTTTACATGATGAATATTATAATATTTCGAGCTAAGCTATAGAAATTCAGAAGTTGGGGTTTATATACAAGTACCAGTGAAAATTTTAGACAAAAAGAACAAAACTTGTATAATACAAAAATTTCATTAGTTCAAGTTTTGTGGCGGAATAAAGATGTTGAAGAGATTGCATGAAAGTATGAGACAATTATGAAGAAATATTATTCACATTTGTTTCTGGAGTAAAGTAAAGAAATTTTGGGGACGAAATTTTTGTAAAGTTGGTAGAATTGTAATACTTGTAATCGTAAAGTAAGGGTAAAGAAGTAATTTAATAAATATGACATTAAATTAAAATAACATATTCTAACAAAGGATTTAGTATTGAATAAAATAATTCTTTTGAAGAAAAACAAAAAAAAAAATTGGATACGTGAGGGCGTAATTGCAAAGAAAAGAAAGAGAGGAAAAAAAATAATAAACATAAAATAAAATAAAATATAAAAAAATACGTGGTAGCAGGTGGAATTTAAAAGGCAACTTGTGCATGTAAGCCAAGTCACACAAATGTGACAGCATGAGAAACGTTGGGGGAAGGGGCTGCTGAAGCCAAAAATTTTCATATATATTAGGTAATTGTAATTACACTTAACGATTTCGTTAGTTTTCTTTCAAACCATTTATTTTCTTTAAACACTTGGGGACCCAAAGAAAAATTGAAAGGGTAAAATTTTGAAGACTGTGGAATTTCATAAGGAATCACGAGAAGCTATCAGAAAAATAGAAGGTAATAATAACGTAGTGCTTATTTTTGAATTTTTAGCATACGTAAAATTCCCCAAATTCAAAGTAGAAATTTTCAAATGGTGTCGTTTATAACGAATTGAAGAATAAATTATAAATTTAATATAAATATTATGTCAGATGTTGACGATCTACAACCGGGGGAATTTCTTAGAGGAATAGGAAAGGCAAGGAAGTGGTCTACGGGTAGCTTTAAGTGTTATGTGGTGAGTTGGATTTATTTTAAGTAATCTAAATAAAAAATTTGAAATATCTAGAGGTAATATTAAAATAAATTATTAGCTTATATTTTGGTAATAAATAAATATTTGGTTGATAGGTATGGTATAAATATTGGACACGTAGAAAATTATTGTGTGAAAAGAAATATTACTAGAATGATAAGTTGATTTAATAATGATGGTGACAAATAAATTCTTGATGAGTTTTGGTTGATGTTTTGATACGATTTATAAGGAGATGAAATTTAGTGGATCTTGACAAACTTTGATGGATGATTTAATGTGATTTGGGATGAAATTAGTGGATCTTGACAAGCTTTAATGGATGATTTGATGTGATTTGGGATGAGAGAAATTTAGTGAAAATTTTTATATAAATTGAGAAAAATCAGGATAGCTAGTCTGAATACATGCTTGTTTTTATTTTATTATTTATATGCATACTCATATCTGAATGAGAATAAAAGAACCGGGAAGGCAGCCAGTCTAAATGAGAATAAAAATATTTGAATTAATGTTGTTTTTTTTATATATATCATTGTTCATATGCATAATTCATATCATTGTTCATATGCATAATTCATATCATTGTTCATATGCTTATGCATTAAATAAAAGAAAAGAACTCGGAAGGGGCCGGTCTAATTGAAAAACTATGATAGGCAGTACAGGTTGAAATTAAAAGGGACATTGTGACAGCTGGTATACACTGAAAATGAATTCAGTGGCATCCGGGATAAGCTGTAAAGAAAAAAACCGAGAGGGGGTCGGTCTAAGATAATAAAAACATGTCAACATGTGGGAAGACGTTCCCATATTAATAATTCATGCATTGCATCTGTTTTAATTATTGCTTGCATTATTGAAATGTTGATATGTGGTGTGTTATTTTAAATTTATTTATAGATGGATGAGTCTCATAGAGAGAGACAGTTACAGTGAGAAAAGACGTAGAAATATGAGGTGATAGTACTTATTTAACTATTAGTCTTTACACTGTGAACCTCATTATGAGGTAATTATGAAACAATTGATGGTCTTAAGGTGAAACGGTAATTAAGAAGAAGAGATTGATAGAGAATGAAACTTATGATATGTGTAGTGATAGTAGAATGCTAGCATCAAGTTGTATGCGATAGAAATGATTAAATATTGAAAGACCTTTTATACAAATTGAGTACTTTTAGTAAATTTAATTCACAGAGCTTGTGAAGCTCATCCCTTATTGCGCAATGATTTCAGGTAGCAGGCATGACAAATAATTTGGTGAGTTGAGGTTCTGAAGAAATCATTTTCTATAAGTCGCATACGTGTCAACATCCTTAGACTAAAGAGAAAAGAAAATAAAAATTTATTTGTAAATATTCATGCATTTTATTTTGTATCTAATGTTTAAAAGATCATATTGATGTAACTCTCAAGTTGAGGGTTGAGAAATGATGTAAAATTTTCTATTGATGTTATTTATTTTTATTGTTGCATATATGTGTCGTGCTGTGATTTTCAAAATGTGATGACACTGTCTCGGAGGTGGCCAACCCGGGATGGGTCGTTACAACTATGGTCCGAGTTTACCCATATAACCCATTGTAGAATATCTAAACTTACAACCAGTCTGGTAATATGTGTTGAGGGCAGCGTCGAATCAAATTTTATACCTTTCCCACGCTTCACAGAGTGACTTGAAATCATTTTGCTTGAATTGACCAATCTCACTCCTAAGTTTGGCTGTTTTTGCAGGAGGGAAGAATTTAACAAGAAACTTTTCAGCCATATCCTGCCAGCTAGTGATACTTCCCGGTTTTAGAGATTGTAGCCAACCTCTTTCATTGTCCCTCAAGGAAAAAGGAAACAATATCAGTCTAATGGTGTCTTCAGTAACACCATTAATCTTTACAGTATCGTAAATCTCAAAAAATATCGCCAAATGAATATTGGGATTATCCAGTGGCTATCCACTAAATTCGGCTTGTTGCACCATGCTGATTAAGGATGATTTGAGCTCAAAATTGTTGGCATTAATGGTTTGACGTCTTATACCCGAGTAGTTGTCATTCACAACTGGCCGTACATAATCCTTCAAGGTGCATGGTTGTGCATCATGTTATCCATCAGCCATGGCTAGTACTTTATTTTTTCTTCATGATCTAAGAGTTCTTTCAATCTCCAGATGAAAAAGAGTAATGTCAAGATATCTAGCACGACGTATCCAACGTCAAAAACACACTTGTAGAACAAAAAATTAAAAATTAAAATAAATTAAATTAAAATTCTAAATTAAAACCAAGATTGCTTTGTATCAATATTGGCAAAAATAAGAAGAAATCAATCCCCAGCAACGGCGCCAAAAACTTGATCGGTGCAAAAATGCAAGTGCATAGGATCATAGTTTTATAGTAAAGTGATGAGAAGAGGATCATCCTCAGGGATTGGTAACTCACTTTTGACAAGTACCAAAATTATACTAATCTCGACTTTATTTAGAAAAGTCACTAAGGTTGTTTGTAATTGCAATTTGAAATAAAATCAATTCAAAGAAACTATTCAAAGGAAGAAAAAAAAAGCTGTTGTTCGAATATCAAATTAATGAGAAAAAGAACTTCTAGGAAATCGATTTCACCTAATCTCTCACTTTGCTTTTCTCATCTAGCTAATTGAATTTAATTCTCTCTGTTTGTTAGCAAAATCTCCAAACTCATCCAAAAGCCTCTTTCGATAGTCAATTGCAAATATTATTGTTCATCATTTTACACAAGAGTATGCAAATTAATAAAGCAAGAAAGCATTAAGACCAGCGATTTTTAAGACTACATAGGTTCATATAAGTCTTTCGATCTCTATATTTACCTATGCTGAAATATCGAAGTTTTATCCTATAATTCCCTCTTTCGATAGCAAATCACAAGATCAAAATAATCTAATTAATGGCCAGCCAATTAGAAGCAATAACCTCAGAATAAATCAGACAAACATACAAGAGAATTACTTCAAATTAGCATAGAAAAGCAAGCATAGTTTGAAACTAGATTACATCGTTTTCCTAGAATAAAGAAAATTTAGTTAATGCTAAAAATTAGATTCAACATAAATGAATTCACCATATTTTTCTGAGAGAAGAAAATCCACAGTGAAAAATACTCGTCGCAGTCGACAGCCTCTTCCTCAAAACGAAAAAGAAAAATATTTTTTCTCCTTCCATACGTCTTTTTGTTTTGCATCAATAGCACCCAAAAAAACGTGTTCCATTCGTGCGTCCAAATCCAAGCAAAAGACCCAACGTGCGTGAAAAAAACTCTAGCTGTTCAAAATGTTCCTAGCTGCCCCCAGTCTCACTTGTGTGTCTTGTTCCCTAGTCAAATCGTTGCTGCCTTCGTGTACCAAGTCAAACTGCGGCTTACGTCCCGCGTATTGCTCCAACGTTCCATTCCGTAAAACTAGCTTTGCGTCTCGCAAAAATTCACATGCCGTTCAAAAACTTCTGCCCAATTCTCTTTTATTTTAGCACCTCCTATATTCAAATAAAATCTTCATTTAAAAATGAGAGAGAGAGTCCTTGGATGATAAGCTGCTAAAATTTGGATTTTCATTTTCTTCAAATCTGAAATAAAATTTAATGACAACAATGAAGCCTAAAACCAACAAAAATAAATAAAATTATAGTAAAGTTTAAAGTTAAGAAGTGATAAAATATAGGAAATTAGGCAAGACATCATTCCCAAATTTATGAGAATGACCATGAACACAAGCAATTGACCCCCAATGTCATCAATCGACTTAGAGCAAGTATCAGACCTATTCATAGTCAATTAAATAGAAGTAACTGATAGAAAAAGAACGTGGTTAAGCATACAAGAAACACTTAACAATGAATCTCAATAGAGATAGATTGCACTAATAACTTAACCATTTATAACAGTGTCTTATCCTAAATCTCTCTGCAACAATGTTTTGTTGCGAATTTTTTTTAAGGAACAAACAACTCTTTTCTAAAACCCTTTCAAAAATGTCCTAAATCAATTATTCTAGACCACAAAAGTCCAAATGAATTACTACCAATGAGATCTTAGTTCTAAGTTCTGTATTAAATGGTTCTTAGTTCTTTTATTAGCTAGATAAAGTTCACATATAGGCAAAAATAAAACTAGAGAGTGAGCCTAACATGCTATCACTAGTCAAAATATTTAAAATTTCACACCCAATGTGATCTAGTCTGGCTTACCAAATAGTTTCACATCAATAATTTACACTGAAAAAGATGCAATTAAATAATAAAAAAAAACCATAATTCTAATTATACTACAAAACATAAACCAAATCAAAGTGTTTTGGTACCATTTAATACATCAACACAACAAAGAAATCTGCTTCTAATAGTACATCAACCCAGCATCAAAGTAAATAACAATAAAACTAGACCTAGAAGGACTAAAAAAACTCTGTAAAATGAAAGTACATATAAGATATTAGTAGGACTCAGGTTTGATCACCAAACAATCTTAATTGATAGATGTCAAAAACCTTATCTTCAACTCTTCAGTAACTCCTCACATATATCCAACGTGCACTTTGTCAAATTTGACTGTACCCCACAATGCTCCATGTTCTCTAACTACACAGCATGCCCCTCTTGAGTTTACAATCCATAAAGGGTGAGATTCAGTAAGCAACACAGAGCTAAAAATATAAGCATGAACTAAAGAAATAAAGTAGGGTAATACCTTTTTTGCCTCAGTTCAATCACGAGCGAAGTGACTTAGCTCACCACAGTTGTAGCAGCTCATTTTGGTCTTGTCCTTCTTACCACCGCGCTTACCCCTCTTGCACTTCTTGGTCTTCTTGGGTGCTAGAACATTCTCTTTACCATTCTTATGCTTTAGGCCCAAAGTCTTACATAAGTTGAATTCAGCAACGCAAGCTTGACCTGAATATTTAGCAGCCTCAAAGCGCTCATCTTCAAGTTTCAGATGACGCACAATGTTATCAAAACTTTTAAGATTCTCATTACGCATCATCTCAGCTTTTGCTCACATTCCTTAGGCATAGATTAAATTACTGTATGAACCTCTTGTTTATCAGTTAAGGGGTAACCTTCAGCTTTAAGTGCCTTTATCAGGTTCGACATCTCAATAAGGTGTTGCCTCATTGAATGATCTAGGCACTTCTCATAAGTGCAAAATTTTCAAATGAGACACCTCAATTTCGCAGAGAAACCCTCGTATTTTTTTTCAAGGAAACCAAGATTTCCTAAATGATGTCATACTTCACATACTCATATGTGAGATCATCTTGCATATTACTCAGCATCACCATGCGAGCAATGCAATCATTCCTTTTCCATGATGCATAAGCCTCATAATCTTTATCATTGTGAATAGAAGTTCCTCGCTCAGGTTCACTTATGTTGTAGTTGATGACTTCTTTTACAGCTAGTGTTTCAAGGATGCAATGAACTTTTTGGTGCCAAACTTCAAAGTTTTCACCATTCAGTTTTTCATCCTCATCCAACTCAGCCTTTACAGTCTTAGGATTCGAAGCCGTGGTCTAAATAACTACATGAAGACATATTACTAATTAAATACTAGCACACTCATAACCTTATTCACACATTTATTTTGTAACTAATTCAAATTAATTCGATGATAATTTTACTTAAACATGGAATCGAAAGTTCGCTATGCTCCCAATCATCTCCCATGTGCAAAAGTTCAATCATTATAAATTTAGTCCAATTAACACAAAATTTAAGTCCTAGGTGAGAATTCATCTATACTTTACCAATCTAGAACTCTCACTCAGTTCATATATATTAAATACATTATCTAACATGGATATTGCATGATCATGAACATAATAAATCAAGCATTCATGAACGAAAGCACTTTATTTCATTCATCATGCAAACAAAATATGTACAGAAGAAATACCTAAGTTCCACTTCATTAACTTAGATTCATTCATACAGAAGATACATTGATTGGTGATTCTATTTGACGCTTATCTCTAGAATCATAGTTGTGTGGTAGCAACTGAAAAATGGGTCATTTGTCTTTGATGTGAGCTTAAGAGATAAGGTTTTGAGATCATCCCTAAAAAAGAAAATTAATTAAAAGATACATTGATTGGTGATTTTATTTGAGGTCTGTTTGAGGCTTATCTCTAGAATCATAGTTGCGTGGTATCAACTGGAAAATGGGTCATTTGTCCTTGATGTGAGCTTAAAAGATAAGTTTTTGAGATCATCCCTAGAAAAGAAAATGGATTAAAAATAATAGAGAAAATATTGGAGTTTAAAGAAAACTAACAATGTTTGAGACTTAGTCAAACTCTTAGCTATTACAGAATAAATGAGAACAAGTGAGTTCTCAAGATCACCCTAAAAGCAATAGGGGAATGACTTTAGTAAGAGGTAGAATGCATCTTTAGTGGCGAAAGACTATATCTTACAAGAGGATGTAGCTTGTGAGGTTTATCACTATTCACCCCATTCTAGTTATCATCACAAGTCTGAGCTTATGAAAGAACCGGATGGAGTTATGAGTTTATGAAATTATCTTTCCAACCATATAAGTCATGTGTCATAAAATTAAACATATAATTTATGACAATTTTTCAAAGTTTCGGGTCTTATGATTAGGGTTTCAATTTTCTCTCTCCTCAATGAGAGTTAGACCACAAGATTTTTCAGATTTCATCTACATACTATAGACTATATTATTCTAGAAAATTACGGCATATAGTAAAGAAATAAACTATTTGTCTTTTTCAACCATTAAAACTCCATAATTTCAGGTTTTATGAATGTTCGTGCATTTTCTACCAATTCTACACATACATTCATATTCATAAATTATTCATAAACCCAAAGAACTATAACACGGTTCTGATACCAATGGTAAAAGAGTTCTGCAGCGAAATATCGAGTACTTACCGATTCGACCCGAAATCTTTTAGTATTTGGACTCCTCTCTATTCTTTACGCTTCAATCTTGCCAAAGGTCAGACGTGAAATCACAATGAAGGAAATCATGTTCTTGTCACAACCCAAAAACCTTTATATCTCTCTAAAAGAAGAAGATGAAAACTTCTCTCTCTAAAGTCTCTTTCTCTCTCTAAGAATTAGATTTTCCAACAGTTTTTTCTCTCTTGCATTTACATATATTTATACTGCAAAGTGGGTTGGTTATTTTCAGTTAAATAACCAAGAGATGCATGGATTCAACCAAGAGCTGCATGATTTCATCGATGTCTCTTGGTTCATACTTAAATAGACGGGTCGGGTCACCCATCATGGGTGCCCAACCTGACCCAGATTTCCTACAATTGATAATAAGAATGATATAATTAAGAATCAGACTTAATAGTAATTAATACTAATACATGTCGGTTATTTGAAAAAAAAAAATTGAAAAATGTAAACATAATTAAGAGTCCATAACATGTATATATACACTATATAGTTACATGATTTTAGATTATGAAAAAGAATATTCTTTTAGTTAAATATAGCAATTTTAATCTTTCATAATTAAATATTTATCCCTTAAATTCACGTTAGCAAAATTATATGAGAATTTCTCATATATTTGTTGTACTAACAAACCGAGCTCATAGTTAACTCTCTAGCTATAACTATTTTTTTCTCCTAAGCCCTCACGATCCATAATCTCATATTGAAAAACTTTCACTACTATAGTTAAAACGAACTATCAAAAGTAAAATTTGTAATTTATTCTCATTTTTATTATTTCTTTGTAATCATGATTTCGTAACATTTTTAAAACATTTTCTCTTGTTAGCCCATTATTTTTTTTTAGCGTTGGTAGCATGTTGATCGCGAAGATTAAATGGGTCAGTGGCGTTTAATATCTATTGTCATATAATTTCTTTTGAATAATAATCGACAAAATAATTTATTTTTCTTTTATTTCATTTTTTGTCATAAATTTGAACTTGAAAATCTAAAAACATATTTGGATTCTAGAAATATTTTCTTTATAGATTTTTCTAACTTGTGCCCTTAGCAATAAATTGAAGTTTATCTAATTAATTAGGTGATAAAATATAGATAGTAGAGTTTGTTGGGTGTGTATTTATTATTATTTAACCTGTGCCTTAACTGTGTGTGTTAGAAAAACCATTTCTTTATTACATTTTATCTCATAAAACAATTATTTATTTTCGTTGTTCCTGTTTATAAAAAAATTGTTAAATATGGTTTTGATATCAAACATCACTACATCAAAGGTTTGTATGGTCTTTCATTGTTTTGAATCTCTCATTGAAAATTTTAAATCCGTTCATGTATTATTTTATAGGGTTTTTTTTTTTTTTGTAATTTTCATTTTAGCGAGAGAAAGATAGAAATTGTGTTTATGTTTTTCTTTTTTTTTTTTTTATGTTAACTTATACTATTCAAAGAAAATTTGGTTATCAACTTCTAGAGAATGTCTTGATCTATTTGTTTTATTTTTGTTATTATTTCAGACAAGCCAGTTAATTTAGTTTTAATTTGCATATTACACAATTAAACAAGATGGAGAGATTATTGTTAACTGGCTTGAATATGTATTAAACTGGTGAATTTTATTTATTTATATATTATTACATCCTTAATATAGAATTTATAATTTAAAATTAAAATTTTAATTAATTTTAAAATTAAAACATTATATAATGATTATATCCCATGCATCGTCGAAAACTAGTTTTATTATAGAAGAAGAAAAGAGAAATCGGCCTGCACCCTATTTATACTTTAATTTTCCCCGTCTGTCTACAATTTTTTTGTTTGTTTTAGTGGTTCAAGCTTTTTTTTATTTATGAATATTTTTTGAAGTGGCTTCTTAATATAGCTGCAAGGAATCAATAAAAGTAATATATAGCTCTAAGAAAAAAACTTCTGGTCATTACTTTTTGGTGTGGATAAGCTATTGTTCAATATGGGTAGAAAATGCGATCTAAAAGGCCATGAAATGTAAAGTAACCATAAAGGATATCTAAGTATAATTTAAAAAAAGAATTGAAATCTTGATTGATTTCAAACATAATATATCATTTCACTTCTATGTTTTAAGTAAAATCATATCAAATATAAAAAATTATTTGAATTGATTTATAAATAAATTTTATCAGTTTATTTAAAAATAAATTGAATTTTATACTTAATTTCATACCAAACAAACTATAAATATTTGTTTTGCTAAGATATAATTTATATTCATTAAAGTAAATAGAGATGGATTTACCATAAAATGCAAATAAAAACAATAAAAACTTGTTATTAATTGGCATTAAGGCCATAAAGAGTACTTTAAAGATACGTTTGACATAGCTTATAATGTTTAAAAAACATATCTTATCTTATCTATATAAAGATTTAAAATAACAAACGGTTATGGATAAAAATGTTGAGTTAAGAATTAAACTGTGTTAAAAATATCTGTCAAATTAAAAATATAAAATTGACATGTTTGATTGACTAAATTATAAAAAAGTTTTAAACATTGAATTTATGTAAAAAAAATTATTATTAATATAATTTGACTATTTGAATGTTTTCATCAAATTTGTTTTAATATTTGTATAATTAAAAATAATTTATCTCAATCACAATAAAACAATAATACTAATAATAATTAATAATATTGATAATAATTGTACGATGTGGTTTGAATTACGTTTTAAGTGAAGATTAAAATAATTTTCTTTTAAAATTGATTAAAAATTTAAGTAAATTTAAAAAACGTTAAATAAAAATTCAAACCCAAAGTCAACAGAGTAATATTTTGCAGTTTCTGATTTGAGCATAAATGTTATTTTAATGCCTTTAATTTTTTACTTTATTTAAAAAACAATTCATAAACGATGATGATAATTTGACACTGACATTCATATTTAACACTAGTTGCAGTGTTTTCCATCACTCCTATTTTGATTTTTGAATGATAAAATAATTAAGTTACTAAATGCAAGTTTGAGTGTTAAAATCATGTGTCACGGTTAACATATCATAGCCGTTAAAAAAAGTTTTTGACTTGAATTTAATTTTATTAAATAAAAATAAAATTTTAATTTAATTAAACATTAATAAATTTTAAAAAATAAATTCCATTTAAAATTAACTCTCTTTATTCTCGCTCTCTCCTCGTATAAAAAGTTATCGGGAAAAGAGAACTGCACTTTGGAACCCATTCAAAACCGATTCCAGTCTATTACCTGGGCTACTAGCTAGGGCCCCTTTTTTCCTTCTCCTACACTTTCGCTAGAAAAGTCGGGTCTCTTTTTTCCCCAGAAAGTTAGGGTTTTATTGCTGAATGGCAGCGGACAAAGGAAAGAAATCGAAGGTTACCGTGGAGGAAGATTCCGATCACATTGATGGCGAGCTCGTTCTCTCAATTGAGAAGTTGCAGGAGGTTCAAGATGAGCTCGAGCAGGTGCTTCTCTTCTAATCACACACATTCTGTGTATATTATAATACATGCATGTTTATGTCTCCATATGTTTGCGCATATGCATTTATGTCTATATGTAAATGTATATTCATCAACATTGTTGCTTTTGTTAATGTAATGTGATTATATTTGTAGGGTTTATTAGTTTTGAGGATAAATGGATACGGCTAAGAATGGATTGTATTCCATTGATACAATGGTTATCACCGAGTCGATTGTCTTTCAAGCTTAATTTTTGTCTCGGTTATGTATTAGTGTATCTTTGTCTTGCTTGTGTTGATGGTGGTGGTTAATGATTTTTGAATTTTTTTCGCAAGCATGTTTTAGTGCGTTATATATCCCTTTTCCGTATATTATATAAAGTTTATTACGGCACAGTTCTTTGAACTATGAACATGTGCATTTAACTATCATCTCCTTAAATCCATTTTTTGACGTAAAACTCAAGGGAAATACATCGAGTGAGTATTCTTTCATTTGATTATTATTATTTGGTGAATGTTTACTTCAAAAATTGGACCTAGAAAAATCTTTGAACCAATGGAATTCTCTTTTAAATTCCTCATTTGGTTAAGTTTCTAGCCAGAAAATGAATTTAAGGAGTTGATTGCTACTAATTCATAGTTCAAGAACTCCTTGCACCAAATTAATAGTTCAAAGAGTTAAATGCTACGTGTACATAGTTGAAGGATCCACGATGCAATAAACCCAATTATATATATTGACATGCTTCTAAAGGACATCTCCCTTTTGAATATATTGAAGAAAATGTAGCAAGTAAAGTAATTGAAAATTTGAAGCTTGATCTTCACTATATAAAGCCTAATAAGGCTATTTGGAGTAGCTTTGATAATTTTCTTTAATTTTTGGCTAATTGTGACTACAGAAAATACATTAGTTTCTGTTTTTATTCTTTTCTTTTATTTGTTTTTGTTAAGGCTTCTTTTCTTCTCCATTGTTAGTTAACTCAACAATAGACCATGGAGTTGTTTTGAATTATTCGTTTAATTTGAAGGTGAATGTGGTTACTTGAGTTTGCTGCCACACTTTTAGGAGGTTTGGAATATTTGTAGTTTATAAGAACACAAAATTTGGAATGCGGGGATAAATGGTTGAAGTGCCAAGTTGGGATGTTGAGATCTTTCGTTAACAGCATTCTTAAGGTGACATTAACCGTCTAATTACTTTCTCTGTGGAAATCACCCTAACTTTGAATGAATTTAGCCTTTTTGTTTCCACTTTTTCGTTTTGGGTGAGAGGGGAGTATGTGGGTATTTCATGAATTAAATCAGTAAGCTTACTAAATATACCTTTAATTTTAAATTAAAATTTTGATGTCATAAGTTGATTTTTCATTTTTGCTCTTGTAAACTGCTACAATTGTACACTTTCTATTTTATGTTTGTTTCTAATCTAATTGGAGACAAGATTGATTCATTAAATGTTGTTTGATCATATTAAAGGTATGAAATTAAAGGGACATTTTAATTGCTTTGGCACTGAACAGGTGAATGAAGAAGCCAGTGACAAGGTTTTGGAAGTTGAGCAGAAGTACAATGAGATCCGCAGGCCCGTCTATCAAAAGCGTATTGAGATTATCAAATCTATTCCTGACTTCTGGTTGACTGCTGTTAGTGATCTATTCATTCTTTGAAACTTCTGCTTACTATTAAATTGAAGGCTACTGAATTTTCCTACTTTTATGATAAATGTAAAAAATGCATTGGGAATTCTTACAACTAAATGATGCGTGCATTATTGCTTTATGCAGTTCCTGAGTCATCCTGCTCTTTGTGATCTTTTGAGCGAGGAAGACCAGAAGGTTTGGCATATAATTTTTGAGTCTAGTATCTGAAATGTTATTTTCAGTTTAAATATAAATCTAATTTAATTTTTTTTTGAATTAATGAGGACTATATTTAGTTATAGTAAGTTTCATAATTATTTATCGTGCTGGGAATAAATGCTTGCACAATTTCATAATTTTCTTATCTTTTATTTGTAATGTAGGTGTTTAAGTATTTGAAATCTCTTGATGTGGAGGATTTTAAAGATGTGAAGTCAGGATACTCCATCACCTTTGTCAGTTCTCCCTCCATCTTTTCATAGTTCGTGTTATGCATACTTTAGAACATCGTTTCTTATTATAAGAATTCCAGCATATTGGTTTATAAATTTTTCCTTTTTGTGATGCTGTTTGTGCATTTAGTTGTGTGCTAATACTTTTCCCCCCTCATAACTTCCAGCATTTCAATGAGAATCCTTATTTTGAAGATACAAAGCTGACAAAAACCTTTACATTCTTTGATGAGGGAACAACTAAGATAACTGGTACAACCATCAAGTGGAAGGAAGGCATGGTAACAGTGACAGCTTTCACCTTGAAATATTTGGTATCTCTCTCTCTTGTTTTTGTAAACTTCTTAATCATGAATTTTATTGTGAAGGGTGCTGCTAATGGAGTTAACCATGAGAAAAAAGGAAACAAACGGGCACTAGCTGAAGAGAGGTAGTCTTTTAAACTGGGGTGCATTTTGGCGTAGAAAAATTTATGCAATTTGCTGAAATTTCTGATATGAGCAATAATTGAAATTTGGGAAAGTATCAAACTAAGTAATGATAGCATTCGTAGTGTGAATTTTATGGAAGTTTTAGTATGCTCATATGTCAAACCCATCTATGTGCATCCTTGGTTAAAATCTGTTGGATTGATTAATCCTGAAATTCGAGCAGCTGCCTTTGATAAAGAGGATTTAGTCTTTACATGCCTAGAGTTATGCCTGTCTCATCTAGCTGGTAGGGGGAGAAATTTTAATAACATTAAATATAGCTCGACATATCTCTTGTAGAAACAGAACAATACTAAGTCAAAGTTTCATATGCTTTAGCTTTCATGTTTCTGGCTATGTTTCTCTTTCTAGTTTGTGCACTAGGTGTGACTTAAAATATGACTTAAAGACACACCTAGTGTCTTGGATGAAAGTGTGACTTAAAATGTGAGGTTGGATTTCTTACCTTTTCAGGAAACAATGGCTCAACAGTGAAGGGGTTAGAGCCAGTCTATGTTCATTCATGATAAGAGAGAGAGTACCATAAATTTCAAGTTCCATGACATTGATTGAAAATGTAGGAGATGTGAGCTCATTTTAATTGCAACATGTCAGTTGTTTCTCCTTTGTAAATGCACTTTTGAATTGCTGATTTTTTTTCCGTGTTTTTCCCTTTGAAAAGGACTTCCCAGAGAAACAAGCCCCTTGATTTGTTTATTAGGGTCATTTTTTCATTTCGTTTCTGTAGACATACTTTATTTCATCCATCACTAATTTTTTATTTGCAGCTTCTTCCGTTGGTTTGGTGAAACCCAACAGAAAGATATCACAGAGCTTCACGATGAGGTTAATTTATTTTAATGATTTTTTTAGTATCAGGTTAAATCTATCATTCATCAAAAAAAAAAAAGTATCAGGTTAAATCTATCATGTTATATGTATCCATATACATTAAGTTTATTAATGGTAGCTATATTTTTTCGCTTTAATGATTGCTGCTTGTTGCCACTGGAAAATAACATTCATTAATTGTTGCAGTAGTCATTGAAGGTTATCATTTCAATTTGATACTACAAGAATGAAATTGGAAACATCATAGAACTGCTTTCCTATTTTCATTCTCCTATGAAATTATTTGGATTGACCTTGGAATTGCAGGTGGCAGAGATAATTAAGGATGATTTATGGCCCAATCCTCTCAAGTATTTCAACAATGTAATTCCCCCCACCGCCCCTTCCCCCCCCCCCCCCCCACCCCTTAAGTTACACTATATAACGGTTTTCATCAATATATTCTCCTTTTCGTTTTTATTTTACAACGAATTTTTCCTTCTCTTTATTTATTTTTGTGGACTTAATAGGGATTACTAGATTGAAGTCATATTTTCTCCATGTAGGCTTGTTATGTAGGATTTTTATGATTTTATTCTTTCAGGAAGCTGATGAAGAGGGTTCTGACGGAGATGAGGATGACGAAGAGGTAATGAAAATACAATTATGTGAATATCCATGTATGGTTTCCTAGAATCTATATGAAAGCATATACATGTAGACATGCATATATTTGTGCATTTATGTTGTGCTTGGCAATGCAATGCTTTGCTGTCATAGATTTTTAATCCCAATTAATATTGTATGTAGTAGGATCATTTCAGATCCTATGTGTACAGTGTACAAAGTACAGTTATGTGTTATGTACATGCCCATCAATTATCTTGAATCTTCTATATCTTCATAAATTAATTTAATTAGTATTGAATGAATGTCAATCCTTTGATCTTGTGGAGCATTTAGGGATCATCGCAACAAACAAACGACGCGTAGACAATCTTCCTTGTCAGTAGAAATGAATAGTTAATACCGAGAAGTTATGTTTCAACTCACGACAAGACCATACATACTTTAGAGGTAAGTAGGATTGTAGTTCTCCTTTGTCAGTTCTAGTCAGTTTCCTTTGGCAGAGTTTATTCTCCTGTGAACAAACAACTTTCCTAAGACATAATGCTTAGCATCGCCGTCCCCTTCCACCCTGACCCCCAAAAATAAAAAATAAAAACAGCCTAGGGGGCGATTTGCCGCCTGGAAAGGAACCCCAACCCTTAAATTTCAATCTTTTTCTGGCATTTTTGTCCTGCAAGTGTAAGCATGACATTTTGATCTTTATGCCTTACGGTATTTGAACAGACTGTCAAAAATGGTTTTGGTAAAGCTAAATTATTTGCTGAACCTATCATTTGGCTTGACCTGTTCTTTAAGATACACCCACCTAATAGTAGATTGCACATGTGCTGATTGTAACTTCGCAAAATTACTCTGTCTAGCAGTCAAATAATTAATGCTGTTACTATATATGTACTATTTCATTAGCTTAGTTTGTAATGTTTCTTCTTGACCAGGAAAATGGGGATGCTGATGAACAAGACGATGATGAAGATGGTAATGATGTGTACTGCTAAATTTTGGGTGTGCTCTACTTCGCTGGTTGTGAGGGATGACAATTTTCATGGTCAATGATAGCTATTTTGAGGCTATCAGACGCAGTTGTCACTCTTTCAGGTCTTCTTGGGCATTGCTCTTTGCAATCGCCCCCACTTTATATCCAGGGCATCTCTTTTGTTTACAACAATTTGCAAGAATTCTGTTGGGATTATTATAAAGATAGGCCCTTTAAATATCAATTTCAATGACTTTGGAGTTTGGACAAATCCATTTCACAAGCCTAAACATGTCATTAGTCTGGAGAGGTTTGCAATTCTCACCATCTTGAACATACCCAAATAGTGATTTGTTACGGTTCATCGAAACTTCTCGAGTTTGTGGAGTTGACCCTCCGATATGACAGGACTAATGACATCAGGGGGAGTGGGGTTTTGATCTTGGTCTACGCACATACACACTTATGTGCAAAATGTCTTCTGCTAAAGGTAACGAAGAATGCCGTCAATTTCATAACGAGGCTGCTTAGTAGGAAAAAAAACAAGGACAATACCAGTGGGTTTGAGAGGTTATGAATTTTCTTTTTGAGATGTTAAATTTGTGCCGATGGAATTAAATTGTTTTATCAGTAATTTTCTAAGCAGTTTATACAACCATATAATCCTATCTGATCCAACTCATTTAGTACTAAAAATACTCGTAAAACTTTGTATTCCTGAAGCAATAGGACCTACTTGAGACTAGTTTTGTAATACTTACCAAAAATTTGTGTAGGTTTCCAACCAGAAGACTAGAATTCATGCCTCTAAAAGAATGTTGTCCTTTGGGGCTTTTGTTATTCCTATTGCATAATTTTGATGACAAAAACCTTCTTGTAGGAGAGTTAACAAGTTAAGGATAACCAATCAACCACAATGAAACATAAAACTAAGGTATCGTCGAGAAAAAACCTAATTAAACATCCTGAAAAATTGTTTGTGTTAAAAAAAAAAATTTGTTTTGCAGTTTATAATTCCACTGCTATTTGAAGGTAAATTATTTCATAAACTATAAATCTTTTTTACTACCCTGAGGACCACTGAAACTTAATATTTGGACAACAAAAATACGTCTAGTGATAGCGTGGAGAAGATTTACCATAGTGAAATTTAGTGTGAATTCGTGTAGTTAAACAAATTGCTTGCAGAAAAATCTGTCTTGGAAATTTACCATATGTATTGCCTAGAAAAATTACAACAAAGCCCCTTTAAATCAACTACATCTGCATTGACTAGATAATAGAACAAAGCCCCATTGACTCAATGTGATTCAAAATATGATGCTATTGTACAAGTTTGATCTCATCTAATAAGAAAATATGGATCAAAATCATCCCAAATCAAGCCATCTCTGAATGTAGGTATCAGCTGGTTAGTAGTGGAACCAACCCTCTTCCCATGTGATCTAACTACTAATAAATACAGGTTAGATATCAAAGGGTTCCTGAGAAATGGATTGATAGTTCTACCGAGTTCAACGACATCAGATTGTAGACGCATCTCCTCAGTTTCCACATTGAAAATGCAGTTTGAAAGGGCATAAAACCCAAGCAAATTCCCATATAGTGGTAAGAATGCATCCTTGTGGTTACCTACCCCACCTATCCAGTCAACTCCTTGTTTCCCCATGTGGTCCTTGGCAAACAAAATTAACTGGCGCCAAAATTTCATCCTCCAGTCATATAAATAATTCCTGACACCATCTTTGTTATCTATGTCAACTGCCCAAGATTTAGAAATTGGAAGCCTCTCCAGATGGGAGCAACATATTTGGGTGATCAATAGCTTCTCTTCATGATGATTATCAATTTCCTTGTCAAAAACCCGTCTCACAAGATCCCCCTTGGGTACCACATAATTTGCTGTGTTTAGTACCCACTGCAACAGATAATCAAAGTACTCAATCCAGTGACCAAAGACAGAAGATAGATGGTCAAAACTCAATTCAATAACTTTTTCCACTTGGGTAGGAACCCCCTCAGCATTAGGGCTCCTTCGAGAGCTTTTGGGAGGAAAACATTTCTGGATATCTATGGCAAGCTTTTGTCTGATCCCGTCATCTTCATCCTCCAGCAATTTGATACATGTGAACCATGTCTCCAATATCTGGCAAGCATACATACTAACAGCTTCTTCTTGTGCAAAACAAGAACTTGAATTTCCAGAAGAAAATTTTCGGTTGAAGACAGACGAACCAATAAGCTCAGCTTGTTCCAGTAGACCAGATGCTACCATAGATTCAGCAGCTGCCTTACGCATGTTTACAGGCTCAGATGATGAACTGTGCTGTTTAATTAGATTAACAAAAAATGAAATGCATTCATATAAGCGAGCTGATGTGTCAAATTGACCAGATTTCCTTTCAGTTTCTTTCTTCTCTAGTTCAGTAAGAAGAGAGCTACTGAATAAACCTGCAAATATCTTCACGCATATTGCCAAGCAGCAGATGAGTGTCTCTCGAGTTTTAGCATGTCTTGTGAGTTTGTACAAGGATGTCAGCCTATCCCAAAGCTGAAACACGGAATCATAATCCAATGTACCAACATAAGTTGTTTCAGAGCATTTTTCCTCACTTGATTTCTGGAACTTCAGCAAGTTCCAAGTGAAAAGAATCCTCAGAATGTAATATTCACATCTATGATTCTTCTCCAATTCTAAGAGCTTTATTAATGTGGACTGGAGACCAGAATTTGTCCAGTTCCGAATAATCTTTACCTCTTCACTAGACAGATCATGGACCGCATCGTCAGATTCTGCGGATTTCAGGAACTTAAGCAGCCATTTTAATGTTGCAAATCGAACTTCATATGATGGATCAGACAAAGTGCGGACCAACCGTTCCTGGAGTCCAGCAAAAGCATTATCTATTTCTGGATTTCTCAAAAAAATTGAATCAGGTTGGGAACATCTCTCTGGTATCTGAAGAACCTCTTCAGCCACTTCTTCAGAAGCTTGAAACACGCAACTGAAATACGACACAGCTGCCTGTTCACGAAGTTCAGCTATTGTCGGATCATAATATGACAGCCCATAAGAAGCTTCTACATCTAAGCATTCTGTAGATAACTCCAACAGTAGGTTGCGAATGGCATATAAATTTTTGTTTACGCTGCATGTTCTTGCAATACTGAGCATGTGATCCAGAACTCTTAAGAAAGATGCATTGAGGATGGGGCAAGGGCACCTTTTGGGGCTTGCAATCCAAGAACATGTCATAAGGGCATTGATCATGTCACCAAGAATTTGATCTTTTTTTGAGAAATCAACCAGGTTTCTACAATTTCCATCCAGGAGAGAACCAAGTTGCAACAAAATTCCATGAATTAAATTAAAGGAAGCAGCTGAATTTTGGTTGTCTAAACAAGGCAATTCAGAGGCAATATTGAGGAGGAAAGTTGGAAGTTTCTCATTAGAAACGAGACCTGTCAAAGCTCGAGATGCAAGAATACGAACTCGAAGATTGCTCTGAGTTGAGCATCTCTTAATGAATGCCATGAACATGAAAGGGTCGAGGTCATCCCCAGCCTCACTTGCAATTGCTGCGGGCTTGAGCCTGGATAAAAGAATCAGCACAGGGCACAAGCTTGGGTGCACAGCATTTGCTAGGTTGGATTCTGATGGCCTAGATGCATCACCAAGCAACTCGGTTGCAGCTTTCAGTTCGTTGAATATGAAAGGATGCAATGAGGGGTACCTGAAGGAAAAGGTATTACTAAATGTTATTCTAAGGAAACATGGTATTGTTTCTTTGATACAAATTAGCAAGAACCTATGATAACAACACAACCCATAACAATAAAGAAAAATGTAAAGTCTCAATGATGAACTACAATTCTTTTTGTAGATCAAGGGTCCCAAAACCAGATCCCTAAGCCCATAATTCAAAGTGTCAAATACACCCCATAGGTTAAATATACAAGTGTTAGAATCACTGTCAGACCTAATGATGGATAAATTAATCAAATAAACTACCCAAAGATCAACGTTATTTTTTGAGTTATGTGGCTCCAAACCAACAAACAAAAATGACCAGACCTATCCCCTTTTAATTATGATTAAGTTATGAAGACAACTATTTGAAATAATGCATGTGCTTACACAAAAATGAAATGGGAATCATTTTTTAATAATAAGTGAAAGGAATTTCATTTAAAGATTTAAAGGCGTAGTTAAGAACAAAGCTAACTTTTAATTTCCCCATTTCCTTTCTCTAATGCTTCCGAAGTATCATGAGAAGCTTTAAAGAACACAAGGAATCCCAGCTTTGTATTTCTTCAAAAGTTTCCAAATGATAACAGGAAACGAAACATTCCCATACCCAACACACAAAAGATGATGGTATACTGGTTTTAGCTCATATTAGAATTAACGAAAGAGACAAAATGCTTTTGCAATATATTTCACAATACCAGATTTTAATACAAGAAAGAAATCATTTCTGCAATTCTAGATTGTTTTATTCACTTTTTTTCCTTTTTCCACAATAAAAAACAGTCTTCATCTGTATTAACAACAGTTACAACAAACAATGAAGGTCTCACTGACTTAAAATTTTATTTCACTCACCCTAAAAGGGGCTTGATTTCTGAGAATTTACAAAAATTAAACTACCAGCTTAGTCCAATGGCTCACTACAAAGTCCTCAGAAGTCAATGGCAATCTAAAACCATGCAAGAAATACACCAAATGGAAGAGGTTGGTTGTCAGAAAAAAGAAATCATACCTGTGAAAAAATTCAAGCCCAGATAAAGCACGTCGTGTGGATTCTCGTTTCTGAACATTGAGGAATCCAATCATGCGACGTACCAAGGCAGTGTATGCCAGGCAAGCACTGTTTCGGACTTCCCAGTATGGAGAAGAGAAAGAGCGAATTGAAACAGTCAAAGCCTCAGCAGAAAAGCCAGAAGTATCCGTGGCCAGGTTGGTGTCATTGAAAGCAGCTCTAAGGACATTGAATGCATGTACAGTTGGAATGACACCCTCATCTCGGATCTTTGAAGTTTTCTCACTTGCATTCATCTCAGATGGAAGTGCAACCTCAGTTTCTTGGTTTGACATTATTGATGAAAACTGGCACAGTTCAGTGCTAATACCATGGATTTTAATCGGATCCAGCAAAGACCTATTAGAGACATCTATTAGCCACCGTAGCGCCTGTGGAAGAAGCTTCTTTGGTGCACCTTCTGGTTCTGAGAGAAATAGGGCAATGAAAGCAGCAGGAATACCTGCACTCCTTCTTAACAAATCATCCACTGTTTGTCCCTTGGCCATTGTTCTTTCCATAAGTTGCTCCATCCAGGATTCTGTCAACTTACAGAGTCTGAGAAAGAAGACATCATCTTAGTAGTATATTTTATAAATAATGTTCCCTGTATTACAGTTAAAATGGATAAACTTCAGACAACCAGAAGAGTAAAGTACTAGTATATAGGATATTTTGCACCACCAGCCTAAATTGATCAAAGGAGAATTTGAAAATATTTTAATGGAATAGATAAGTTTAGAAGCCCCTCAGACCACTTGTAGCTCCTCTTTCTTTTCAAGGAACAGAACCATTTTCTATTAGTTTAATTGGGTACCAATGAATCTCTTGTTCCTAAGAATGAAGAGATTATTTATAAATGATCAAATAAGCACTAGAAATACAAATAAGTTTTCCCTTGACCCTTTATTGTGGGAACAAGGAGTCTAACAAGATCGTAAATATGACTGCATAAACAAGGAACCTCAATTTAAGGTAGAATAGAGACATTGATTCACGTCCAGCAAAGTAAGTGATTAACAGAAGCTACGTATACATACACAGAAGAAACACCAGACAAGGGATAACTAGGGGGAAGGTACAACCTATTTGGTACAAATTGAGCATGAAAAAGAAATTTCCTCAGTAGCAAAAATTTGAACACTGAAAACCCTGATACAGATTGAATGCCAAGTAAACTGTAGTCCTCCCTTGGCAGCACCCATGTAATTTAAAAATAAAGAAACTTTTCATCATTTGTAAACTCAAGACTAGAGATTCTTCTACATTGTTCAAAGGCTTGACAATATTTAGTTGGAACTATGAACTGTCAATTCTCGTTTCAATGCCTAAAATCAGAATACATTTTAAACATTCGTAATTTATAGAATCCAATATTTTGGTGGATTGCCGAAATCAAGCATTATTTTTTACCTCACCATTCATTTTAGGCCCTAATTCTCCATGACCAACAGAAATTTTTCAACCCACCAGATTCAATAAAATTTTCAGGTGGAATAGGAATATCACACATTGCTAATTATTTGCGCAAAAACACGAGGAAATGCATATATGAACCTGTCATTCAAGTGACTATATAAGTATGCAATGATTATTTACTAGATTTAAGTATTAGTAAAGATAATTGGTTCAATACCCTCAATTTTTGGTGTAGAGGGAATTTCTTTGTAAATAATGATTTACTAGAGTTGGTGGATTTTCTTCACTATAAATAGCCATTGGCTTTGAGTTGCACCCTCTTGGTGCTTTTAATCAATTTTTTACATATGCAAGCTACCAAAGTACAGAGCAGGCTCTCTGCATGCATAGCTGCTTACACCTTAAATAATAAAATTCCTTAACCTTCATTAAATTAAAATGAACTTGCCAATGTGACTGATCATCACTGACGTTTTGCAATAGAAAATAAAATGGCCACCATTATGGCACTTTAAAAGTTCTATGGCCACCTAAGCTATCATAGCATATTTTTTTCCTTATTAAATGCAACACAATTTAAGCTTGCTCTGTCTCTTCTCTATATGTCTAGATAAGAAGTAATCTAGTTCCGAGTGACAATCAGAAAAATTAAAGAGAGAAGCTATGATTTACATCATCATCCCTTCAAAAATTTGTTCCATGCAAGGCATAAAAGAGAAAACAAGATGAGAATGCACCAGCTGAAAGACTAAATAAAATTTTACCTTGGATCATTAGAACAAAGCAAACGGTTGCAAAGGGCTGTAAATCCAGCTCTTGTCTTATCAATTGCACCATTATGCTTCATTTTCAGGAGGACTTCCACGAAATGGTTCCCAATGTTTTCCAGTTGTTTCAGATCAAGCATTGCGTTGGATATTCCCATCACCGAAACATCAGCAGCATCAGAAAAGGGACCCCCAGACTCTAATGAATCTGAACAACTATCACGTGGTAAAGGGATTTTTCTTATGATGGTTCCCAATAGTAGACTCACCTGAAAATCAAACAGGTTTCACCGCTAATATCATGGTCTTCATTGAGCAGTTCAAGAAATATAAAATCATGGGCATATAAATTTTAATAAGGATTCTCTTACTCCATTGTATTTAACGTATGAGTGATACTATGACCTATGAAATCAATTTTACTGCTCATAGGGGGGGGGGGAGAATTAATCATAACTAGATGAGATCATGAAAGAGATGATCACTAAAGTCAACAAATATTACTAACATTCTGATGAACAGACTGCAACTAGGCAATAAAAAAGTATTGTACCTCTTTCATAGCCAACCAACAACCAACCATAACAACCTGTTCTGATTGTCTGACATCCTGCATGAATGTCAAGTTCCTATCTTCATGTTCTGGTGAAGGTGTAGGCACATCAACCTCATTTGGAACATCCAACAAGAAATTATCATCATCAACCATCTCATCCATGTCCTCAGGCATATGCCAAGCATCAGCAGAAACCACCCAAAGTGCCAACGAAGTTATTCGCATCACCAGCTCTAAGAGCTTCTCTAATGCATGTCTCATCTCAGATATGCTAGAAAAGACAGCATCTGAATTCCAATCCAATTCCTCAAAAGTATAACGCAGAGTAAGTAATACACCATGAACAAAACTGTTCTTGCATGCTTCAGAAAGATCCCTCTCACCCTCCTTTACAGCAACACTCAACCAATCAATGAGTGACTTTATATACTCCATCACAGGCTGCGAAGGTTTACAGATCTGATAATCCCCATTTACTACTTTGCACTGTGAATGGAAAGAAGCAACATCAACTGAAGCTCTGACTATCCACCCAAGCTCCAAGACATATTTCCTAAATATAAGCCGTAAAGTCAGAGCCCCAGCGTCACTCTCTCTAACACGTGGACTGCAAACCAACTGCTTCGCCCATGTAATTAATTTCTGGATCATGTCTTCACTTGAAATGCCAGGAAGCGGGTTAGGAAAATGCAGCAGTATTCGGAAAGAACTCTCTCTCAGCCTGTCCCAACTATCAATAATTGAACCAACTAACAAAAAAGTTGAATCAGGGGAAGTAATTCCATTATTGTAAGGATAGAGACAGTTTTCAGGAGAAACAGAATCACAATTATCTTGAGAAGGTACAATAGACCAAACATTAATCATAATCAGTATAAGCTCCATAGCCATTATTTTTCTCTTATAAGGAGCAGAAGGATAGCATGAGGAAAATAGAAAATAGCTCAACCACCTCGTAAACTTAAACAAATCATCTGCTCTGTTAACTATAGTTTCTTCAGTACCGTTATGTAAACGTACATCATTGTTTTCATGGATTAGAAGAGGTTTCCAGCTGCCCTGCTTATACTGCCTCTCTAGAGCTGTACGAACCCGAGCAAAGAATTTTCTAAACAAGCTGGTCCACTTCATCTGAAACCCTGTTGAAGAAGACCTCATGTTCAATGGCACAGCTTCTTTCATCAGAGTGAGTTCCAAATGGGAGGGCAGACTAGATGTTTTGGGGTTCAAGAAAAGAGACTCTGCAGCATCTACACGAAGTGACTCATCAACATGGGTCAAAGCCAATACTAGCCACTCAACAAGGACCTTGAGCTTTATCCCCTTTATGCAGACAAGGGCATGGAGATCAATGCTTCCTCTTCTCAGCCCACCTTCTGGATGAAGTGTTGTAGAATCGCTGCACAACTCAATATCCCCTTCTATCAGCGCAAGCAAACGAGATACCTTAAGTAGTGAGACCAAAACGGCCACTTTTTGTTCAACTCTCAGCTCCATGTTCACCCAACCCATCTCAGGATATGGCAGTCTGTTCTCCTCCCCATCTGGACAAATCGAGACAAAAGCAAGCAAAGGAAATATACTATCCACATCCACTTCAAGCAAAACTGGCAGAGCATAAGTGTTCAAATTAGTGCGGAGCTTTGACACCCCAGAAGCAAGTCCGTGCAAAAAGGGGGCCAAACTATGCCCCCTATAAAGTGAATACCCTCTCTCAATACCATCGCTGCTCCAACACTCATCACGCAAGTACTCAAGGAAACACTTCAAGAACGATGTAGCAGCACAGCAGACATCATCATCAGTGTACGCCTGTACCGTTTCAAAGAGCACGGCAGGACTCATATCCAACATAGCCCTTGCCCCCAACCTCTTGGTCAGGGAGGCTAAAGGGACATACCTCCCCTTACATCGTGGCCCCAGGAGGAGAAGATCTGAAGCAATCTTCTGTAGGAACAGTTTTATTCTCCCACTATCCTCTGTCTGACGAAGACTGTATTGAATGTCTATGAAAAGATCAAAAATAAGATGAACTTGTTTGACCGTTTGACTTAAAGGATCTTCCAAGTTATTCCATATGATTCTCACTATTCTGCTCTCCATAAGCTCTGGAATTGGATTGTAGTTTCCTAATGGACTGGTAAGATTAGCCAACATTGAGGTTTTTATCTGTTGCAAACAAATTTGCATCACAGTTAATGCATGAAAGTTTAAATGGCTATCCGTGGGGTTCTCACAGAAGTTGCATAGCTCAGGCAAAATCGCATCATACAATATAGTCTTAATAGAGTTACCACCATTTTCACTAGACTTGTAACCATTCAAACTATCATTTGATACCACAAAATGAGTGTTGAGTACTGTCCTTGAAACAGCTGTAAGAATGCCTCTAATCAAACAAATTCTACTCAACACAGAAAAACTACTTATTTCAGAACAAACATCCCCTTTATATGGAACTTTGCTTATAGCATCCTTAAAGTTACTTTCACTATCACTACCGAAAGTACAAGTGGTTTGATTAAATATACCTTCAATGATAACCAACCCAAGCTCCTGTGCACCAAGACACACCTGTAGAGCAGCACAAAAGCTCACACCAGCTGAAACAAAACAATCCCGCGAAAATGCTAATGATTTCAGTATACTTATCAAAATCCCCACAACCATCTGCATAAGACTTTCTTCCTCACCAACCAAATCCTTAAATTTCGCGGGAAATCGCTGAAGCAAGTAATACAAGCAAGACAAAGCCTCCTGGCATTGCTCCATAACAGCTGGAGAAGGCCTAGCCCACTCTTTGGTCTCCAAAACCACAGACTTCAATCCAAAAACAATATCCCAAGCAACCAAAATCGCGCAATCTTCAATTATATCAACCAAATATCCCAATTTCGGCATACCCATCACAGACAACGCCACGCGGGACACGCAAAACCGCTTCCCTTTATCGCGTAAAGCTCCATACTCATCGCAGAGTACCCGAAAACACCTAGCAATCACAGAATGAAACTTACGGGCTTTTGCTAAAACTGACACGAGGGTTCTATGCAAAGGCAAAGAATTCTCCAAAAACAGGACCTCTAAGTAGAACCGTGTTGCTTTTGAGACCAACGATGACTCTGGCTCTTCTTCTTCGCTGGTTCTTGTTAACAAGTCACTGAAAGATGCAGCAACTTTCCTCGCGTGATTAACATGAGCATAAATGGAGTTAAGAGAAATCAATTCCTGCAAATCAGTGTAAAATTTCGGACAAGATATAGATAACGATGATTGGTTTAAGGAATCGATGAAGGAGGGAGAGAAAATGACGGCGCTGTAAGTGTAGCGATGGCGGTGCTGCAAAGCGCGCCATTTCGCGGACATGCTTGGTAAATTAAGAAAACTTGAGGGACAGTTTTGCAAAGATTAAGTTTTGGAAAATGGCTAGTACTATGGTGATTTTTTGTTCAGTTCTATCTCTACAAGGGAAAGAGAGATCGAAGTGGCGGCTCTGCTTACGAAGTACGAAGTTTTTACAGGTAAAATAGAGTTAGGGTAAAGCAGTACTCGGGAGCTTAGAGAAGAAAATTTGGCCCATGTCTGTCAATTAGGCCTAAATATGGAAAGATTAAAGGCCCACGTATTCTGTTTCAATATTGGATTATTACCCAGGCCTGGAATTTAACTTCTAGTTCTAATCCAAAATTTGATAAAAAAAATTTCATTTTCTCAAAGAATTTTTTTTTCCTTCTAAACTCGAACTATGGAGATGCATATGCCTGAAGACATTGCAAACCGTCCAATCGTATGAAAATAAAAAGAGAAAATAAAAAAATTCTTATCTAAATCTGAATCATGGAGATGCATAGACGGGAAAGCATTGATATGAAAAAAACAGAAAGTCTTGCCGTCAAATGGTACCGTTTCTTTTTGTCCATGTATCTCTTATGCCTTCTGCGGGTTCGAAGTAAATTGATAATTTATTGAAGAATGAAATCAAATGATTGACATAGTTGTTGATTATGTCTAAAAATCAAATCAGTCAGTTGAACCATTTCTATGTGCACCCACCGGCATCTATAGCATGTAATTAGTGTTGTTCAAGCCAGACATGCGATTTATGCCCTCTAATTCGTACTGAAAAAAAAAAATGTGCTTTCCTCTTGAAACATGCTTATAAATACCTGCCTTCTCCCCAATGCCTTCAACAAAATAGTTCTATGAAAAGAGAAAGGTGTAGATGAGAAGTTGCAGGAAATTGAGCCAATTAATCCCCGCATTCAAAGAAAAAAAAGTCTAATTCGCTCATTTTCCTCCATCATCATGGTGAGTGAGAGTTGTTGGAAACTGTTACTGTTAAAAACGTGCTGCTGAGCTAGAGGCCGGGCCTCGGGGGACCTGCACAGGGAAACGGGGTAAGCTGAGGCGTCGTCGAAGGGAAATGCCCCCGAAGATGCTCCGATGCTTTTGTTAGTGTGAGGTCTAAGAAGTGTGGGAGTGGCAATGTTCCAGTTTCAGGTCAAGAATAATCTGACCCCTTTGGAATGCATACATGGGTCTCTTTATAGGGCTTTGGGAATGAGGCGGCCCTTGCACCGAGGGAGGTGGTGACTTGGAGGGCGGTGGTGACCTGGAGGTCCAGCTGTGTGGACCTGCGGTGTTCGCGTGTTGCCTTGTTGTCTTGGTTTAAGGCTATCCGTTTGTTGCCCTATTATCTTGGCTTAGGGCTGTCCACGTGTTGTCTCATTGTCTTGGCTTGGGGCTATCCACGTGTTACCTCTTCATTGAGTGTGTGTTTTTTAGCTGTATCAGAGGCCCCCTACTTCCTTAAGTACATTTATGTGCTCAAGGAAGTTTTGCAGGGTTCGGTCCTTGCAAAGGGGCAATTAGTCTGTCGAGCCGAGCGTACGGGGGGCAGTCTATGTGCTCGGCTTAGGGACATCGAGCCGAGCATGTGTGGAGCAATCCATATGCTCGGTCTTGGAGGCATTGGGCTGAGCATGTGTCTTGGAGCTACTAGGCCGAGCAAGTGTGGAGCAATCCGTACGCTCAGTCTTAGAGGCATAGGGTCGAGCATGTGTGGAGCAATCCATATGCTCGGTCCTGGAGCTATTGGGCCGAGCAAGTGTGAAGCAATCCATACACTCGGCCTTGAGGACGTTTGGGCCGAGCATATGTGGAGCAATCCATATGCTCGGCCTTGGAGGCATATGGCCGAGCATGTGTGGAGCAATCCATATGCTCGGTCTTGGAGCTACTGGGCCGAGTAGGTGTGGAGCAATCCATACGCTCGGCCTTGGAGGCATAGGGTCGAGCATGTGTGGAGCAATCCATATGCTCGGTCTTGGAGCTATTGAGCTGAGTATGTGTGGAGCAATCCATACGCTTGGCCTTAGAGGCATAGGGCCGAGCATGTGTGGAATAATCCATACGCTCAGTCTTAGAGCTATTGCATCGATCATGTGTAGAGCAATCCATACGCTCGGCCTTGGGGACGTTTGGGCCGAGTATATGTGGAGCAATCCATACGCTCGGCCTTGGAGGCATAGGGTCGAGCATGTGTGGAGCAATCCATATGCTCGGTCTTGGAGTTACTAGGCCGAGCATGTGTGGAGCAATCCATACACTCGGTCTTATAGGCATAGGATCGAGCATTTGTGGAGCAATCCATACTTTCGGTCTTGGAGGCATAGGGTCGAGCATGCGTGGAGCAACCCATATGTTCAGTCTTGGAGACATAGGGCCGAGCATGTGTGGAGCAATCCATATGCTTGGTCTTGGAGCTACTAGGCCGAGCATGTGTGGAGCAATCCATACGCTCGGTCTTGGAGGCATAGGACCGAGCATATGTGGAGCAATCCATACTTTCGGTCTTGGAGGCATAGGGTCGAGCATGCGTGGAGCAATCCATATATTCAGTCTTGGAGACATAGGGCCGAGCATGTGTGGAGCAATCCATATGCTCAGTCTTGGAGCTACTAGGCCGAGCATGTGTGGAGCAATCCATACGCTCGGTCTTGGAGGCATAGGACCGAGCATATGTGGAGTAATCCATACTTTCGGTCTTGGAGGCACAGGGTCGAGCATGTGTGGAGCAATCCATATGTTCAGTCTTGGAGACATAGGGCCGAGCATGTGTGGAGCAATCCACATGCTCGGTCTTGGAGGCATTAGGCTGAGCATTCGTGGAGCAATCCATATGCTCGATCTTGGAGACATTAGGTCAAGCATGCGTGGAGCAATCCATATGCTTGGTCTTGGAGACATAGGACCGAGCATGCGTGGAGCAATCCATATGCTCGATCTTGGAGACATTGGGCCAAGCATGCGTGGAGCAATCCATATGCTCGGTTTTTGGAGGCCTTGAGTTCCAAGGAGACTTTTGGGCTTCTTGGAGGGCTAGAATGTTTTTGGGCCTTTGGCTCTTTCTGAGGGCCCAACTTCCTTGGGTAATCCTCTCATATGGTTCTTTTTGACACGTGGCTTGTGTTAGTCTTCATTAAATGCACGTAGCCATTTTTTGCAAGAACAACGACGCTCCTTAATGATTGGCTTCCTTAGGGAATGAAATGACACCTAAGGGAATGAGACGGTGCCTAGGGGAATGAGACGGTGCCTAGGGGAATGAAACAGCCCCTAGTTTTAATTATGTGCCGTTTGGTTTTGTGGCGGCGGACTCTTTGGAGAACGTGAGAGCAGCTTCGAGCTTCTGAAACATCACTCGCCCATCCATTTTTTGCTTTAAATGTCCTAGTTCATTGCGCTTCCTTTTCCTATATATGGATGTCTTACTTCTAATCTTCCTCATTTGAATCTTTAGTGAGTTCATTCAGAGAGAAATTTTAGTAGAGAGAAAATTTTTTAGAGTGTTCGACCTCATCCTAAGAGTGTGAGAGTTTTTGTCCTCGTCTTTGGAGTTGAAAAGCGTTCATCCCAATTGCTTGGAGCCCGCGAGTGCTTGGTGCCTTGGTATTTCCTAGTGGGTGATTTGGTGGACATCTTAGTCTTTGGTGTTGGTGCTTAGAGGTGTGGTGTTAAAGTGTCTTATCGAGTAGGGAGTTTAGTCCGTGCTACTTGGACTTTAGGTGAATCTCCTTCTTTCATTTAATCATGTCTTCATTCAATAATTACTGGGATAGACTAGTAGTGTTAGCGGTAGTAGCGGCAGTAGTGGTAGTGGTAGTCTCGAGGAAACGGGGTCGGATACATCCTCTTCCAGGAGTGTGACCCCGAAAATAGCTGAGGTTAGAGAAGGGCCATTGGCCATGATGCCCTACATCCCTGTAGCGAAGGAGTATGAAAATGACTCATTCTTTGAGGAAGAGATGAACGCGACCTTACCCAATATCAGGGGGGGTTATAGCCGTGGAGGAGAGGGGCGAGTGGGAGTTCACCACGAATGCGGTCCCAAGTCAGCTTAGGGAGGAGGATCTAGAGGTGATCCGAAAGTCATATCGCATCCTGTGCAAGTATGCCCTCCGGCTGGCCAAGGTAGGGGAGAGGGCTTGCGATGCCCTACCGAGCCTCGTACCCTATGAATTGTGCATGTACGAACACCACATAAGGGCTGGGCTATGCTTCCCCCTTCACCCATTTTTCTGTGTCGTACTCCGGTGCTTTGATATAGTGTTATGTCAGCTAGTACCGAACTCAGTACGGTTGATAATAGCCTTTATCAGCGTTTGCTCAGAATTGGGAGGGCTGATGAATTTGGACGTATTCAAAGCCCACTTCCAGATAAGCAGATATGGCCAGGTCGGATGGGTTGTGGTCAGTACCCGAGCCAAAAGAAGACTGCTGAAGAAGACCCCATCATCGATCAAGAGATGGAAGAAGTCATTTTTCTTCGTCCGAGCTGTTGAGGACTTCAGTGTTCAACTTTTGTGGAGCTTGAACCGGGTGGGGAAGTGCAAGAAGCCGAGTCTTCTCCCTTGAGAGCAGGAGACGGTGGACGCCATGGTGGCCATGCCAATGGACGTGGAGGTCCTCTATGACAATAAAGAACTGGCAAGACATGGTCTCTGCCCCAATGCCCCAAGTCCTCCAGAGAGAGTGGTAACCCTGCGCTTTGCTCTTTATATTTTGTAATTTTTTCTTGTTTCTATTTTGCTTTGTTTTTGCCCTAGGTTTTGTACTTATGATTTTTCTTCTGTTTTGTTTTGAGCAGAGATAGAGGCGACCGCGAGGGCTAAGGAGCGGGCCAAGAGGCTCGCCCTAGAGAAGAGGAAGGCTGCAGCGGTCGAGAAGCAGCCTGCTTCGGGGTCAGGGCCCAAGAAAAGGCCTCGGGCTTCGTCTCCCACCTCTATTGACCTGGAGAGTCCTCTGTGATGCTCCATTGAGCCGGAGGCTGTTCTAGTGGCTTCTGCTACCCCTGCCCTTGCTCCTTCTCGAGGTGTTGCTACTGGGGCAGCGGTCTTCAGGACCAACTGGGGCTTGAAGGTCGACAATTTTATTTTCGCGCACCCCCGGGTGATGCGGGAACATTTGATCATGGGGATCCCTTCCCATGATATGCTGGAGCTGTCTAAGAAGCCTGTCGAGGCCCTTTATTCTACAACCGAGGTCCTTGGGTCTCAAGTATGATTTTTTCCTAAGTGTTGATTCCTTTTCCTTTTTTTTACGTTTTTAACACGATGGCTAACAAATTTTGTTTGGTTGTAATCGAGCGTCCTCCTGGGTGTTATGTCTCGTCGATGCTTGGACACGACTAAGATGTTGGGTCGAGCTCAGCATAGGTTGGACGAGAGTACAGAGCTCGCCAACCAGCTGCAGGCGTCGCTGGACAAGGCCAACTTGGCCAAGATGGAGGCTGTCTGAGAGAAGGACGCTGCCTTTCACGCTAGGGTCGAGGCCGATCGTGAGAGGGATGTTACTGTTCTGATGGGGCGACGACTAGACGAGGAGGCCAAGGCCCGTACTCATGCTGTAGTGGAGGAGGATTTGGCAACCTTCCGAGACTCTACTTCCTTTCGGACTGCAGTCGACGAAGAAGGAGGGCTGCAGTACCTCGAGGGCTTCCTAGAAGCCAAGAGGGGGGTCGAGGCACTCTATCTTGAGGTCGACTTTTCGGGCCTCGACCTACTGGATCCTCATGAGGATGAGGATGAGGCTGCAGTGGGGATCGAGGCCGGAGTTGCTTCTAATGAGGAAGATTCAACCACTCAGCCTGAGGTCGCGGTCGAGGTTGAAGGAGAGGCTGCCCCGATTTTAGACTAAGCACTTTCTTGTTTTTCCTTTCCGTAGCTCGGGGCCGTTACTGCCCTCTTTTTGTACTCTTTTCTATAAGTTAATGAAATCATTCGATTTTTTTTTTCAAAGTTGTTATTTATTGCAATCATTATTACAATCTTTACCCAACTAAACTTCTCTTGTGGCTTGCGCTCGAGGTACAAGTTCATTGGTACAATCGTCAGAGATGTTTAGCGTTCCAAGTGCGCGGAATGCGTTTCTTACTTAGTTCCTCGAGCTCGAAGGTGCCGGGTTGGCACACCCTTTTGATGCGGTACGGACCCTTCCAATTAAGGGTCAACTTCCCCATTTTTCGTGGGTGAGACACTTCATTTTTTCGTAAAACGAGATCATGCAGCCAGAAACATCTGCCTCGTACCCAAGAGTTGTAATATCCAGCGGTTCTCTACTGATAGGCGGCCAATCGAATCTAGGATTTATCCCGAGCTTCATCGAGGATATCGGTGTTCATATAAAGAGCCTTGTCATTGCTATTGCTTTCGAAACTTTGTACTCGGAGTGAGGGAACCCCGATTTCCAAGGGGATGACGGCTTCAGATGGTAGCATACTATTGACAAGAGGATGGTAGCATATTGTTGACAATTTTTGCACTTTTTCTCCAACTCTATTGTAAGGACCCGCTCTACCATACTGGTATATATTGTCCGCTTTGGCCCCACTGGGCCTCACGATTTTGTTCCTAGCGAAGCCCGCAAGCTCCCCAAAAGGCCTATACCAACACCAGGGTCACGGATCACTTATATCCAACACACAACTTTCCCCTATAGTCGATGTGGGAACCAAGACCGCAATCTCCCCCACTTGAGGCACAACGCCCTCGCTGTGTGGGCCCACCCTCGACAACCGTGCAAGGCTTTCAAGGATCCGGCTTTGATACCAAATGTAAGGACCCGCTCTGCCATGCTGGTATATATTGTCCGCTTTGGCCCCACTGGGCCTCACGGTTTTGTTCCTGGCGAAGCCCGCAAGTTCCCCAAAAGGTATATACCAACACCAGGGTCACGAATCACTTATATCTAACACACAACTTTCCCCTCTAGTCGATGTAGGAACCAAGACCCTAGTGTTATGTGTTTGATATAAGTGATCTGTGACCCTGGTGTTGGTATAGGCCTTTTGGGGAGCTTGCGGGCTTCGCCAGGAACAAAACCGTGAGGCCCAGTGGGGCCAAAGCGGACAATATATACCAGCATGGCAGAGCGGGTCCTTACATTTGGTATTAGAGCCGGATCCTCGAAAGCCTTGCGGGGTTGTCAAGGGTGGGGCCACACAACGAGGGCACTGTGCCTCAAGTGGGAGAGATTGCGATCTTGGTTCCCACATCGACTAGAGGGGAAAGTTGTGTGTTGGATATAAGTGATCCGTGATCCGTGTGTTGGTATAGGCATTTTGGGGACCTTGCGGGCTTTGCCAGGAACAAAACCGTGAGGCCCAGTGGGGCCAAAGTGGACAATATATACCAGCATAGTAGAGCGGGTCCTTACATCTATGGCTTCTCCTCGCATCCCGAGCCAGTAGTAACCTTGACAAAGGATTTTGAAAGTCAGGGCTCGGCCTCCGAGGTAGTTTTCATAGATCCCTTCATGAACCTTCTAGAGGGCGTAATCAGCCTCGGTCGGGCCTAGGCACTTTAGATATGACGTTTTAAGACCTCTTTTGTATAGTTGATCATTCAAGACTGTGTACCATGATGCTCTGAAGATGATTTTTCTAGCTTCATTCCTTTCACCTAGGAGATAACCATTTTACAAATATCGGAGGATAGGATCAATCCAGGTTTCCCCACTGGCCACGGGTAACACAGTGGTTTCATCGATGCTGGGGGCGGTGAGTGTCTCAAGGTAGACTGCCCATGTGGACTCAGGTTAGAGAGTCAGCTTTTGAGTTTTCAACCCAGGGGATCTAGTTGATGCGAAATACTTTGAACTTGACGACGAGCTCTTTGGCTTTCGCTAGGTAGTGGGCAATTTTCTCTCCTCGGGCTTCAAACTCCCCGTTGACCTAGTTCACCACCAATTGTGAGTCGTTGTACGCATCTAGGGCTTCAACAGACAATACTTTGACCAGCTTTATCTTGGCCAGCAACGCTTCGTACTCAGCTTCGTTGTTTGAGGCTCTGAATCTGAACCTTAAGGCGTGCTCAACAGTGAAGCCGTCTGGGCTATTCAGGATGAGCCCGGTGTCGTTGGAGGACCTGTAGATGTAGAGCATCCATTGAGGGACTACCTCGGTTTTACCTAGAACTAGGGTAAGATCCTTCTCGCTTTAAAGAGTGGTCTCCACGATAAAACCAGCTAAAATATGGGCTTTGATGGCTGTACGGGGTCAGTAACGGATGTCGAACTCCCCGAGTTTCACAGACCATTTGACCATTCTTTCGGAAACATCTGGCTTTTAGAGCACTTGTCGAAGGGGTTGGTCGGTCAGGAGGACGATTATGTGTGCTTGAAAGTACGGCCAGAGTTTACGTGTCGTGACTAAGAGGGCATACGCCATTTTCTCCATGGGAAGGTACCTTGTTTCTGCATTGTAGAGGACCTTACTTAGATAATACACGGGCCTTTGGACACCTGCCTCCTCTCGAATTAGTGCGGAGACCACCACTTCATGTTCGACTGTGAGTTACAGGAAGAGTTCTTCACTGGCGACGGGCTTGATAAGCAGGGGGCGAGCCCAAGTATTTTTTTCAGATCATTAAATGCTTTTTGGCAATTCTCAGACTAGACGAAGTCCTTGGCCTTCCTGATGGCTTTGAAGAATGGAATGCACTTTTTCACGGATTTTGACATAAATTGGCTTAAGGCAGCCATCCGCTTGGTAAGTCGTTGGGCTTCCCTCACAGTCAGGAGTGGATTCATGCTGAGGACGACTTCTATCTTTTCGAGGTTTGCCTCTATGCCCCTTTGGGTTACCATGAAGCCGAAGAACTTCCCTCCAGTGACCTCAAAGGCGCACTTAGCAGGGTTCAGCTTCATGTGGTGGTGCCAAAGGACTTCGAAGGCTTTTCTCAAATCGACTTCGTGGTCCTTAGCCCTGATGCCTTTTACCAACACATTGTCCATATATACTTCCATGTTTCGGCCTATCTACCCCCGAAAGATTTTGTTCACTATTCTTTGGTAGGTCACCCCAGCGTTCTTCAGACCGAAGGGCATGACTTTGTAACAATAAAATCCCTGCCCAGTAATGAAAGTCGTTTTGTCTCGGTCGAGCCTGTACATAAAGATCTGATTATACCCGGAGTATGTGTCAATGAAGGTCAGCAACTTATGCCCTGACATTACGTCGACGAACTGGTTAATTCTCGGTAGGTGAAAACTAACCTTCGGGCAGGCTTTGTTTAGATTCGAAAAGTCAATATAGATCTGTCACTTACCACTGGCTTTCTTCACTATCACCACGTTGGACACCCAGTTCGGGTAGCCTGTTTCTCGGATAAAATTGGCCACGAGCAGCTTATTTACCTCGACCCTGACAGTGACTTGTCGCTCGAGGGTGAACGATTTCTATTTTGGATGACCGGCTTGTGGTTTAGGTTTGCGGTCAACCGGTGCACCATTACTTCCGGGCTGATCCTTGGCATGTCTGCGGCTGACCATGCGAAAAAAATCCTGGTTTTCTTGGAGGAGGGCCAGTAAGGATCTCCTAAGGGCCTCGAGGAGGTTGGAACTAATCTGGACGGTTCAGAAGATATCCTCACCGAGAGGGATCGCGGTCAACTCTTCTACCAGCTGGTCCCGTGGATTCCTTCCTTCGTCCTTAAGGTCATCCAATTCTAGAGGGAGGGCATTTGTCCTTCTGTCTTCCCTTACTGTGCTTAGATACTAAGATCTGGAGATTTGCTGGTATCCTCTAATTTTGCTTACTCCCTCTTCAGTGGGGAACTTTACTCTCAAGTGATACGTGGAGACGATCACTCTGAGCTTATTAAGAGTGGGTCTGCCAAGGATCATGTTGCAGGAGAAAGGCTGTCTGACGATCAGAAAAGTGGTTTGCACTGTGGTTGCCTGTAGAATAGTTTCTATGGTTACCAAGAGAACTATGTTGCCCTCCGTAAACATCATGCCCCTAGAGAAACCATAGAACGGAGTGGAAACTGGCTCTAACAGGGAGTCTCCTAGTTGCATTTGCTGGAAAGCATCGTAGAACAGGATGTCAGCCGAACTCCTGTTGTTGACTAGGATGCGTCTGACTTTGTGGTTGGCCACGAGAAAGGAGATGACTACGGCGCCATCTTGTGGAGTCTGGACTCTCTCTAGATCCTTATCCGCAAAAATGATGGTAAAGTCCACCTTCCGTCGCTTGTGGGGTCCGGTGACTAAGGCCACCGACTAGGTGTATGTCTTTTTGCAGTGCCAGGTAGTGCCCCCAGCTGCGGGGTCCCTGCAGATGGTTTTGATGATTTTAGCAGTGGTGGCCTTTGGTTTTTTTTTGCCTGGGCTCCCTGCTGCTCGGCCTGAGACTCTTTCGAGTAGTTTGCATTGTTCTGCCTCAATCGGAAGGGCACTCGGGACTCCTCCAATTTCGTATGACCAATTTCTCCGTTTGGGGTCCAGTAAACTCTTCTAACTGCCCCCTATTGATGAGTGCTTCTATTTAGTGCTTTAGTGCTAGGCAATCTTCTATGTCGTGCCTATGGTACCGGTACCACTTGCCTCAGTTCTTGTTGAGGCACAGCGATCTCGGGGGCTATTGTAAGATTGCCTTGTCCTAGATTTGCATCAAGACATCGGTCCTGAACATGTTGAAAGGGGTGAAGTTCCCAAAGGGCCTTGGGGCCTTGGGTCTGTACTTGCGGAAAGGTCGCTTGACAGGTTCTCGACACGGACTGGTATGGCCTTTTTTCTTTCTCTCTGCGTCCTCTTCCCGTTTTCTTCGGAAGGCCTGGTCATCTTCTGCTAACATGTACTTCTTGGCTCGGGCCAAGATCTCATTTATGTCGTCGGGTTATCGCTTGGTGAGTTTTGAACTGAAGATCCCAGATCTCTGCCCATTTTTGAATGCCAACATTTGGACGTTGGGGTTGAGGTTGGGGATTTCCCAGGCAGCAGAGTTAAACCTCAAGATGTAGGCTCGGTGTTTTTCTCCCTTTAACTGGACGATGTTAAACAGGGACTCCGAGATCGTCTTGGGTCCTTTGCTGCTGAGAAAATCTGATGCGAAGGCGTAGCTCAATTCTTTGAAGATGCGGATGCCTCCTAGTTTCAAATGAAAATACCACGTCCAGATCGCCTTCTCGAGCGTCAGGGGGAAGGCTCGGCACATCACAGTGGAGCGTGTTCATGGTTTTATAGTGCTAGAGGTGGTCCAGGAGGTCTATAGAACCGTCATAAGGTTTGATCTGGGGTATTCAGAAATTCGACGGGAGGGGGGCTCGAGGACTTTTTGAGTGAAGAGTGGGTCCTGAACGTTAAGCTCGTCTATAACAACGTGGTTTTGGCCTTTGAGTGCTTCGTTGATCTTTCCCTCCATGTCCTCTATTCGCTTGTCAAGGCCAATACTGCTCTTGGATGAGGGGTCTTCTTTGGATTTGGCCACGCGAGGTGGGGTGGACTCAGCCATGGAACAGCCATCGAAGAGGAGCCTATGGCTAGCTGAGCCTTTGCGGTTGGGGTCCTGCTGAGGAGGCGCAGACGAAGGCCGGCGAGCCCCCTGGCGGACCTCGGCGGCCAGATTGGTCACTAATTATGAAAGCTCCACAAACTGTGCTTAGAGCATAGACATGTTGGGATGCTCATCAGACTTGGTAGAGGATCTCAACCCGGACCGCTGGGTATAGGTATTGGCCCCGGCTGCTCCCTTACCGGCGTCCTTGGCGGTGTTTTTAGGTGGCATGACAACAAATGAGTTCTTTAGACTTCTTCACTTTTACTGTTAGCCATATAGTAGTTTTCCAAGGACGGCATCAATCTGTTGCTACCAAAAACGTGCTGCTGAACTGGAGGCCGGGCCTCAGGGGACCTGCACAGGGAAACGGGGTAAGCTGAGGCGTCGCCAGAGGGAGATGCCCCCGAAGATGCTCCGATACTTTTGTTAGTATGAGGTCTAAGAAGTGTAGGAGTGGCGATATTCCAATTTTAGGTCAAGAAGAATCTGACCCATTTGGAATGCGTACCTGGGTCACTTTATAGGGTTTTAGGAATGAGGTGGTGACCTGGAGGTCCAGCTATATGGACCTGCGGTGTCCGCGTGTTGCCTCATTATCTTGGTTTGGGGCTGTCTGTGTGTTGCCCTGTTGTCTTGGCTTGGGGCTGTCCACGTGTTGCCTCGTTGTCTTGGCTTGGGGCTGTCCACGTGTTGCCTCTTCATTGGGTGTGTGTTTTTTAGCTGTATTAGAAACTAAACAAAGTTCTTATCTAACAAAATCATTTAGAAGTTGTGGGTGAGAGTTGCAGGAAACTAAACAGATCGAGCCTATAAAATATGTTAATAATTCTAAGAATCTATTACATGCATTATATTACTAATTTTGATCTATTTAATATCACATACTTGATGTTTGCGACATATTGTTATTTTGGTGACACCACATAGATCTCAACACACCAATGTGTGCAAAACCGTTTAGGTAGGGTTATTCCTCTCCTTACTCTCTTTGTACAGGTAGCTTTATAAAGGGGAAAACTTACCTAGGTTAAGTGATGAGAGGGGACTTAGCTCATATTTGTAATAAACTCAATAGGTCGTCCATCATAGCTAATTAGGTTTGTCAAGCCCACACCACTACCCAACCACATCTAAAACCTTTAGGTGTATCTGGCTCACCCATGAGATCAAGTGGATGTCAGACCCACAAAGTCCATCTCAGGAACCCAGTCCATTCTGTTTTATAAATACAAAGCCTTACAAACTAATGGAAACCCTACAAACTAATAGAAGTCCATCAGTAATATTAGAACATTTTATATATTCTAACATTCTCCTACTTGGGCAAACATTAGTTGTAGTTTTTAGATGTCTAAAAAAATATTTTAGAAAACGACTCTCGGACTGAATTACTGATTTTAAATATGTGGCCACAATTTTTGAAAAACAAGTTCTTGAGATAACACCTAAACATGATCCAGTCTAATAAAGTCATCAACATAGGACCATGGCAACCATTATATCTCAATTGACATAAGACCAATCCATAATCACAAACACTAATAACTTCACCGACTTAGATCTAACTATGAGAGTGTGACAATGAAATAGCACCAACATGTGATTTTAAAAATATTATTCCATTGTCGGTCCTTGATTTCTCTATTACCTGCTTTACTAAGAAGCTAGAGAAATCCAGAGTTTTTCTATTACCTGCTTCACCTAGAAGCTAGAGAAAACCTATGGGGTTCTTGATTTCTCTATTACCTGCTTCACTCAAAAGCTAGAAAAATCCCACGTTCTTCTATTAACTTGCTTCACCCAGAAGCTAGAAAAAACCTAGGGCTTCACCTAAAATCTTGAGTAACCCCATAGCTTCACCTAGAAGTCAGTATGTCTAAGTCAATAAGACTCAAGTTTGCAACATGGAGACATATTCAATAATGACATAAAAGTCATTCTTAAGACAACACCAAGTCTTAGAATTTTAATACATCATGACATGTCATATATAAAATGTGCACAAAATATTCATAGTATGATATCAATCAAAGAACAATAATGATGTCCAAAGGAAACAACATATAAATTGACATACAAAAGTCATACTCCCACTAATAAAATACATCAAAAGAACTAACAATATTCATGTTGTCTACATGTTTGACAAAATCTGAAAGCCCAAGACCCTTAGTCAAAAAATCAGCAAGCATAGCCCCAGTATCAATATGCTAAAAAAACATATCACCATTGTACACAATTCCTAGAGCAAACTCTATATCTTGTTTCCATTTCTTATAATTTGATCCAGTCAGGATCTTAATTATGGCATTACCATTACTAGTAGCAAATTAAATTAATATGGGAAAAGTATAAGGCAATCATGATAATGAATTTGGGTGGTAAAACAATAGGATCCCAAGTGTATCATTACAAACTCCCCTTTAGGTAGAGAATGTAATACACATTTAGGATTTCCTACAAGAAACTATCAAGTGAATGCATACCAATTTTCGAAATACCTAATACTTTTGGGTTAATAAGTGTAATATGTATATGTGTATGTGAAAGAAGGGTAAAGAAGTAATTTGATAAATATGACATAGAATTAAAATAATATGTATATGTGAAAGAATTATTATTGAAAAAAATAATTCTCCTAAAAAAAATGGACGCGCTTTGGTGTGGGTACAAAGAAAAAGAAGAAAAAGAAAAAAAAAACAAACGTGTTCAGGTGCGGGTAAGAATAAGAAAAAAAAAAGAAAAAGGAAAAGAAAAGAAAAACAGGAATTAAACACCTAGATGTCCAGGTGTGACTTCCCAAACATGCAAATTATGCATGTTTAACACGTAAATGGACAATATATTATGGAGACAGTGGTGGCAGGGAGAGTTAGTATAAAATGTAATTTTTAGTTTAGTTTTATTAGTTTTACCAAATCCTATTTGGTTTTCTTATTTCTTCAATTCAAATTATTCTATTTCTTTGAACACTTGGGGACTGAAAGAAAGGTTAAAAGAGTAAAATTTTGAATGGGTTTACAGGAGAATTTTATGGAGAGTCACGAAAAGCTCTCAAAAAAACAAAAAGTAATAATATGAATTTTATTTTTGAAATTTAGAGTGCATAAAATTTCTCGGAATTCAATGTAGGAATTTTCAAAGGGAGTGAATTATGGTGGAATTGAAGAATAAATTAGAAATTTTAATATAAATATTATATCAAGTGTTGACGATCAGCAACTGGGAGAAGTTGTTGAAATGAGCAGGAAATGCAAGGAGGTGATCCACGGGTAGTACTAAGTGCTACATGGTGAGTTAGATTTACTTCAAGTAATTAAGATAAATGTAAAATATAAAGTGATAATATTATAATAAAATATTAACTTATGCTTTGGTGGTAGATGAAAATTGGTTGATAAGTATGATAGGAATAATTGATGTGTAGAAAATTATTATATGAGAAGTAATATTATTAGAATAATGAGTCGATTTAATAATAAAGGTGATAAATGAAATTCTTGACGAGCTATGGTTGATGATTTGATATGATTTATGAGGAGAAGAATTTAGTGAAAATTTTCAAATAATAATTTGAGAATAATCATGATAGCTAATTTAAATGTTTGAATACGTGCTTGTTTCTATATTATTATTCATGTGCATATTTCATGTTATTATTCATATACATATATATATATATATATATATATATATATATGGAAATAAAAGAGCAGGGGAAGTAGCCGGTCTAAGATAAACATGTCGACATGTGGGAAGACGTTCCCAATAATAATAATATTTAAATTCATGCATTGCATTTGCTTAAATATTTATTGTTATTACTTGAGATGCTAAAATGCTATTCATGATTGTAAATTTATTGATAGATGAATGAGTCACATAGAGACACAATTATGCTGAGAAGAAATATGAAAATATGAAATTATGAGAATTATCTTAGTAATAGATTATATGTTGTTAACCTCATAACGAGGTAATTATAAGATAGAATTGATAGTCTCAAGTTGATGATTAACTATATGAGAAGAAGAGATTTGTAAAAGATGGGGATTTGATATGAGTAGTGATAATAGAATATTATTATCAAAATATATGAGATATAGATGAACGAATATTGGAAGACTAATTATACAAATTGAATACTTCTAGTAAGTTTAATTCACTGAGTTTGTGAAGCTCACTTCTCATTGTACAATGATTTCAGGTAGCAGGCAGGACAGATAGTTTGGTGAGTTGAGATTCAAGCGAAGTCATTATCTATAAGCCATGCAGTTCACATCCTCAAATTAATGGAAGAAAAAAAATATTTGTAAATATTCATTCATATTATGTTGTATAAAATGTTTAAGTCGAGATCTTAATGATGTATCTCCCATGTTGAGGGTTGACGAATGATGTAAATAATTACAGTTGCTATATTTTTATTGTTGCATATATGTGTCGTGCTGAGATTTTCAAAATGTGACAACACCGTCTCAGGGGTGGCCAACCCGGGATGGGTCGTTACGATTTTGGAATCAGAGCATTAGGTTTTATGATTCTGTAGATTGCATAAAAAGTAAGAAAGTGGAAGATTAAAACAAATTATATTCTGATGAATAATCTGAGGATGACACGTGGGCGTGGTAGAGCTAGCATTAGAGCTGTTGACTTGAGAGGGCGTGGTAGGTCCCCAATATTTTGATAAGTCGATGTTGAGTCTAAATCTGTGGTTCCTAGAAGGGAATGTGTTGATAGTATAATTGATATTGGTAGAGGTGTTAGATAATCTGAAGTTGAAAGAGATGAGCTAAGATAAGCTCTTGCACATGCTATTGAGAAAATGAATCTAACAGATGATAGAGTTGATAGTCTATAGCATAGACTTGATAAACAAGTTGGAGCGGTGCCTGAGGTAGTTGTAAATCCAGTAATGGTAGACGTTCAAAAAGAAGAAATGTGAGTTTATGCACGAGATGCATGGGGATTGTTTTGTTAGATATAATAAGTTGAATGCTTTGTTGTTTAAAGGATCTATGAATCTTTTTGAGCTTGAGCTATGGATGAAACATGTAGAGAGATTATTTGATACTTTACCAGTGACTGGCAGGTAGAGGGTCACCTTTGCTTTATTTGAGTTAGAAAGATAAGGTTTAGAATGATGAGAGGATACTCTTCCCAGGGTAAGTGCATATATTGATAGACCTTTTAACCTGGATTAGGTTTAAAAAGGTTTTCCTTGATAAATACTTTCTTTATACTTTTAGAGCTCAACAAGAAAGAGATTTTATTTATTTGAGGCAAATATATTGACTATGACTCAGTATGATAGGAGATTTATGGCTCTGTCAAGGGTTGTACCGGAAATGGTAGACCTAGAGGAGAAGAAATGTAAGAGGTTCATAGATGAACTATATTTAAAGATTTGATCGAGACATATAAATTATGTCAGATTGGTGGATATAGCACTTCAGATTGAGAAAGATGTGATGGAGTTTAAAGGAAAGAGAAAGAGTGGTTAAAGAGGCTTAGACATAAAGGTTCCAGAGGTAGTGGTAGTATGAGTGTACAGGGTGAGAGACCACCCCAGAAGGGGGCGTTCCTTGTTACAGGGAACTGTAATACAGATCCATAGGCAAGTAGGATATGTTACTTCTTTAACTCAAAGTAATGTTAGTGGGACCCCTAGATTTGGGAAACAGTCCATGGGAACAGGAAGTTATAGTAGAGGAATAAATATGCCACCAAGGGGAAATCTGTTGAGATAAGTACTGGAGTTATTGAGAAAGGACAGGTGGAGAAAGGTGATGGATCAGGAAGTATACGAGGCAGAGGGAGAGGAGCAGTTAGTGAAAGAGGGTGAGGTAATCAGATGTAGTCCAGAGAGAGCATAATTTAGGCATTGATCCAGCAGGATGCCCAAACTACTTCTGATATTGTTATGGGTATAATATCTAGTCTTGATATACATGCTAGATTATTAATTGATCATAGTGTAAACCATTCTTTTGCATCCAATGTATTTATAAAGTCTATTGATGCATAATATTATTGTTAAAGTTTCCACTAGAGATAAAGTGTTAATCATAAATGTTTACAAGGTTTGTGTGATTCATATCAGCGATAGAGAATTTGAAGTTTATTTATTACCTTGGAATATGATAGATTTTCATTTGATTTTGGGAATAAATTGGTTGTCGGTGTATCATGTCTGGGTTGATTGTTGTAAGAAAAATGTTGTGTTCAAGATACTAAGACAAAAGGAATTTAGTTTTTGGGAGAACGTAAGATACTCTCGAATTATCTTATTTTGCTATAACTACTAGTAAATGGTCAAGAAAAGGATGTGAGAGATATTTGGCATATATGGTGGATTTTAGAAATGATAGTAAAGAGTTGGAAGAAATCTTAGTAGTGACAGATTTTTCTAATGTATTTCTTGATGAGTTATTTAGGTTGTCTCCCAGTAAGGAGATTAGATTCTCTATTGATGTGATACCAGGTTCATCACATATATCTATAGCACCTTATAGAATGACACCAGCTGAGTTAAGAGAGTTGAACGTATCATTTTAAGAATTGTTAGATAAATAAGTTATCAGACTTAGTGTGTTTGGGAGCTCCTGTGTTGTTTATGAAGAAGAAAGATGGAACGATGAGATTGTGTATAGACTACAGATAGTTGAATAAGATAACCATTAAGAACAAATATATTTTTCCCGGGATAAATGAATTTTTTGAGCAGTTGCAGGGAGAAAGAATGTTTTCTAAGATAAACCCGAGATCAAGTTATCACCAGTTAAGAATAAAGAAAGGCGACGTGTCTAAGACTACTTTTAGGACATGTTATGGTCATAAATTTCTTGTGATGCCATTTGAGTGGACTAATGCTCTAGCAACATTCATGAACTTGATAAATAAAATGTTTGAACCAATTCTTGATAATTTTTTGGTTGTGTTCATTGATAACATCTTGGTGTATTCTACGACTAAGCAAGAGCATGTAAAACATTTAGAGATTGTTTTTGAGATTTTGAGGAAAAAGAGATTGTACACTATAATTTTCTAAATGTGATTTTTGGCTGAATGAAATAACTTTCTTGGGGCATGTAATATCTAGAGATGGTATAACAGTTGATCCACAAAAGATAGAGACAATGTTAAATGGGGAGAGACCAACTAATGTGACTGAGATTAGAATCTTCTTGGGGTTAGCAGGTTATTATAGAAGATTCTTTCAAAAAAATTCCATTATTATAGTACTATTGACTAGACTGACCAGGAAAGAGGTGAGATTTGTATGGTCTGAGAAATGTGAGAAAAGTTTCCAATTACTAAATGAGAAATTGACTACATCTCCAGTACTGGTGCTTTCTTCTGGTGATGAAGGATTTGTAGTATATAGTGATGCATCCCATTAAGAGTTGGGATACGTGTTGATGCAACATGGGAAGGTAATGGGATTTGATTCTAGGCAATTAAGGAATCATGAGAGAAATTACCCTACCCATGAGTTAGAGTTGGCTACCATAGTGTTTGCTTTAAACATTGGAGACATCATCTGTATGGAATCACTTGTGAGATATTCACTGATCATAAGAGTTTGACATACTTACTTACCCATAGAGAGTTGAATTTGAGGCAAAGATGGTGGATGTAGTTGATTAGTGACTATGATTGTACAATTCACCATCATCTAGAAAAGGCGAAGGTGGTAACTGATGCATTGAGTAAAAAAAATCTACAAAAAGATTAACTTTATTGAGAGTTATGATGTGAAATTAATGATAGATTTAAGAGAGATAAGAATGAAGTTCAATATCAATAATAGAAGATCATTGTTAGCAAACATGGTTATACAGTCATCCATAGTAGAATGCTTGTTAAAGATACAAGGTAAAGATAAGAAATAGAAAAAAATCAAGCAAGAAATGCTTAGTAGAAAGCAATATAAGTTCAAAATTAGAATGATGGTATTTTGGTATTGGAACATAGGATTTGTGTTGCCAATGATGCTAATTGAGAAAGGCACATGATGATTTATATTCGATGCACTCAAGTAACAATAAGATGTATAGAGGATTGAGACAAAATTATTGGTGGTCAGAATTGAAGAAGGATGTTGCTTAATATATTTCGAGATATTTAGTTTGCTAGCAAGTGAAGTCAGAGAACAAACATCTGGGAGGCTTACTATAGCCTCTTCCTGTGCTCGAGTGACCATAGAAAAATGTGAGTATGGATTTTGTTTATGGATTTTTCAATACCCAAAGAAGTCACGATATAGTATGAGTGATAGTAGATAAACTTTCTAAGTCATCTCAATTTCTTCTAATTAAAACTAATTGGAATCCTAAAAAGTTGGTTGAACTATATGTAGCTAAGATTATGAGATTGCATGGAGTACTATTGAGCATATTCTCAAAAAAAGATGCTAGATTTACATCTTAGATTCTGGAGAGGCTTGTAGAAAGCCATGGGTACGCGATTTCAGTTTAGGTACAACTTTTCATCCTAAAACAAATGAGCAAACAAAAAAGATTATTATAATACTATAAGATATATTGAGGGTAAATTTGATGAGTTTCTTAGTAAGTTGGGATGCTTACTTGCTATTAATTGAATCTGCTTATAATAATCAACATCAATTTAGTACTGTTATGGCACCTATTGAGACATTGTCTGGTATAAGGTGTAGAACTCCTACATGTTAGGAAGAAGTGGGAGAGAGAAATATATTTGGTCAATAAATTATTGAATTAACAATTGAAGGGATCAAACTAGTTAGAGAAAACCTTAAAGCAGCACAGAGAAGACCGAATAGCTATGCTGATAATAAAAAATGACCTCTTGAGTTTCAAGTAGGTGATTGGGTGTATTTAAAAATATCTCCATAAAAAGGTGTATTGAGATTTAAACTGGAAAGGAAAGTTGAGTCCGGGGTATGTGAGACCCTATGAGGTTGTTGAGAAAGTTGGGCTAGTCACGTTTAGCCTGGAATTGCCTCCAAAGTTGAAGCAGTTACACAATGTGTTTCATTTTTCACTTTTAAGATAGTGTTTACATGATGAATCTCATAATATTTCGAGCCAAGCTGTAGAAATTCAGAAAAGTTTGACTTTTATACAAGTACCAATGAGAAATTTAGATATAAAAGAACAAGCTTTGTGTAATAAAGTAATTTCAGTAGTTCAAGTTCTGTGGCAGAACAAAGATATTGAAGAAATATTATCCACGGTTGTTTCTTGAGTTAGGTAAGGAAATTTCGAGGACGAAATTTTTATAATGTGGGTAGAATTGTAATACCCGTATTCTTAAATTAAGGGTAAAGAAGTAATTTGATAAATATGACATAGAATTAAAATAATATATATGCATGAAAGAATTATTATTGAATAAAATAAATCTCTTGAAAGAAAAAAAAAATGGGATGCGTGATGGTGTGGGTACAAAGAAAAAGAAGAAAAAAAAACCAGATGTGTTTAGGTGTGGGTAAGAAAAAGAAAAAAAGAAAAAGGAAAAAAGAAAAGAAAAGAAAAGAAAAAACAGGAATTAAACACCTGGATGTCCATGTGTGACTTACAAAACATGCAAATTATGCATGTTTAACATGTAAATTGACAGCACATTATAGAGACGGTGGTGGCAGGGAGAGTTAGTTTAAAATGTAATTTTTAGTTTAGTTTTATTAGTTTTACCAAATCCTGTTTAGTTTTCTTCTTTCTTCAATTCAAATTATTCTATTTCTTTAAACACTTGGGGATTGAAAAAAATGTTGAAAGACTAAAATTTTGAAGGAGTTTACGAGAGAATTTTATATTAAGTCACGGAAAGCTCTAAGAAAAATAAAAGGTAATAATGTGAATTTTATTTTTGAACTTTAGAATACATGAAATTTCTCGGAATTCAATGTGGGAATTTTCAAAGGGTGTGAATTATAGAGAAATTGAAGAATAAATTAGAAATTTTAATATAAATATTATGTCAGGTGTTGATGATCAGCATCTGGGGGAAATTGTTGAAGGGAGCAGGAAAGGCAATGAGGTGATCCACGGGTAGCTCTAAGTGCTACGTGGTGAGTTAGATTTACTTTAAGTAATCAAAATAAATGTGAAATATATAGTGATAATATTAGAATAAATTATTAACTTATGCTTTGATGGTAGATGAAAAATTGGTTGACAGATATGAAATGAATAATTTATGTGTAGAAAATTATGATATGCGAAGTAGTATTATTAGAATAATGAGTCGATTTAATAATAAATGTGATAAATGAAATTCTTGATGAGTTATGGTTGATAATTTGATATGATTTATGAGGAGAGGAATTTAGTGGAATTTTTCAAATAATAATTTGAGAATAATCAGGATAGCTAATTTAAATGTTTGAATACATGCTTGTTTCTATATTATTGTTCATATGCATATTTCATGTCATTATTCATATGCATATATATGGAAATAAAAGAACAGGGAAGGTAGTCGATCTAAGATAAACATGTCGACATGTGGGAAGACGTTCTCAATAATAATAACATTTAAATTCATACATTGCATTTGCTTATATATTGATTGTTATTACTTGAGATGCTAAAGTATTATTTATGATTGTAAATTTATTGATAGATGAATGAGTCACACAGAGAGACAATTATGCTGAGAAGAAATATGGAAATATAAAATGATGAAAATTATCTGAGTGATAGATTATATGTTGTGAACCTCATAACGAGGTAATTATGAGATAGAATTGATAATATCAAGATGATGATTAACTATATGAGAAGAAGAGATTTATAAAAGATGAAAATTTGATATTAGTAGTGATAATAGAATGTTATTATCAAAATATATGAGATATAGATGAATGAATATTGGAAAACTAATTATACAAATTGAATACTTCTAGTAAGTTTAATTCACTGAGCTTGTGAAGCTCACTCCTCATTGTACAATGATCTCAGGTAGCAGGCAGGACAGATAGTTTGGTGAGATGAGATTCAGATGAAGTCATTATCTGTAATCCACATGGTTCACATCTTCAGACTAATGGAAGAAAAAAAATATTTGTAAATATTCATGCATATTATGTTATATCAAATTACTTCTTTACCCTTAATTAAAAAATACTAGTATTATACAACCATCCATTTCAACCCTTAAAATTGTTTCAAACCCGATGCTTAAAACAAAACTTAAGAGAGTTTATGTTGTTTTTTTAAAGTTTATTGAATAATTATTATTAATTTGAACGCCAATAATTTTAAATTAAAAATAATTATTATACTTTTATTTTAATATTAACTTATTTTGATGCAGTATAAGATATATTAAATGAGAATAAGTTTAATAAAAGTATTTGAGTCCACTCACATTGGACTAAAACATTACAAAGGCCTAGGAGTAAATGGTTTGACTACTATTTGCTAACTTTCTCTTATATTTTAAACTTATTAAACTGTCTGAAATAACATATGTCTCATTTATCACCCAAGGAGATAAAGATATTTTGCTACTTAGTTGGTCAAAAACATGTAAACAGTATCTAACTTTTAAATAGTAAAAGCCCAATAATTCTACCGGCTTAATTTATAGACTTGATAAACAATCCTATCAATTAATTAATTAAAAATTTAATGTCCAACCGTGAGCCATTTAAATAGCTTACTATCAATTAATTAATTAAAACATTTCAGCAACTAAAGCACTAAAAGTTTCAGCAACCAAAACCATTAAATGGTTATAATTAGAACACAGATAATTACATAAGTAAATCACATAACGAACCAGGTGAATAAATTTGCTTCCACTAACCTTTAGATTTATGCATTGATCTACCTTTTTATCCTCAAAACCAATAAATTCACCACCTCATCAAATTTTAGGTACCACTAATATCACTATGCATTATTTCTAGAAGATCACAACTACAAGTTGAGTCATTTTTCTTGGTTTTGGTTAACTTTTTCCTAATTTTTTCAACACAAGTCCTCTATATCCCCAAAATCAAGAGTGGGTAAAATATCATTCCTAACAAGACTTTCAACTCTCTATATAGAAATGTGACATAGGTGCCTATGCTATAAAGCAGAAGATTTTTCTTTAATAAGAGGTCTTTTGAAGGCAATTGTTTAATTCGAACCAATCAGGATCTCAATGGTTGTTTCGTTATTGTTTACAGAAAAGAAGAATGATTCAAGACAAGAATGCAACACATCAATATAAGGGCAATAACCAACATATTCCAAAACAGAGAACATAAGAGTATAGTTATAAACTCTTCTTGTGGGCAGAGAATACAATAAACACTTAGAAACTCTACACATGAAGCATGTGAATACAATTTTCAATTTTCGAAGGAATCGTCCCTTTTGGGAAAACAGACCTTCTAAACCGACCGATCATCTTCCTATAGTGTTCCATGTATTTCAATTAATTACAACACACAACTGCCTACTTTGGGTAGGTAACTGCATGATATAATTGTGTTGGGAAACCACCCTCAAGATACTCAGGAGGTGATCTTCCAAACACCCAAGTCTAGAGTGACTTGTATAAAGAAAAGAGACAACAACCAATCAAAGCAAGAAAGAAAAGAACATAAGAAATTTGTTATCGAGGTTCGGCAATATGCCTACGTCCTCGTGAGCTCCTCCGAGCTCTCTGCACTATCTTATCAAATGAGTTCTTTAACAATCAGTAACACCCTTCGAAGAACACACAAGTTCTTGAAGAACAAAAGAAGAAGAAGAAGAAGAAGAAAGTGATAAGAACTAATCTTAGAATTTTCCCAAGAAAATTCCACTTACAAGCCCTTGAATCCCCTTTCTATTCTACTCTCTCTTTCTAAACAACCAGCCTTTACAATGAGTCTCTCTTGTTTTGTGTATTTACACTATTACAATTGATCTCACTTTCAATCACAAGTTTTTCACAAAACATTTCTCTTTGAAGCTAGGTGACCCTTTGTATAGTGCACCAACTTTTTGACCAATCTTGAGGGTCAATATCCACCCTTAGATCTTAAGAACTAATCATCCATAGCCCTTCATCAATCCTTAGTGATCCTATGCATTTTGTATATGCATCCACGCACCACTCAAAGGTTGGAAAAATAGGATCAGGTGTGCCTCCAGGCCGCGGCCTGGAACAAGGTGTGCTGCGGCCTGGAGCAGAGCACACTTGCTGCCCCTCTGTGCGCAGCGGCCTGGGGGAGGCTGGGCCGCGGCTTGACCTGATACTGGACCATTTTCTTGTACATGCTGATATTTCTTTGTTTAAACCTTAGACAAATACCAACAATCTCTACCTTTGTCTAAGCGTTTAAACCCGAACCCATTGTATAGAGAACTCAGTATCCAAACTCATCTTGAGTTACCATATCAACTGACTCCAATCCTAAGAAGTCCAAGGCAATGATTGAACTTGTTTAGAGGCAGAACTTTGGTGCCTAAATCAGCAGGATTTTCTTCCGTGGCTACCTTGTCCAGATGGATCCATCCTTTCGTAACATTTTCCCGAATGAAATGGTACCGAACATCCATGTGCTTTGTTCTTTCATGGAATACTAGATTTTTGCACAAATGCAATGCACTTTGGCTATCCGAATACACCACAACCTGCTCCTTTAGTACCTTCAACTCTTCTAGCAACCCTTTGCACCATATAGCCTCCTTGATGGCTTCCGTAGCCGCTATGTACTCAGCCTCGGTTGTTGAGAGCACTACCACTGGCTGCAACTAAGCTTTCCAACTTACACAACATCCGTTTAAGTTGAAAAAGTAGGAGGTAATCGATCTTCTTTTATCCCGGTCAACTCTATGGTCCGAATCCGCATAACCTTCAAGACAGATGAACTTACCCCTCTTCTCATAAACCAGCCCTACTTCTGGGCTTCCTTTCAAGTACCTCAGCAACCATTTTATCCCAAGCCAATGCTCCTTTTCAGGATTATTTATAAACCTACTGAGGACACTCATTGTATGAGCAATGTCAGGTCTAGTGCTTACCTTCATGAACATGACTGAACCAACCGCACTAGAGTAGGGAACCTTTTCCATTTCCTTCTTTTCCTCATCTGATCTTGGACATTGATCACTGGAGAACTTGAAATGACCAGCAAGGGGAACCTTCACTGGTTTGCTATCTTCCATAGAGAACTTAGATATCATATTTTCTATGTAGGAAGTCTGAGAAATCTTTAATCTGTTTCTCTCCCTTTCCCGGATGATGCACATCCTAAGGATCTTCTGTGCATGGCCAATATCCTTCATTTCAAACTCTTCACTGAGTTGAGCCTTTAATTTTCTTATCCTCTCCATGCTGCTCCCAACCAGCAACATATCATTAACATAGATGAGGATGATCACCACTTCTTCCACCTTGTGCCCCTTGTAATACAAGCACGAATCATAGTAGCTCCTCATGAAACCCAGACTGGTTACAAAGGAATCGAACCTCTTATTCCATTGCTGAGGTGATTGCTTTAGGCCATAGAGAGATTTCTTCAATTTGCACACCAACTCTCCCTGCCTTCCTTCCTTATAACCTTCGAGTTTCCTCATATAAATGGTCTCATCAAGCTCTCCATGCAAGAACGCTATCTTCACATCTATTTGCTCGATCTCCCAATCAAATTGGATCACCATAACCAATACTATCTGTATCGTTTTGTATTTCACAACCGGTGAGAATATTTTGGTGAAATCTGTTGGAAATCACCTTGACAAGATGCCCAGGTGGTGATCTTCCAAACACCTAAGTCTTGAATGACTTGTAGAAATAATTTTAGCAATCGAACACAAGAACAGAAAATCAAAGAAAGAAATAAGACAAGTAATTTGTTGTCGAGGTTCGACAATGTGCCTACGTCCCCGTGAGTTCCTCCGAACTCTCTGCACTATCTCAATGGTTCTTACAAAGTTACAGCAATCCCCTTCAAGAATCCAAGTTCTTAAAGAAACAAGAAGAGAAGGAAGAAGATGAGAACTCAACAATGTTCTCTAATCTAATCTAGACTCTCTCTATCTTATTACAACTAGCCTCACTACAAGAGTCCCTCTTATGTTTATATCTCTCTACATAATTCTCTCTTAATGTTTACAATGATCTCACAATGTCACAAAACTCTCTTGTATGTGTGTTTTTGTATCTTGTATTATCTTATGAAATGAGGCCTTGAGAACCCCTTTTATAGCCTCTTAATTCTTGGAAATTCTTGTGAGTCATTATCCTCCCTTTGATCATGTTCTTCCTTTAATCTCAGCCCTACATCACTCTCCAAGTGATGTTGTGCGTTTTGGTGTGGTGCACACATGATTGGAGAGGTCTTATGCATGCTGGATCATGTGTGCACACATATGTTGTGTGCTGCGGCACTGGTGCTGTGTGCTGCGGTGCTGGGGCAGGGCTGGAAGCATGGCTTGCTGTGTGCTGCGGCGTGACCTGATGCTGCAGCCTCCTGATGCTGTGTGCACACCTCCTGCTTGTGTGTTGAAACTTGCACAGCAGTGTGCCTGACCTTCCCATGCTCAAAACTTAAGCACACACTTGTGTGCAACCTTTTAACTTGCTGAAATCTAATATTCCATAATTGGTTTAGACTTTAACCAACTATAGACCATGTTTGGATATGTTTGAAACTTAGACAAATAACAACAATCTCTACCTTTGTCTAAGAGTTGAAAAACCTGAACCATTGTGCAGAAAGCTTTGGGATCCAAACTCATCTGGAGTTACCAATTAACTAAATCCATTCCTAAGAAGTCTAAGGCAATGATTGGACCTTCTTAGAGGTAGAACCTTGGTGCCTAAATCTGCAGGACTTTTCTCCGTGGTCTTCTTGTCAACATGAATGCATCCTTTCGTACCATTTTCCAGAATGTAATGATACCAAACATCCATATGCTCTGTCCCCTTATGGAACACCAGATTCCTCCAAAAGTGCCCCGTACTTTGGTTATCCAAAGTTACCACCACCTGCTCTTTTAGGACCTCCCACTCGTCCAATAACCCTTTGTACCCCACAACCTCCTTTATGGCTTCCATAGCCGCTATGCATTCTGTCCCGGTTGTTATGAGTGCTACCATTGGCTGCCACTGAGCCTCTATGTACCTCAGCAACCACTTCATCCCAAGCCAACACTCTTTTCCAGGATTACTCACACATTTGCTGAAAACATCCATTGCCCAAGAAACACTTGACCTGTTTCTCTTCCTTTCCCGGATGATTCTCCTCATCCCAAGGATCTTTTGTGCAAGGTTGAGATCCTTCCTCTCAAACTCTTCACTGAGTTGAGATGTAAACCTTTCCATCCTCTTCCTGCTGTTCCAAACTAACAGCCCATCAATGACATAGGTGAGGATACTCACCATCTTTTCCACCTTGTGTCTAGGTGAGAAAGTTTCTGTGAAACCTATGTCTCCTCTTCTCGTGAACCCATTCGCCACCAGCCTAGCCTTGTTCCGGACTTCATCTCTTGGAGGGCACCCTTCTTTGATCTTGTAAGTGCACTTACATTCCACAACTTTTGGATTTCCTGGAATTTTCACTAATTCCCAGAAGTTGTTCTTCCTCAAAGAATCCATTTCTTCCTCCATAGCTAGCTGCCACTTTGACCAATCCTTACACTCCATGGTATCCGTGTAAGTTTCTTGTTCACTCATCTCTCCTTCTGTCCAAGGAGCTGCTGCATCCGCAGCATCTGTAAACCCACATCTTGAAGGTGGTCTAACCAGCCTTCTTTCCCGGTCTCTTATGAGCTGAAAGTCCTTCTAACTTGCTGCAGCATCCTCTTCTTGTTCAGCCTCTTCTTGAGTTTCTTGAGCTTGGCAATCATCCGAGGGATCTACCTGGTCCGAACCCTCTTGCCTCCTTTGCTCTACCTGAACAGAATCTCCCTTGATGCTATGCTCAACAATTTCTGAATTAGTTTGCTCACTAGCCCCTGCGGGGTTAGTTTTCTCCAAATAGGGAAATAATAATTCATTAAAGACAACATCCCTACTTATTATGAGTTTAAATCCTTCTTTTTCTAAGGACCACAACCTGTACCCCTTAGCCCCTTCCCCATATCCTAGAAACACATATTTTCTAGATCCTGGGCTAAGCTTATCCTCATTTTGGAGTGCATACGCAGCACACCCAAAAGTCCTAAGGTTGTCCAACTCAGGGGGTTTTCCACTCCATAACTCTTCGGGAGTCTTATGGTATACAATCCTAGAGGGTGATCTATTAATCAAATATGCAGCTGTAGACATCGCTTCCCCCCAAAAACATTTGGGTAATCCAGATTTATTTAACATGCACCTAACCTTTTCCTTAAGGGTCTTATTCATCCACTCAGCAACTCCACTTTGCTGAGGGGTTTCCACAACTGTCCTATGTCTTAGAATGCTATTTAACCTACAGAATTGATCAAGTTCTTGGTTAACAATTTCTAAGCCATTATTAGTTCTTATCTCCTTAACTACTCTACCCATTTGAGTCTCAACCAGCCCTTTCCACACCGCTAACTTATTCAAGGCATCTAATTTATTCTTAACCAAATAAACCCATACTTTTCTTGAATAATTATCAATTAAAGACAGAAAGTAAATGTTACCTCCCTGTGTTGGTGTCCTTGCTGGTCCCCAAAGGTCCGCATGAATGTAGTCAAGAATGCCCTTAGACTTGTGCACTCCGGTGTTGAAGCTGACCCGATGTTGCTGCCCAAGAACACAGCTCTTACAGGAATCCATTTTTTTTACTTTGTCACCACCAAGTAGACCTTCCTTGCTAAGCACTTGCAGGCCTTTTCGCTCATGTATCCCAAGCGAGTGTCCAACGGGCTGCCTTGTCCAGCTCAGCCATCAAGCTTACTGCTTGATCATTGGTTTCTGTTTCTCCGATCATCTCATAGAGTCCATCGTTTCTTGCTGCCTTGATCACTACCAAAGATCCTTTGGCCACCTTGATCTTTCCTCCCTCTATCTTGCATGTATAGCCCATGGAATCTAGCTGCCCCAATGAGATCAAGTTCCTCTTCAAATCTGGAACATACCTCACATTTTCCAGCAGCCTTGTGACTCCATCAAACATCCTCAATTGGATATCTCCAATCCCTCTCACTTGGCAAGAATTATCATTCCCTAAGAAGACCCTTTCATCATTGATCTTCTTGAAATTCTTGAACCATTTTTTGTGAGGGCTCATATGATGAGTGCACCCGGAATCAAGAATCCACTTTTCGCTGCCTTGCCTCATGTTCACATCCGAGCACACAACAAGAACGTCATCACCTTACTGTTCTCCCATGGAAACCGAAGCCTCTCCATTGTTGGTATGGTTTCTCCTCTCATCCCACATCCTCTTCTTGCAATCTTTCTTGAAATGGATTTCCTTGTTATAGCAGAAGCACCTCCTTCCTCCAACCCTTAGTTTAGAGTGTGCTCTCCTATACCTTTCTCCTCTACCATTGTCCCGGTAGTAGCCATTGTTACTGCCATTCTGAGCTGCTGGCCTTCCTCTTATGAACAGCCCTTCACCACTTGATGTCTCCTTCATCTTGGCTTTGAAATCATGTGCCCTTATGGCATTGATCACAATCTCCTTTGTCAAAGAATCCTTTCCATAATCAATTGCATTAATCAAATTATCAAAGCAATATGGAAGTGAATTTAATAAAATAACAACCAATTGTTCATCCGAAAAAGAAACGCTACAGCTATCCAAATCTTGAACTAGCTTATTAAGACATCAAGATTATCTTGCAACTCCTTACTAGGGTCCATTTTAAAAGCAAAGATTCTTTTAAGAAGATAAATTTTGTTAGGGAGAGTTTTGGTAAGAAACAACTCATCTAGTTTCTTCCATATGACAGCCAGATCCTCCGAGTCTCCGCACTCCCTTATGACACTATCCGATATGTGCAAAAAAATGGTGCTGTAAGCCATCTTCTTCATCTCGGTCCGCTGGTCCTCCGTGACACTTGCTGGAAAAGCATCATCTTCTCTAATAGCCAAGTCCACTTTCTGCTACATTAGAACCGCCTTGATCTTCCGCTTCCATAGGGTAAAGTCCCACTTTCCATCAAACTTCTCCACACAGAAATTTGAAGCCATCTTTTGCGGACAAGATCCCAGATTTGTGCACTAACCACAACTACTTTCTTTAACCTCAAGAACACAGATCGAAGATGGATCTTTAACACCGTTCTTGAATCAACCTTCAAGAACACGACCGGATCTTGATCTTTACACCGTTCTTGATTCACCCAAGAAGTTTAATCTTTGATTCTTGGAGTCTTGGCTCCGTACCTTCTACTTCTTGTTCCAATAACCAGCTGCTGTGCTTTGATACCACTGTTGGAAATCACCTTGACAAGATGCCCAGGTGGTGATCTTCCAAACACCCAAGTCTTGAATGACTTGTAGAAATAATTTTAGCCATCGAACACAAGAACAGAAAATCAAAGAAATAAAGAAGACAAGTAATTTGTTGTCGAGGTTCAGCAATGTGCCTACGTCCCCGTGAGTTCCTCCAAACTCTCTGCACTATCTCAATGGTTCTTACAAAGTTATAGCAATCCCCTTTAAGAATCCAAGTTCTTGAAGAAACAAGAAGAGAAGGAAGAAAATGAGAACTCAACAATGTTCTCTAATCTAATCTAGAGTCTCTCTATCTTATTACAACCAGCCTCACTACAAGTGTCCCTCTTGTGTTTATATCTCTCTATATAATTCTCTCTTAGTGTTTACAATGATCTCACAATGTCACAAAACTCTCTTGTATGTGTGTTTTTGTATCTTGTATTATCTTATGAAATGAGGCCTTGAGAACCCCTTTTATAGCCTCTTAATTCTTGGACATTCTTGTGAGTCATTATCCTCCCTTTGATCATGTTCTTCCTTTAATCTCAGCCCTACATCACTCTCCAAGTGATGATGTGCATTTTGGTGTGGTGCACACATGATTGGAGAGGTCTTATGCATGCTGGATCATGTGTGCACACATGTGTTGTGTGCTGCGGCACTGGTGCTGTGTGCTGCGGTGCTGGGGCAGGGCTGGAAGCATGGCTTACTGTGTGCTGCGGCACTAGTGCTGTGTGCTGCGGCGTGACCTGATGCTGCAGCCTCCTAATGCTATGCGCACACCTCCTGCTTGTGTGCTGAAACTTGCACAGCAGTGTGCCTGACTTTCCCACGCTCAAAACTTAAGCACACACTTGTGTGCAACCTTTTAACTTGCTGAAATTTGATATTTCTCAATTGATTTGGACTTTAACCAACTATAGACCATGTTTGGATATGTTTGAAACTTAGACAAATAACAACAAAATCTATGCCTGCTCTTTGAGTGAACCCCTTCGCCATTAGCCTAGCTTTATACCGGACTTCGTCCCTGGAATGTTCCCTTCTTTGATCTTGTAGATCCATCTACAATCCACAACTCTCTATTTTTCTGGTTTGGGCACTAATTCCCAAGAGTTGTTCTTCCTCAAAGAATCCATTTCTTCCTCCATAACTAGCTGCTACTTTGACGACTTCTTACATTCCATGGTATCCATGTAAGTTTCTGGTTCAACCTCTCCTTCTGTCCAAGGAGCTGCTACACTAGCACCAGTAAAACCATATCTCAAAGGTGGTCTAACCACCCTCATTTCCCGGTCCCTTGTGAGCTGGTAGTCATTCTGACTTGCTACATCATCCCCTTCCAGTTCAGCCTCCTCTGGAGTGTCCTGAGCTTGGCCTTCATCAATGGGCTCTACTTGGTCCGAACCCTCTTGCCATCCTTGCTCTACTTGAATTGAATTCTCCTTGATGCTATGCTTCACAAATTTCAGATTGGTTTGCTCACTATCCCCTGTAGGGTTAGTTTTCTCCAAGTAAGAAAATAACAATTCGTTAAAAATAACATCCCTACTTATCATGAGTTTCATTCCTTTTGATTCTAAGGATCACAACCTATACCTCTTAACCCCATCACCATACCCTAGAAACACACATTTTCTAGACCTTGGGTTAAGTTTATCATCCTTTTGATGTGCATATGCAGCACACCTAAAAATCCTAAGGTTGCTCAACTCAGGGGGTTTCCTACTCCATATTTCCATGGGAGTCTTGAGCTCTAAAGCTCTAGAGGGAGATCTATTTACCAAGTATGTAGCAGTAGACACAGCTTCCCCCCAAAAATATTTTGGTAATCTGGATCCTATTAACATGCACTTAACCTTTTCTATAAAGGTCCTATTCATCCTCTCAGCAACTCCATTTTGCTGAGGTGTTTTTACAACCATTCTATGCCTTAGAATGCCATTTAACTCATAGAATTTATCAAAATCCTTATTACAAAATTCTAAGCCATTATCGGTTCATAAAGCCTTAACTACCCTACTCGTTTGAGTTTCCAGCAACTTTTTCCACACCACAAATTTATTCAAAGCATCTGATTTATTTTTAAGCAAATAAACCCAAACTTTTCTTGAATAATCATCAATTAAAGACAGAAAGTAAACGTTACCTCCCTGTCTTAGTGTTCTTGCTAGTCCCCTAAGGTCCGAATGAATGTAGTCAAGAATGCCCTTAGACTTGTGCACTCCGGTGTTGAAGCTGACCCGGTGTTGCTTCCCAAGAACGCAACACTAGCAGAAATCCAATTTATCTATTTTTTCATCACCAATTAGACCATCCTTGTTGAGGATTTGCAAGCCCTTTTCGCTCGTATGTGCCAAGCGAGTGTGCCAAAAGGTTTCCCTATCTATCTCAGCCATCAAGCTTGCTGCTTGATCCTTGATTTTTATCTCTCCAATCATCTCATAGAGTCCATCTTTTATTGCTGCTTTGATCACTACCAAAGATCCCTTGATCACCTTGATCTTTCCTCCCTCTGCCTTGTATGTATACCTAATGGAATCCAGCTGCTCTAATGAGATCAAATTCCTCCTTAAATCAGGGAGATACCTTATATTTCGCAGTAGCCTTATGACTCCATCAAACATCCTCAGCTGGATGTCTCTTATCCCCCTCACTTGGCAAGAATTGTCATTCCCCAAGAAAACCCTTCCATCATTGATTTCCTTAAAATTCTTGAACCATTCCTTGTGAGAGCACATGTGATAAGTGCACTCGGAATCCAGGATCCATTTCTTGCTGCCTTGCCTCTTGCTCACATTTGAGTACACAACAAGAACATCATCTTGCTGTTCTCCTTTGGCAACCAAAGCCTTTCCATTGTTGGTATGGCTTCTCCCTCTCTCATCCCACAACCTCTTCTTGCAATCTTTCTTGAAGTGACCCTCATTGATGCAGTAGAAGCACCTCTTTCCTCTAAATCTTGGTTCGGAATGTGCTCTCCCATGGCTCTGCCCTCTACCCTTTGATTTCTCCCAGTAGTTGCCATGGTTGCTACTGTCATTCCGAGTTACTGGCCTTCCTCTAATAATTAGCCCTTCTCCACTTGATGCTTCCCTCATCTTGGTTTTGAAATCATGAGCCCTTATAGTATTAATCACAATTTCCTTGGTTAATGTATCTCTTCCATATTCATTAGCATTAATCAAACTCTCAAAATAATCAAGAAGAGAATTTAATAACATAACAGCCAATTGTTCATCCGGGAAAGTTATACTACAACTAGCCAAATCTTGAACTAGTTTATTAAACACATCAAGATTATCTTACAACTCTTTATTAGGATCCATTTTAAAAGCAAAGATTCTTTTAAGAAGATAAATTTTGTTAGGGAGAGTTTTGGTAAGAAACAACTCATCTAGTTTCTTCCATATGACAGCAGGATCTTTCGATTCTCTACACTCCCTTGTGACACTATCCGACATGTGAAGGAAGATGGTGCTATACGCCATCTTCTTCATCTCAATCCGCTGGACCTCCATGATACTTGCTGGAAAAGTGTTATCTTCTCCAAGAGCCAAGTCCACCTTCTGTTGCATAAGAACAGCCTTGATTTTCCGCTTTCATAGGGAAAAATCTCCATTTCCATCAAACTTCTCAACAACGAAATTTGAACCCATCTTGCGGAGATGATCCCAGATTTGTGCATCACCCACAAATTCTTTCCAACCTCTTCTAAACCTCAAGAACACGATCAAAGATTAATCTCAACACCGTTCTTGAATCACCCTCAAGATCACGATCTGATCTTGATCTTTACTCCATTCTTGAATCACCTAAGAAGTTTGTTCCTTAGTTCTTGGAGTCTTGCTCCGATACCTTCTGTTCTTGCTCTGATACCCAGCTGTGCAAGCTCTGATACCACTGTTTGGGAAACCACCCTCAAGATGCCCAGGAGGTGATCTTCCAAACACCTAAGTCTAGAGTGACTTGTATAAAGAAAAGAGACAACAACCAATCAAAGCAAGAAATAAAATAACACAAGAAATTTGTTATCAAGGTTCAACAATATGCCTACGTCCCCATGAACTCCTTCGAGCTCTCTGCACTATCTTATCAATGGAGTTCTTTTACAATCAGCGACATCCTTCGAAGAACACACAAGTTCTTGAAGAACAAAAGAAGAAAAAGAAGAAGAAGAAAGTGATAAGAACTAATCTTGGAATTTTCCCAAGAAAATTCCCCTTACAAGCCCTTGAATCCCCTTTCTATTCTACTTTCTTTCTAAACAACCAGCCTTTACAATGAGTCTCTCTTGTTCTATGTCTTTTCACTCTTACAATTGATCTCACTTTCAATCACAAGTTTTTCACAAGTTATTTTACTTTGAAGCTAGGTGACCCTTTATATAGTGCACTAACTTCTTAACCAATCTTGAGGGTCAATATCCACCCTTAGATCTTGAAGACTAATCATCCATAGCCCTTCATTAATCCTTAGTGATCCTGTGCATTTTGTACATGCATCCACACACCACTCAAAGGCTGGAAAAATAGGATCAAGTGTGCCGCCAGGCCGCGGCCTAGAACAGGGTGTGTTGCGGCCTGGAGCAGGGCACACTTGCTGCCCTCCTGTGCTCCACGGCCTAGCCCTCTTCCAGCATCCTCTCTTGCTGTGCGCTATGGCCTGGACAAGGCTGGGCCACGGCTTGACCTGATACTGGACCATTTTCTTATACATGCTGATCTTTCCTTGTTTAAACCTTAGACAAATACCAACAAATTGAAATCATCTCATAATATGTTTTAACGAAATCCCATGAGTATCAATGAGTGTGCCACTTTAGCAGCTAACACCCACATCAACGCATGAAATTTTCTAAAGTTAGGATAAACAATAATCATCCCGCAACATGTTTTGGTGAAATCCCACAAGTATCAATGAGTGTGCCAATTTGGTAGCTAGTACCCACATCAACCCACGAAATTTCCCAAAACTGGGATATACAGTAATGCTCTTTACAACCTCATACGCATGCAAAACGATAGGCATGTATGTGACCATAGACTAAGAGGTACTCTAAATAACATGTACCTCTATGAGTCACCAAACAATAAACAGTTGCATCTTTACTACAGGTCTTAAACATAGGAAAATATATTTAAATAATTGAATCAATTAATTCTCATAACATGCATATTTTCTACATTTTCTTTTAAGCTAGGAATGCAATAAATGCGACAATTAATATAGGAGATTACTTATTGTTAACAACATCTCAGCACATCAAATAATTTATTATGAATAAAATTTCAAATTATATGCACCGATTTTGAGAAATAAGAAATTAATCACATATGTTCATAAATAAATATTTATTGAACCTAAAAATTCCAGAAAAAATATAACAATTATTATAAAATAATAATTAATCTCAATTACACAAAACATAAATTTTATGAATAACAAAATATTAAGATCTCACTCATCTTTTACTCCATATATTAGCATAGCACAACATTGAAATATATTTCATATGCACAAAATTTAATTATTATCGATAAGTGCACCAATTGAGCAAATGTGTTTTAAAAATTTAGAAAGTTACATATTTTCTATTATTTTTTAATTTCATATTTTCTATACACTCCCATAAAAGTAGACTTGATTTTATTATTTGACCTAGTCAAAATTTCGATAGTAGCACTATTGTTATAAACAATAATGAAAACTGTTCGGGACAACCAAAAAGCAACATATTAATAAGAAGGGTAATTTCAACAACCAGATTCTCAGTGCATCATTACACACTCCCCTTTGGGTAGAGAATGCAACATGCAAGTAGAATCTCTTACATGAAACCAACACATTAACGTATCTTAGTTTTCGAAAAGCCTAACACTTTTGACTAGAGAGACAATCTAGACTGAAATAAATTTCACCAAATGTTTCATGTCAACCTCTGAATTAAAAACACACAATTACCCCCTTTGGGCAGGCGATTGAATGTAATAACGTAGATAAATGTCTTGTAAAAACAACATGAAATGACCCCATAAATATCAATGAATGGACCACTTTGGCGGTAACCATCCACATCAACTGACAAAACTATTTTAAACCGAGACTGATAAAATATATTACCCAACATGTATGCATTTTTTTATCTCAATATGAGATAGTAAAACCTAACCCATATTATCTGATCTAGCAGAATCTTCATTTTTGTTGCCCAGAATTTCACAAGCCAAATGTATTGTAAACATTTACAGATTACACACGCAAAATACAACACTTCAATATTATTTACATCAGTGTGTGAACAAGTGTCATTAGTGAAATTCTTCAAGCAAGTTATGGTTCAGATGGGTAAAAACACAAACAAGCCAGCACAAATGAATTAACTGGCATAAAGATTCTTTGCTCATTTCAGAAAATTGTAATGGTAGTTTTATAAGGCAATATTATTGATATGAAAATTTTGAAGTCTAATTCAAGAACAAACTAGTGTTCTTATATTATACTAAGAAATAACTAGAGCCAACATTTAAAGAATCTTAACTTTCCATTGAATAATATGGGAAACAAAACAAGAGGAAGAAACATTGATACAAAAAACATTTTATCAATGGATCAAACTACTAAAGAAGTAACAAGTTTTTTTTCAGGGTTTCTAAAAGAACTATAATATCATTTTGTTATTATTGACCCTTATTTGATTTTAATTATGATAAAACACTATTTAAATTATACTAACAGTTTTATCTAAGTGTTTAAGTTGCAAAAGCATCCAACTTAAGAACAAGACATAATTCAAGCATAAAGAAGAAGATATCTTACTTGAGAAACACTCAAAAGAAGATTAAAGACCTAGTTTAGGCTCTAAGGTAAATAAGACCTATAAATCTCTACCTATAAGTACTCAGATTTTTAATATGTTTCATTTTTGTTTTAACAAAAAATGTTTTATCAAAAATCTCTTTCTGACTGGAAAACTATTTTTTAGGACATCCAGTCGACTGAAAGGTTTCATTTAGTCGACTGAATATACTCTAGTAGACTGAATGGTTTCATTTAGTCGACTAAATAAAGTTCAATCAACTGAATGATATGGTTTACTAGACTGAATAAGATTCAGTCAACTAAATGAAATCATTCAGTCAATTGAATACAGTTCAGTCAACTGAATGATTGGTTTAGTCGACTGAATGAAGAATATAAAGTTTTCTTCATTTAGTTAGTCAACTGAATAAACCATACAGTCGACTGAATGATAGCTTTGACTTAAATTTGAATTTCAAATAGCCATCCAGTCGATTGGACAATCCATCTAGTCGACTGGACATTCGAAAATAATGGTAATATTTCAGTTCAGAAGGTTAATACAATGCATTTAATGCACCAAACTACTCGCAAACGGGATTTTCTTTTAGAGTAATGGCTAGTAGGTTTCTTATATATAAAAACCCATCAGAAATGAGAGATAAAAGATAGACGATAGCATTAAATCTTCATCTTCTCATTTTGCTATCAACAAAAGCTTTCAAACTTCTTTATGAGTCATTCTTAAAAGCTTTGTACTTCTAAGAGAGATATATTCTTCCTTGTAAAAGTGTTAAATTCAAATCTCTCTTGTCCTTCTTCCACATTTAATTCGTATCATTATAAAGAGAAAGAGCTAGTGTAACTCTTAGAGTGTTTAGGCATTAAACACTTCTTTGTAACATCCTTGAGAAAGAGATTATTGTAAAGTTTTGGCAACACCCGAGATGTTACTTGACTATTCTTAGTGGATTGCTTCAAGAAGGTTCCTTGAAGAGAGTGGACATAAGGTCGAAGTTATTCTGATATTGTCGACCCACTATAAACGGAGTTTGCATATTCTCTTTCTTTACTTCATTAATTTCAAGTAATTTATTTATTGTGTGCTTTACTTGATTAAATTGTTAAAACTGGTTTGTTAAGTGCAAAAAGTTTTTAAAACCCAATTCACCCCCCTCTTGGGTTTGTACCTCGGTCTACAATTATCCTAATTGTTCTTCCAAAAAAACATATCATTAACCAAACACCTTTTGCTTGAACCGAATGGTCATTAAACACAACAATAAGGTAAGAGAAACTGATAAGCTGAACGAAACCAACTATATCAATTCAATTCAATTTTCCTTCAAGTCATCAGTTTCTCTAATTTGGAATAATGAAAGAAAACTAATCAGCGTAAGTTATTATTATTATTATTAAGTTGTAAAGAAAATGTTATTCTTAATTATATCTTTCAAATGCCAATAATAGACTTATGTAATCAACGTCGACGTAGACCTCTTTCCTAGTAGATACCAATATTGAAGATAGCATGTCTTGACTTCAACTAAGAATCATAGCCACATGCAGTGATAGTACAAATTGACTAATTATTTGTACATTTTTTTTATACTTAATTGCATAAAATTAGAATCCATTGAAACTTTAATAGCATTCCTAAAAAAAAACTTGGCCGAGGTCAACAAAGTAAGAAGCAAGTCAAATAAAATTGTACTAAAATAAAGATTTTGTATCATAGTACTCATGATTCTAATTCAAAATATACTTAAGCAACCAAAACCTACATTAAGTCCCTACTAAACCTCTTGCTAATTTATTTAACATAAATTATTTTACTTTAGAGCTTTTGGTTTGTTGATTAATATATTGGCTTTCAAATAGTTTACTGTAAACAGCAGCAACATCACCATGAGGTTTATATTTTTTTAGTACTTCACATTGCCCTAAGATCTTGATTACATCACATAAGCCAATAATTCAAATTTAAGATTATTTGAATCAATAGTAACGCTATAATTCAAGATTCTTTGAATTTGACAACAAAACCACTAATTCAAGATTCTTTTAATTCAACAGTAGTGCCCATAGTTCAAGATTTTTGGATTCAGCAAGAAAGCTCCCAAATCAAAATTCTTTGGATTTAAGAGCAGGCTTATATAATTTTATTCATATAAAATAATATAGGTTATCTTCAAATTAAATACAATATTCTTGAATTAGGTTATGTTATGTGAACAATAGATTTAAACATATGTAAAGACTAGCTCTGATACCACATGTTAATAATTCTAAGGATCTATTACATGCATTATATTAATAATTTTGATCTATTTAATATCACATACCTGAAGTTTGCGACATATTGTTATTTCGGTAACACCATATGGATCTCAACACACTAATGCATGCAAGACCATCTAGTTAGAGTTTTTTCTCTCCTTACTATCTCTGTACATGCAGCTTTATAATGGGGAAATCTTACCTAGGTTAAGAGAGGAGATGAGACCTAGCTCATATTTATAATAAACTCAATAAGTCACCCATCATAGCCTATTAGGTTTATCAAGTCTAAACCACTGCCCAACCACATCTAAAACCATTAGGTGTATCTAGCCCACCCACGAGATCAAGTGGATATCAGGCCCACAAAGTCCATGTCAAGAACCTAATCCAGTCCATTTTATAAATACAAAGCCCTACAAACTAATGGAAGCCCATCAGTAATATTAGAACATTTTATATATTCTAATATAAAATACATTCTGTTTAGTTTCTTCCAACATCTTATCTTCGGCTTTTAAACTATTCTCATTTCCACATATCATTTAAACATTTGCCATTTCAAATTCAAGAAATGGGCTTTTGTCATATCATTTAAGAACGTTATTAAGAAAAATCAATTTGCATTTCATTGGATTTTAAGTTAAATATTAAACCTATATAGGGTTGACATTCTAATTGCAATCTACAAAGACTATTTCTACAGAAAAACTTGATATAAACACCAACAAGGACAGTAAGGCATTGGTTTCCAAGTTTTCATGGGTGGATTCAAAGCATCATCATACTAGCTATGACTAGTGTTTTCAAAGGCGAAGGAGTTGGGCAAAGCGTTGAGGCATAAGCATTTTGAAACGTTGAGACATTTTGGATTTTTAATAAAATAATATTAATTAATTAAAATAATATAAAAAAAATTAAATAATAATAATTCAAATTTTAATTAATTAATTTTTCAACAAACTTTAAAACTTTTACTAAATCTCTAGAGTATAATAATTATAATTTTATAAATATTTATTTATATATAAATTACATACAATTTTTATTTTTATATTCTTGTAACTTGTAAGTGAGTAATTAAATAGTCTGTAGTTATTACTAAACTAGATAACATGTAATGCATATTTATGAAGTGCAATGATGATGAGAATCAACAAGCACCATTAAAGGATCCATTGCCTATTCCAGTTGGGCTTATTACTAGAACACGATCCAAGAAGATCAAGGAAGCACTTAAAGGGCTGATTCAAGAGATTTGGGCTGATTCTAAAATGGGGCATTCCAAGCTTGGCCCAAAAGGAGATAAAGGTGTAATAAATTTATTCCAAGCTATTGATGGGGCTGATCTTTCTTAATTGGGCATAATTTCCTTAGCAATAGCATGGATTAATGGCTGATTATGGCTTGAAGGGCGTGGAATTAGAAGGAGAAATTCGCTGATTACTTTCTAATTTCAGACCAATTAATTGGCTAATTAATTTTCCAGTTCCATACCAATTAATTAGCTGACAGACTTGTCTATCTCATATTTTCCTAAAAAGTATTTTTTTAGTTAATTCTTCATCTACTTTCTTATTTTGTAACCAAGTTAGTTTCCTTTTTAGTGGAGTGTAGGGTTGAAAGGGTTATAAATAGCATGCACTCATTGTAATGAAGAATATAATAGAAATAAAAAAAAAACACGAGGTTTGCTTCCTCTATTGGTTCTTTAGAGAACTTGTGAACTTATCGAGGATCTTCTTTATGGCGTTCAAATTTTATACCTTCGGTTCTTGATTCAGTTATAATCATTAGGTCAAGGTTTGTTACTTTATACCTTCGATTCGTAATTCAGTTGTAATCATTGGGTCGAGGTTTGTTACTTTATACCTTCGGTTCACGTTTCGGTATAAATGTTGGGCCGGGGTTTTCTATCAAAAATCTGAATTTTAGCTTTCTTAGGCAAGTATTCCAATATTGTTTATTGGGTCTCAAAGCGTGTCGGTTGAGGTTTGCATAATTTGGTATCAGAGCCAACTTCTAAAAATCAGGTTTACTATCCTTTTATCTTTCGTTTCTTGTTATCATCCTATCTTGTTCCGTTTGTGCTCATTATTCATTGTTCTTGTTTTGTGTTGTGCACCCAATTAAAAAAAATCGTGAAAAAAAACATAGAAAAAAATGTGAAAAAAAGAGAAAATGATAAAAAAAAAAAATAAGGGTGATACTGAAGCAACAGATACTATCATTCACCGTACTTATCAAAGTTAATTTTTTTTTCTTGAATCATGACTTTTGTAGTTTCAGTTCTCTCTAAAAAAAATTGATTCTTATCCTTTTTCTTTGATTCGTTGTTTCTATAATATATTCTTGATCAAGTTTATTAGTTTAATAAAGAACTGAAAATGGGAAGCTACAAGGGGAAAAGGGCAAAAGAGTGTGAGAATAATATCAGGAAAAAAAGCCAATTTAAGAGTGAAACATGAGTGTGCACAACATAATTTGAGTGCAAACACGTGAGGGAGTGTGGTGAGGAATTAATTCTAACATTTCTCTATAGTTTCAGAAAAAAAAAATGTCTTCCAGGGGTGAGACATCAACCAAAGAAGGAAGGGAGAAGTCATCCTTCATGTTATAGGCTATGCAACAACAATTTGAATGCATGAACGTGGTATTCAATGAGATTCATGATCGGATGGGTAGGTAAGACGTTGTTATTGATACTTGGTGCGAGGGGCATCCCCAAAGAGTCCCTAATGCTAGAAGGCAAGAACAGAATGTGCCCGTGGATGATTCTGATGACGATTCAAGGTTGAATCCTTTTAAAGAGAGGGGGAATGATAAGAATCAACAAGTACCATTAAATGATCCATTGCATGTTCTAGTTGGGCCTATTACTAGAGCACGATCCAAGAAGATCAAAGAAGCACTTAATGGGCTGATTTAAGAGATTTGGGCTGATTCTAAAACGGGGCATTCCAAGCGTGGCCTAAAAGGAGATGAAGGTGTAAAAAATTTAATCCAAGCTATTGATGGGGCTGATCTTACTTAATTGGGCATAATTTCCTTAGCAATGGCATGGATTAATGGCTGATTATGGCTTGCGGGGCGTGGAATTAGAATGAGAAAGTGGCTGATTACTTTCTAATTTCAGACCAATTAATTGGCTGATTGACTTTCCAGTTTTATACCAATTAATTGGCAGATAGACTTGCTTATCTCAGACTTCCCTAAAGCATATTTTTTTTTAGTTCTTTCTTTCTCTACTTTCTTATTTTGTAACTAAGTTAGTTTCCTTTTTAGTGGGGTGTAGAGTTGAAAGGGTTATAAATAGCATGCACTCTTTGTAATTAAGAATAGAATAGAAATCAGAAAAACGTGAGGTTTGTTTCCTCTATTGGTTCTTCAGAGAACTTATGAACTTATCGAGGATTCTTCCTTGTGTTCAAATTTTATACCTTCGGTTCGTGATTCAGTTATAATCATTGGGTTAAGGTTTGTTACTTTATACCTTCGGTTCGCATTTCATTATAAACATTGGGTTGGGGTTTTCTATCAAAAATCTGAATTTTAGCTTCCTTGGGCAAGTATTCCAACATTATTTGTTGGGTCTCAAAGTGTGTCGGTTAAGGTTCGCATCATTTGGTATCAGAGCCAGCTTCTAAAAATAAGGTTGATGAGTGCTAAATATTACATGTTTTAGCCCTTTAGTTTACATTTGTTAAGTTCTTAATTATGTTATTTCGTGCTTTTTTATCTATTTTATGTGTTTTCTGTGTTTTTATAGGTTTTGGAATAAAATGAAGCAATGTGGAAACTTCAGGGCTTAAAGAGCAAAGCTGAGGATGCCTAGTGCGATCGAGCGCATAGGACATGCGATCGATCGCACCTGCGATCGTGCGTACATGGCATGAGATCAATCGCACCTGCGCTCGAGCGCACCAGACTTGCGATCGATCGCAAGTGACTCGCACATCCCACATTGGAAAGGAAACGTTTGATACTGCATATATATTACAGTGCACTGTGATGCACTCGAGCACAATAGGGCTGCGATCGATCACAGTCGACTCGTACATAGGAAGCACTTACAGTGCACCAAACGCATTGCATCGCACCAGACTTGCGATCGATCGCAAAGAGGCAGTATCCCACATCGAATTTATAGCTCATTATACTTCGAGAAATCCCTTATATAAACATTATCTCACCTCATTATTCAGTGTGCAGTCTGGTGGATTTCTATTAGCATTCTAGTAGATCTCCTAAGGGCTTTTGCCACCACAGGGGGAAGTGCTGCCCAACAACGTGTGGAATTTCTCCCAATGTACAGTCAGTTTGAATTCTTTTCAAGTTTTTAATGCTTAGCACTTTTTATTGTGAAATTTAGTTTCATGATGATGGGTGGCTAAAATCTTCAACTAAGGTTGAAGATGAAGCCTCACCATTGTTTAACATTATATTTTCAGATATGTTTATACAATTCTAATATGTTTAGTTTAAATGTTCTATTTCAATTGTTTGAGTAAATTCTTACGATTGATAGTTTTTAATTGTTCTGTTGAATATTCTACGTGTTTCATCCGATGGATACATCGAATTCTTTTCGATTAAATTGGATTTCCTTTGTGATTTGTTAAAAGCGGATACATTGGATGATTTTGGTTTAATTGGGATATTCGTTGTTTTTTGTTGGATTCATGAAATGTTAGATAGATTATTTTTTATATAAAACATGAAGATATATGCTTTACTTTGGTTGGGTGGATTCTGAAACCTTAGTGTTTTCATCATTAGTTATTAAATCAATTTAGTTTATTTTAGTTTATATTTGTTTTGCAAAAATATAATTCACAATTCGGAACTAGGTTAAAATAAGGTTAGTTTATATAAAAAGCTATTTTCACAACGCACTCCCTGTGGATTCGACCTCGCACTTACACAACACTATATTGCAAACAATTCATGCGCTTGCGAGTAATTTAAAACTCACAATAAGTTTTTGGTGCCGTTGCCGGGGAGTTGTTTGGTTTGTGAAATTTTTGTCTGAATTAATTTTATTTTTCTACTAGTTAGTTAGCATTGTTTGTTTGATTTTTCTTTTTGGCAATTCTATTTTATTTTATTTGTTTCTCTTTGCATTGTTAAATAAAAAATAATAATAAAAGAGAACAAAAATGAGGATGAATCCAGCACCGGTTTCACAATCTTTAGAGGACGCCCTCAAGGATTTCATGAGGATGACCGACCAGTCCATCAGTGCAGCCAATTTATTCGATGTTGATAGTTGTTCCATTTGTGCTAGTCCTATGCATTTAGCACAGAATTGTTCATCAATGCCAGCTTTTGCCGAGTATCCCATGGAACAAACGAATCCTTTCAATGACTGTTGTTGGCAATCAAATGGATCTTACTCCGAAACATACAATCCAGGGTGGTGGAACCACTCTAATTTTTCATGGGAGCAGAACCAACTGATGAATCAGGGAGGAGCCCCTTATCATGCTTACAATCAATACCCTCCCGACTTTCCTCCACCAATTCCAAGTTATGGTCACTCAGCCTATCCAGCACCATCACCAGCTTCCCAAGCTCCCATTCAAGCGCCAGCATCGGTTTCACAGTCATTGGAGGACTTTCTCAATGATTTCATGAAAACGACTAGCCAATCTATGAGTGAAGTGAGGAGTGCAACAATAGTAAACACCCAAGTGATTGCCAAACTAGAGAGTCAAATGGGTCAAATCACAAGTCACTTAGGTGAAGGAGATAACAGAAAGTTCCCCAGTCAACCTGATCCTAACCTGAAGGAACAGTTTGCAGAGGGAAATTTATCAACTCCTATACAAGGGCAAGAAAGTGGCAACAAAGAAAAGAGAGATGTTGAGCCATCTACAGCCACACCTATTATTAAGGATCTCTCTAGGTTGTTTTTACCTAAAGTGCCTTACCCTGAGAGATTACAAGCGCCCAAGAAAGAAGGGGAGTCTGAGGACATTTTGGAGGCATGCTTTGCTCAGTTTGGAGAGGATTTGGATTTAGATAAGCTACGTGAGCAAGCAACTATTATCTTGGAGTCTGCTCCTCAAAAGATCAGTGAAACGGAGGAAACCACAACACCTGAACCCCCCAAGAAGGAACTTAAGCCTTTACTGGACAATCTTAAGTATAAGTTCCTAGGTCCAGCAGATTCTTTGCCTGTGACTACAGCTTCAGATTTGGTTGATGCTTAAGAGGATAAATTATTGGACGTTTTAAGATAGCACAATGAATCTCTCGGCTGGACTATTGAGGATATCAAGGGGATAAGCCCCTCGGTGGTGATGCACAAGTTACAATTTGAGGAGAATGCCAAGCCATCGAAGGAGCCACAAAGAGGGCTCAAACCAGCTATACAAGAGGTTCTGATCCTTTATCCAATCTTTGATAGTGAGTGGGTGAGCCCGATTCATGTCGTGCCAAAACAAGCTAGATTGACGGTAGTAATAAATAAAGACGATGAGTTGGTTCCAACTCGAGTGCAGTCACGATGGAGAATGTGTCTAGACTACCGTAAGTTGAATACTACCACACTGAAGGATCATTTTTCACTCTCATTTATTGATAAGATGGTGGAGCTTTTAGTTGGGCACGATTACTAATGTTGGGTCTAGTTGAAGACATTAAACTTAGCGCTCATGGGAGGCACCCCACAGCTTAACTTTTTATTTGTTTACTATTTTACATATTTATGCTTAATGTTTGTTTCCAGTATTTTTTGTTTTCTAGTCTTTATTTTTCAGGGACAACGCGTACTACAGATCAAGCTTGGGTGTATTGATGAGAGTCATTAAATGCATCTAAACGATACTTAATTGTTAACATTTTAGGGTTGATCTCGGTCGTAATCGCACTTTTACATGTTGATAACTCTAAAGTGACATTCATAAATTATTGACTTAATTGGATGCATTTTCAAGTGCTTTGAGTACAAAAGAGATAACAAAGCAATCCATGTTTAAAGCACCAAAAGATCTTGGGTGTCGGTGCTCGTTTTTGTCCAAGGTTTAGATGTGTCCAAACATGATTCAAAGATGGTTAAAGTCTAAACCAAGGCTGGATTAATAAAGTAAAGTAAGTTAAAAGACTGCACACAAGTGTGTGCATCACTTTGGAGAAAGTTAAAGGTAGGCACACTAGTGTCTGCACTTCTGCGTACAAGCTGAAGGAGTTTCACTAAATTGCCAGAATTTCCCGTACAGATCAATCATCTTTCCAGATTAAACTGTATTGATGTAGGAATAACCAGAAGATAAGCCATATATTCTTAGAAAGATCCGGAAGTCTATTTTCTGAAGAATTTTACGATTCATAAAAAAGATTTTTCTAGAGAAAGTTATGGCAGTTTTAGTGGAAACAGTTCAGGCCAGCGTAGCAGGCCCAGACGCACAGCAGGCCCAGGCGCACAGCACGGCCCACTCGCCTCTTGACCTGATTAGGGCGAGCAAGTGACATTTTTCCAAGACCAAAATACCCCTAGCTACTACTTGTAATCTATAAATACCTCCTTAAAGAGTGTGCAGCCGGGCATTCAAAGAATTCCAGAGAGAAAGGAAGCAAAGAATGAAGGAAGAGAGAAAAACAGAGAGGATCTTGGATCCCAAATCCAGCATTCTTCCATTTTATTTCTATGTTTCTTGAGGGCTAGAAATCAAGGGGGGGAGAGCATCCATATTGTTCTTCCACCTTGAACTCCATGGCCAAATCAAGGAGAGAGCATCCTTATTGTTCTTCCACCTTGATTTCCATGGCCAACTAGTCTTCACACCAAGGGTGAATCCTTAGGGATTTATTGTTCCTTATTTTCTTCTTAATTCAGTTGTACGGATTTAATGTCGAATACTATTTTATGAATTATTCATTGATTAAGTAAGAAGGATTTGAGTTCATGTGATAGATGCACTTTTTATTCTTCTTCTTTTAGATTCTCTTAATCCGGTGATTGCATCCTACTCCTCCATTGAGGTTGTTTGGATGTGATTGATTCCGGTAGATTTAATTTACTGATTGTCCATTACTGCGATATTGTCATTGTGATATATTGTCGTTTCTTGATAATCTTTAAAATCGATCATGTGTGCTTGAACCGAAATCAATGAGTAATTTGTAGCAATTATATTAGAGTTATAAATGTGCTTGATTGAATATATTCTGATTGTTTGTTTGGGATGTGAAACTTGCAATTGAGATAAAATCAATTGAATCAAGAGTGGAAATAGAGAACAAACCTAAGGAGGATTCCTAAAACCTTGTTATTTCTCATTTATATTTCATTTACAATTACACAATTTTTCTTACATTATTTCACCATAAAAACCCAAAAATCTTTCGTGCAACTTTTATCGTTCGTTTTAAGATTTACACATTTTCTTTTGTACTTAACTTGTTTCCCTGTGGAATCGACACCCCAAAGTCGTACTACAATAACCGTGTTACACTTTGGGCGTAATCAAATTTTGGCACCGTTGCCGGGGAAACACTTTTAAGTACAAGGAAACTTGTCAACTTTGAGTGTAACGGTAAAATAAAAATAAAAAATCGTAAATATCTTTTTTTAAACAGTTTGTAAATATGGTCATATTATTCCTTTACTTCTGTTTTATTTATTTGTTTATTATTCTGTTTTATTTATTTGCTTATTATTCTGTTTTATTTATCTGTTTATTATTCTGTTTTATTTACTTGTTTATTATTCTGTTTTATTTACTTGTTTATTATTCTGTTTTATTTATTTATTTGTTTATTTATTTATTATTCTGTTTTTTTTATATTTAATTTCCCCTCTAAATTAATTAGTGCATGCTTAAACCGAGAGATTCGCGAGGCAGATTCATTAGAGAACCTGAATTAGAGTTAACCTCTCATTCCACCTCCATTGGTGAAACCTCGCCTAGATCAAACCATAGTGCACCCCATCAGAAAATTTAGAGGATTTTGTTAACATGGCCAATAATCGTAATGAAAATGTTGCCAGGACACTTCAGGATTACCTCCACCCTACACGCACAGCCACACCATCATGCATCATGTTTCCAGCCAATACTCGCCAACTAGATTTTAAACCAGGGATGATTCAATTACTCCCTACTTTTCATGGCTTGGATAACGAAAACCCATATGTGCACATTAAAGAGTTTGAGGAAGTAGTTGCGACTTTTCATAGTCACGATGAAACCAATGACATTGTTAGGCTTAAGTTCTTTCCTTTCGCTTTGAAGGATAGAGCTAAGAGTTGGCTATACTCACTAAGACCACGATCTATTGGGTCATGGACTGAGATGACTCGAATTTTTTTCAATAAATACTTTCCCCAACATAAGACCAATGCTTTGAAAAGGCAAATCTCCACCTTTGCACAAAAGGACAGCGAGATTTTGTATCAGTCTTGGGAGAGATTTAAATTGAGTATGTGCCCTCACCATGGGTATGAGAATTGGCGTTTAGTGAACTATTTCTATGAGGGTCTTACCTATAGAGAATGCCAATTTGTAGAGATGATGTGTAATGGTGGGTTCTTGGAGAAAGATCCTGATGAGGCCATAGAGTACCTCAATGAGCTTGCTGAAAAAGCTCACACTTGGACTGGACCTAGTGCTACTGAAAGTACAAATAGGTCACGACCTATAGAGCACCCAAATGGTGGTGGAATTCACCATCTTAGAGAAGAGGATAACCTTAAGGCCAAGGTCGAAATGCTCACTAGAGAACTAGAGGTATTAAAGACTAAGAGCTTAAAGCCAACACACGTGGTTAATCATGCAAAATCTTTTGAACCATGTTTTGTGTATGGCAGGGTAGACCATCTCGCCCAAGAGTGCCCCATATTTGTTGAGATTAGAGGGATTTATAAGGAACAATGTAACGCCTTAGGCATCTACACGAAGCCTTCTGCACCCTTCTCTAATACCTACAATCCAGGATGGCGAAATCACCCCAATTTCAGCTGGAAGTCTGAAAACCAGCAGCTTGCACAACCCCCTGCACCATATCATGAACCATATCATGCACCTGTATCTTCTAGGAGTTCTTTAGAAGACACTTTACATACTTTTATTGAAGCACAGGGGAAGATAAATCAAAGGCTTGAATCTTTAATTGTGCAGGTTGTTGAAGAACATAAAGAGATAAAGAGCCAAGTGTCCAAGCTGACGAGCTATTTGAGTGTGACTGAGCGAGGTAAGTTCCCTTCCCAAGCTCAGTCCACATCCTACGATCAGCACCAAACGCAACAGAAGAAAGAGGAGGTGAATGCCATTAAGACACTTAGTGGTAAGTCATTACACATCCCAACACTGAACAAATCAGAGGATGTGGACGACAACCACCAAGTATATACCCTCACCCATGGCTTCACAGGAGCATATATCGAGCCAAAATCTGCAGATGTTACTGATGGCATCTTTAAGGTCTCTCCACAGCACACAAGTAGTAAATTTAACAGTAAAGCAATTGTTGGTGCATTCAACTCATGTTTGTCTAGGAGGGAATAAGAGAGTCTGGCTGAAGACGTAAAACTTAGTGCTCATGGGAGGCACTCCAAAGCATATCCTTTTATTTTTATTGTTTTTTTAATTATTTTTCTTTTTTATTATTAGTATTTTGCTGTTTTCCAGTTTTACTTTTGTATTTCTTTTTTAGGGACAAATATACGAAGCAGTTCACATGGTGGTGCACAATTTTCAGCTTCTGTGCACTTTTGGCTACAAAGAGAGTTTCCTTATCTTATGCTTTCACATTGAGGACAATGTCTATTTTAAGTTGGGGGTGGAGGAAACATATTCCTGTTTTTCATTGAACTGCTTTGTGTCATTTTACCTTTTTGTTTGTTTTTAGCATGCTTTGTGTTAGCCTTGTAGTCAATTCACATGTCAATGATATGAGGTTAATTGAGATAGCATATAACATTTAAAAGAAGTTAAATCTTGCTTCGCTTTGAGAATAAATTAAGTGTCAATTTTTCTTTGGTTTGAGACTCTGGTTTGTGGTAAGATTGCATGATTAGTCTAAAGCATTTGGAGAAGTTTTATGTGCGATTATTTTGTGAATACTTTTGCGGTCTCAACAAGCTCTAGAACTTATTTGATAATCACTTGAGGCGAAAATCATAGAATGCACACTACTTAGGATATGATGTAGGCCATTTTTAGACCATTTGAGCCTTTTTAACTTAACCTTGTTATATTTATCGCTAGTCACCTATTTGAGTCTTTTTCTTGAAAAGAAATATTGAGCCTTGTTTCTTTCGATAAACCATTTACTTACCTTTATGAGCCTAAAGATATTTTATCCTTACCTTTCTCTTAAAAGAACTTAGTTATACACATGTTGTGAGAAGCACTTAAAAGGAGTAAGGGTGAAAATATGAGAAAATAGTACTACCATAACCCAAGTACATTAAAAGAGATAAGTTGGGGGTTGTGGAAAAGAAGAAAAAAAAGAATGAAAGAGGAGGTGAATGGTCTTATGCCAAAATAAAAGAAAATTTTGAATTATGGCAAAGAAAGAAAAGAAAAAAAGAAAATGGTGATTTATTGCGAGAAATGCTCGAAAAATGGTTGAAAGAGTTGGGTGTTGAAATAAGGTTATCTTGTGCTTAAAATGGTTATGTTTAAATTAAAGACTTAGTTCTTTTATTTGTTTAAACTTTCCCGTTCCTTCTTGACCTTTACCAAGCCTAATGTTACAAGCTTATAAAAGACCTATTGATCCGATATAGTGTGATTTTTCTACATAGTGGAGAGTGATTTGAAAAGTGAGCCTATGGAGCTTGATTTGTGATTGATGTAACTCAATTTAATATGTTTTTAGAGGCCAAGATTTGTATTCATGCTATGTTGTGCATAAAATCATCCGGGTGTTCGGATTAATGTATTGTGGTAAGATGGATGTTAAGAGTCGATAACGATTTTAAGGTTGACATTTGAATTATTCTTGAACTTGAGTGATATTTAATGATTCTATGTGCTGTATGTTATGCATGATTTTTTAGACAGATTTTTGAATCACTCTTGGTTAACGCCAGCATTGCTGTATTTTGCTTTGATTTCTAAATAAAGAATTCATTTCATACATTTTGCTTGAATTGCTAGGGACTAGCAATAAGCTAGTTGGGGGTTGTGATGAGAGTCATAAAATGCATCTAAACAATACTTAATTGTTAACATTTTAGGGTTGATCTCGGTCGTAATCGCACTTTTACATGTTGATAACTCTAAAGTGATATTCATAAATCATTGACTTAATTCAATGCATTTTTAGGTGCTTTGAGTACAAAAGAGATAATAAAGCAATCCATGTTTAAAGCGCCAAAAGATCTTGGGTGTCGGTGCTCGTTTTTGTCCAAGGTTTAGATGTGTCCAAACATGATTCAAAGATGGTTAAAGTCTAAACCAAGGCTGGATTAATAAAGTACAGTAAGTTAAAAGACTGCACACAAGTGTGTGCATCACTTTGGAGTAAGTTAAGGGTAGACACACTAGTGTGTGCACTTCTGCATACAAGCTGAAGGAGTTTCACTGAATTGCCAGAATTTCCCGTACATATCAATCATCTTTGCAGATTAAATTGTATTGATGTAGGAAGAATCATGAGATGAGCCATATATTCTTAGAAAGATCCGGAAGTCTATTTTCTGGAGAATTTTACGGTTCATAAAAAGGATTTTTCTAGAGCAAGTTATGGCAGTTTTAGTGGAAACAGTTCAGGCCAGCACAGTAAGCCCAGACGCACAGCAGGCCCAGGCGCACAGCACGGCCCACTCGCCTCTTAACCTGATTAGGGCGAGCAAGTGACATTTTTTCAAGATCAAAATACCCCTAGCTACTACTTGTAATCTATAAATACCTCCTTAAGGAGTGTGCAGCCGGGCATTCAAAGAATTCAAGAGAGAAATGAAGCAAGGAAGGAAGGAAAAGAGAAAAACAGAGAGGATCTTGGATCCCAAATCCAGCATTATTCCATTTTATTTTTAAGTTTCTTGAGGGCTAGAAATCAAGAGGGGAGAGCATCCATATTGTTCTTCCACCTTGAACTCCATGACCAAATCAAGGAGAGAGCATCCTTATTGTTCTTCCACCTTGATTTCCATGGCAAACTAGTCTTCACACAAGGGAAAAGGATGAATCCTTAGGGATTTATTGTTCCTTATTTCCTTCTTATTTCAGTTGTACGGATTTAATGTCGAATATTGTTTTATGAATTATTCATTGATTAAGTAAGAAGGATTTGAGTTCATGTGATAGATGCACTTTTTATTCTTCTTCTTTTAGATTCTCTTAATCCTGTGATTGCATCCTTCTCCTCCATTGAGGTTGTTTGGATATGATTGATTCCGGTAGATTTATTTTACTGATTGTCCATTACTGCGATATTGTCATTGTGATATATTGTCATTTCTTGATAATCTTTAAGATCGGTCATGTGTGCTTGAACCTAAATCAATGAGTAATTTGTAGCAATTATATTAGAGTTATAAATGTGCTTGATTGAATATATTTCGATTGTTTGTTTGGGATGTGAAACTTGCAATCGAGATAAAATCAATTGAATCAATAGTGGAAATAGGGAACGAACCTAAGGAGGATTCCCAGAACCTTGTTATTTCTCATTTATATTTCATTTACAATTACGCAATTTTTCTTACATTATTTCACCATCAAAACCCAAAAATCTTCCGTGTAACTTTTATCGTTCGTTTTAAGATTTACACATTTTCCTTTGTACTTAACTTGTTTCCCTGTGGAATCGACACCCCAAAGCCGTACTACAATAACCATGTTACACTTTGGGCGTAATCAGGTATACTATGAGCCATACCAGTCCAGATTTTTCTCCATATCCCAGGTCAACTCTTTCCATATTATTTACACATTGGGGTCAATGTGTCATTTAAGTTTGGGGGTATGGGAGACACATTACACACACTTTATCCTAATTTATTATTTTTTTTAATGCATGCTCATGTTATTTTGAAATTTTGGTTGATCTAAACAATTTCTGCGATATGATTCATTGGTGAGCTTAAATTTTGGAACACATGATCTGTTGATAAAGTTTTAAAATTTAGTTACTTACTTGAAGCATTTGAGAATTCACATGTTTGATCTCAAATCTAACACAAGCACATTAGTACACATTATGTGAGGTATGACATGTGATTTTAATGTGTACGTTTCTGTCTTAACTGAAACTGATGACTTGTTGGATTAACACTTTGGCATATATATATATATATATATATATATAACTTTTTAAAAAAATGATGAATGAAAATGATGATCATAAATAAACTTTCCACTGAGTAACTGGACCTCTTGCCTCAGTAAGCAGTGAGTGTTCACGTCAAAAGGTTGGAATTTTGTTTAATAGTATTAAGGCCAGTTTAATTTCGTAGCCTTTTTTACTCAAATTAGTAAGTCCTAAGGGGTGTCTGTACACCTAATGCCCTAAAACCATCTGGTTTGGGAGTCATTGACTCAACACTCGCTACATGGGTCAATTAGAAAGCTTAAGGAAACTAAACATAACAGAGCCTTACAAAAAAAAATAATAATAAAAACTATGCCAATTTCGTTCATTCTGATGGGAAATGCGGTGAATCTTGAGACTTAGAGACCTTACATATTGGACTCATTCGGAAGCTTCATTTTTATTTGCTAATTCACTTCACACTGAGTCAGACTTATAATGCATTAGCCTGCCTTTTGTAAGTAATTAGATTTTAACATTTCTGTTCATTACGAAGATAGGTTTATCTTTTTAAGCTTGCTCATGAATCATTATCATGATGGTGTGTGCTCCTAAAATCTTTGGATACCATGAGTTATGAACTTATCTTTATATTCTTTGTTTTTCATTTAGTTTTTAGTTTCGTATTGCTATGGGACTAGCAATATGTAAGTTTGGGGGTATTTGATGAGTGCTAAATATTACATGTTTTAGCCCTTTAGTTTACATTTGTTGAGTTCTTAATTATGTTATTTCGTGCTATTTTATCTATTTTATGTGTTTTCTATGTTTTTATAGGTTTTGGAATAAAATGAAGCAATGTGGAAACTTTAGGGCTTAAAGAGCAAAGCTGAGGATGCCTAGTGCGATCGAGCGCACAGGACATGCGATCGATCGCACTTGCGATCGTGCGCACACGGCATGAGATCAATCGCACATGCACTCGAGCGCACCAGACTTGCGATCGATCGCAAGTGACTTGCACATCCCACATTGGAAATGAAACATTTGATACTGCATATATATTACAGCGCAATATGATGCGCTCGAGCGTAACAGGGCTGCGATTGATCGCAGTTGACTCGCACATCCCACATCGGATAGGAAGCACTTACAGCGCGCCAGACGCATTGCATCGCACCATGTTGTGATCGATCGCACCAGACTTGCGATCGATCGCAAAGAGGCAGTATCCCACATCGAATTTACAGCTCATTGTACTCCAAGAAATCACTTATATAAACACTATCTCACCTCATTATTCAGTGTGCAGTCTGGTGGATTTCTACTAGCATTCTAGTAGATCTCTTAAGGGCTTTTGCCACCACCGGGGGAAGTGCTGCCCAACAGCGTGTGGAATTTCTCCCAATGTATAGTTAGTTTTAATTCTTTTCAAGTTTTTAATGCTTAGTACTTTTTATTGTGAAATTTAGTTTCATGATGATGGGTGGCTAAAATCTTCAGCTAAGGTTGAAGATGAAGCCTCGCCATTGTTTAGCATTATATTTTCAGATATGTTTATACAATTATGATATGTTTAGTTTAAATGTTCTATTTCAATTGTTTGAGTAAATTCTTACGATTGATAGTTTTTAATTGTTCTGTTGGATATTCTACGTGTTTCATCCGATGGATACATCGAATCCTTTTCGATTAAATTAGATTTTCTTTGTGATTTGTTAAAAGCGGATACATTAGATGCTTTTGGTTTAATTGGGATATTCGTTGTTTTTTGTTGGATTCATGGAATGTTAGATAGATTATTTTTTATATAGAACATGAAGATATATGCTTTACTTTGGTTGGGTGGATTCTGAAACCTTAGTGTTTTCATCATTAGTTATTAAATCAATTTAGTTTAGTTTAGTTTATATTTGTTTTGCAAAAATATAATTCACAATTCGGAACTAAGTTAAAATAAGGTTAGTTTAGATAAAAATCTATTTTCACAACGCACTCCCTGTGGATTCGACCTCACACTTGCACAACACTATATTGCAAACGATTCGTGCACTTGCGAGTAATTTAAAAAAGGTTTACTATCCTTTTATCTTTCGTTTCTTATTATTATCCTATCCATTTGTGCTCATTATTCATTGTTCTTGTTTTATGTTGTGCACCCAGTAAAAAAATCGTAAAAACAAAAAAAAATATGGAAAAACATGCGAAAGAAAAGAGAAAATGATAAAAAAAAGGGGGTGATACTGAAGCAACAGATACTACCATTCACCGTACTTATCAAAGTTAATTTTTTTTTCTTGAATCTTGACTTTTGTAGTTTTAGTTCTCTCTAAAAAAAATTGATTCTTATCATTTTTCCTTTGATTCATTGTTTTTATAATATTTTCTTGGTCAAGTTTATTAGTTTAATAAAGAACTGAAAAGAAAGAGCTACGAGTGGAAAAAGGCAAAAAAGTGTGAGAATAATATCAGGAAAAAAAGCCAATTTAAGAGTAAAACATGAGTGTAAGCGACATAATTTGAGTGCAAACACATGAGGGAGTGTGGTGAGGAATTATTTTTAACATTTTTCTATAGTTTCAAAAAAATGTCTTCCAAGGGCGACACATCAAGCAAAGAAGGAAGGGAGGAGTCGTCCTTCGTGTTACAGGCTACTCAACAACAATTTGAATACATGAACATAGTGTTCAATGAGATTCGGGATCGGATGGGTAGGCAAGACGCTGTTATTGCTACTTGGTGTGAGGGGCATCCCTAAATAGTCCCTAATGCTAGAAGGTAAGAACGGCATACGCCCGTGGATGATTCTAATGATGATTCGAGGTCGAATTCTTTTGAAGAGATGAGGAATGATGAGAATCAACAAGCACCATTAAAGGATCCATTGCATGTTCGAGTTGGGCCTATTACTAGAGCACGATCCAAGAAGATCAAAGAAGCACTTAATGGGCTGATTCAAGAGATTTTGGTTGATTCTAAAATGGGGCATTCCAAGCTTAGTCCAAAAGGAGATGAAGGTGTAATAAATTTAATCTAAGCTATTGATGGGGTTGATCTTGCTTAATTGGGAATAATTTCCTTAGCAATGGCGTGGATTAATGGTTGATTATGGCTTGAGGGGCATGGAATTAGAAGGAGAAATTGGCTGATTACTTTCTAATTTCAGACCAATTAATTGGCTGATTGACTTTCCAGTTCCATGCCAATTAATTGGCTGATAGACTTGCCTATCTCAGACTTTCCTAAAGTGTATTTTTTTTTAGTTCTTTCTTTATCTACTTTCTTATTTTGTAACTAAGTTAGTTTCCTTTTTAGTGGGGTGTAGGGCTGAAAGGGTTATAAATAGCATGCACTCATTGTAATGAAGAATCGAATAGAAATCAGAAAAACGTGAGGTTTGCTTCCTCTATTGGTTCTTCAGAGAACTTATGAACTTATCAAGGATTCTTCCTTGTGGTGTTCAAATTTTAAACCTTCGGTTCGTGATTCAGTTATAATTATTGGGTCGAGATTTGTTACTTTATACCTTCGGTTCGCGTTTCATTATAAACGTTGGGTCGGGGGTTTTTTTATAAAAAATCTGAATTTTAACTTTCTTGGGCAAGTATTCCAATATTCTTGGGTCGGTTGAGGTTCACATCATTTGGTATCAGAGCCAACTTCTAAAAATCAGGTTTACTATCCTTTTATCTTTCGTTTCTTGTTATCATCCTATCTTATTCTGTTTGTGCTCATTATTCATTGTTCTTGTTTTGTTTTGTGCACCCAGTAAAAAATAAATCGTGAAAACAAAAAAAACGTGGAAAAAAACCTTTAAAAAAAGAAGAAGAAGAGAAAATGATAAAAAAAAAAGGTGATACTGAAGCAACAGATACTATCATTCACCGTACTTATCAAAGTTATTTTTTTTTTCTTGAATCATGACTTTTGTAGTTTCTGTTCTCTCTCAAAAAAAATTTTGATTCTTATCCTTTTCTTTTGATTCGTTGTTTCTATAATATTTTCTTGATCAAGTTTATTATTTTAATAAAGAACTGAAAAAATGAAGTTACGAGTGGAAAAAGGCAAAAGAGTGTGAGAATAATATCGGGAAAAAAAGCCAATTTAAGAGTGAAACACGAGTGTGAGTGACATAATTTGAGTGCAAACACGTGAGGGAGTGTGGTGAGGAATTATTTCTAACATTTCTCTATAGTTTCAAAAAAAAAATATCTTCCAGGGGCGACAAATCAAGCAAATAAGAAAGGGAGGAGTCGTCCTTCGTGTTTCAGGCTATGCAACAAAAATTTGAATGCATGAACATGGTGTTCAATGAGATTCGGGATCGGATGGGTAGGCAAGACGCTATTACTGCTACTTGGTGTAAGAGGCGTCCCCAAAGAGTCCCTAATGCTAGAAGGCAAGAACGGCATGCGCCCATGGATGATTCTGATGATGATTTGAGGTCGAATCCTTTTGAAGAGTGGGGGAATGATGAAAATCAACAAGTGCCATTAAAGGATCCATTGCATGTTCCAGTTGGGCCTATTACTAGAGCACGATCCAAGAAGATCAAAGAAGCACTTAATGGGCTAATTCAAGAGATTTTGGTTGATTCTAAAATGAGGCATTCCAAGCTTGGCCCAAAATGAGATGATGGGGCTAATCTTGCTTAATTGGGCATAATTTCCTTAGCAATGGCGTGGATTAATGGCTGATTATGGCTTGAAGGGCGTGGAATTAGAAGGAGAAAGTGGCTGATTACTTTCTAATTTCAGACCAATTAATTCGCTGATTGACTTTCCAGTTTCATACCAATTAATTGGCTGACAGACTTGCCTATCTCAGACTTTCCTAAATCGTATTTTTTTAGTTCTTTCTTTATCTACTTTCTTATTTTGTAACCAAGTTAGTTTCTTTTTTAGTTGGGTGTAGGGCTGAAAGGGTTATAAATAGCATGCACTCATTATAATGAAGAATATAATATAAATAAATAAAAAACATGAGGTTTGCTTCCTCTATTGGTTCTTCAGAAAACTTATGAACTTATCGAGGATTTTTCCTTGTGGCGTTCAAATTTTATACCTTCAGTTCGTGATTCAGTTATAATCATTGGGTCGAGGTTTGTTACTTTATACCTTTGGTTCGTGTTTCATTATAAATGTTGGGTCAGGGTTTTCTATAAAAAAAAATCTGAATTTTAGCTTTCTTGGGCAAATATTCCAATATTGTTTGTTGGGTCTCAAAGCGTTTCGGTTGAGGTTCGCATCAAATGATATCACAATAAAAAGACTAGCTTAGTCGTTAAAAATTGTATTTTTACTCGTTAGGGCATGAGTTTGAGCTCTTGACTTGCATTTTTTTATTTTTAAGATTTGGGTTGAGGCGTAGTAAAAGGCAGAAACCCAATGAAACTTCAACGGGACGTACGTGAAATGACCCATCGAGGGTTGGCCATCCCCGAGAAGGTGTCGTCACGTTTTGAAATCCCAGCACAACACATATATGCAACAATATAAAAATATCAATTGAAATTATATACATACATAAATCCAAGTTACATTGTTAAAATCCAAATTAAAACCATATATACCACTTATTATGCATGAATATATACAAAATAAAAACAAAAATTCTTCCATTAGTATGAGGATGTGGACCACTAGGCTTACAAATAATCACTCAGTCTAAATAACCGTTCACAAATCTATCTGTTTTTCCTGTTACCAGAAATTATTTAACAATGCGAAGTGAGCTTCACAAGCTCAGTGAATTAAATTTACCAAAAGTACTCAATTATATACTTCCAGTCACATCTTATAATTCAATCGTTTCTAATTCACTTGTATTGATCATTTATTTCTTCACATATATTAATTCAATCTTTCAAATAATATTCCAACATTCATTCATCTATTATCTCATAATATTCAATAATAACATTCTCTTATCACTACGCATTTTATAATTCCAACCATTTATCAATCTCTTATTAAATTAATCATCAAACATATCAATTTTTCTTCTCTTATATTTAATCATCTTGAGATTATCAATTCAACATCATTATTCACCTCGTTATGAGGTTCACAACATATATTTGATCAATCAACTCAATTTTATCATATCATACTTTCATATTTCTTTCTTATCATATTTGTCTCTCTGTGAGACTCATTTGTCTATCAATAATTTCACAATCAAAACTGATAATTTAGCATCTCAATCAATAATAATCAATATTTAAAACAAATGCACTGCATGGATTTAAATTATCTTTCTCATCAGATCATTTCATATTATCATCTGGGAACGTCTTCCTACAAGTCGACATCTTTTAGCTAGACCAGCTGCCTTCCTCGCCTTTTCGACTAGACCGGTTGCTTTTTCAGCTGCCTTCCCGGTATTTTATTTTATGTATAAGAGCAATAATATGAAAAGAAGCATACATTCAAACATTCAATTTAGCTATCTAACTTTTTCCCAAAATTATTATTTTTATTATATTCATTAAATTATCTCATCATATATCATATCCACTTTCAATTATATTTTTCAGAAATTTCATAAATCTTCTCAGCATATTTTTCATTCATCCATCCTATTTAGAATATAAATTCTTAAATAACTAATATCCAACATACTTTCCAATTCCTAATCAATAAATCAATCAATTTTCATATATAACAGAAGATACATCATTAAATCATTGTAATTCACCCATTTATTCAAATATCATAATTTCATATTTTTATTGGTTTCGATTAGTAAAGTAAATCGAACTCACCACGTAGCACTTAAAGCTACTCGTGGATCACCACATTGCCTTTCCTGCTCATTTCAACAGTTTCACCCGATTGCTGATCGTCAACACCTCAAATATGATGAAGTCTTGCTATTGTAATTGAATGATTGTACTATCTCTAATATTGGAGAAATTTTCTTTATAACTTTTTGCTAAGAAATTTGAATTGAAGAAAGAAGAAAACCAAACGAGATTTGGTAAGAAAAATAAAACAAAAAAAATAATTTCTTTATATAAAAACCACCCAACTGCCACCATTTCTCCTTTGATGTCTAATATGCATACTTTGCATGTTAGGCAGCTGTTGGTGTTTGTCTAAGGTTTAAACAAGGTTTAAATAAGGAAAAATCAATATTAAGTGTACACCAGCGTGCGCCGCGGCCTGGCTCTTCTAAGGTGCGGCGCCCAGCAAAGGCGAAGACCCAGAGGAGGTGTGCGCCATGGCTCAGCCTCCCCCAGGCCGCGACACCTAGAGTGGATTCAATCATGGAGAAGTTCAACACACTCTAGGCCACGGCTTGAAGGCACACATGGTCCATTTGTTTCAGCCTTTTGTTAGGTGCGTAAGGCATGTTCAAAACGCATAGGATCACTAAGGATTGATGAAAGGCTATGATTGATTGGTCCTCAAGATCTAAGGGTAGAGATTGACCTTCAAGATAGGTTCAAGAAGTGGTGCACTATATAAAGGGTCACCTAGCGTCAATCTCAACACAATAACACAAGCTGTAAACACAAGTGATCATCATACAAGAGAATTCAAGAGCAAGTGTGAGAGTGCAAAGACACAAAATAGAGGAGAGACACTATAATAGATCTCAAAAAGAGAGGCTGGTTGTCAAGAGAGAGTAGCATAGATTGTGGGTAGAGGGTTTTGTAATAGTTCTTATCACTTTCTTTCTTCTCTTCTTTGGTTCTTCAAGAACTTGGGCTTCTTGAAGAGGAGTTGTTGTAACTTGTAAGAACTCATTGATTTAGTGCAGAGAGTTCAGAGGAACTCACGGGGACGTAGGCTATTGTCGAACCTCGATAACAATTATTATGCTCTTTCTTTTCTTTGATTTCTGTTTCTGTTTTTGATTCATTACAAGTCACTCTAGACTTAGGTGTTTGGAAGATCACCACGTGGGCATCAATAAGTGATTTCCCAACAGTGGTATCAGAGCTAGAAGAGATACCACCAATAGTGGTATCAGAGCCAGAGGAGCTTTAGAGAGCGGGTATCGGAGCTGGAACAGAAGGTATCGGAGTCAAGACTTTAAGAATCAAATATCAACTTCTTGCGTGATTCAAGAATGGAGTAAAGATCAAGATTTGATCGTGTTCTTGAGGTTTAGAAGAAATTGGAAAACAATTGTGGGTGCTGCATAAATCTTGAATTTTCTCACACGATGGCTTCGAATTTCTGTGTTGAGAAGTTTGATGGAAAGGGAGACTTTGCCCTTTGGAAGCGAAAGATCAAGGCTATTCTTATGCAACAGAAGGTGGACTTGGCTATTGGAGAAGATGACGTTTTTCCAGCAAGTATCACGGAAGACTGGCAGATAGTGTCATAAGGGAGGACGGAGACTCAGAAGATCCAACTGTCATATGGAAGAAACTAGATGAGTTGTTTCTTACCTAGACTCTCCCTAATAAGATTTATCTTCTTAAAAGAATCTTTGCTTTTAAAATGGATCCTAACAAAGAGTTGTAAGATAATCTTGATGTATTTAATAAGCTAGTTCAAGATTTGAATATCTGTAGCATTAAATTCTCGGATGAACAATTGGCTGTTATTTTGTTAAATTCTATTCCTGGTTGTTTTGTTAATTTGATTAATGCTATTGAATATGGAAGAGATACACTAACCAAGGAAATCGTGATTAATGTTATAAGGGCTCATGATTTCAAAGCCAAGATGAGGGAAGCATCAAGTGGTAAAGGGCTGTTCATTAGAGGAAGGCCAGTAACTCGGAATGGCTGTGGCATTTATGGCAACTACCGGGAGAAATCAAGAGCTAAAGGGCAAAGCCATGGGAGATCTCATTCCAAACAGAGATTTGGAGGAAAGAGATTCTTCTACTGCAATAAGGAGGGCCATTTTAGGAAAGATTGCAAGAAGAAGATGTGGGATGAGAGAGGAAGAAGCCATACCAACAATGGAGAGGCTTCGGTTGCCAAAAGAGAACAGCAAGATGATGTTCTTGTTGTGTGCTCAAATGTGAGCAGGAGGATAAGCAGCGAAAAATGGATTCTGGATTCCGGATGCACTTATCACATGTGCCCTCACCGGAATTAGTTCAAGAATTTCCAAGAAACCAATGATAGAAAGGTTTTCTTGGGGAATGACACTTCTTGCCAAGTGAGGGGGATAGGAGACATCCAGTTGAGGATGTTTGATGGAGTCACAAGGCTGCTATGGAATGTGAGGTATCTTCTGGATTTGAAGAGGAATTTGATCTTATTGGGGCAGCTGGATTCCATGGGGTGTACATATAAAGCAGAGGGATGAAAGATCAAGGTGACCAAGGGATCTTTGATAGTGATCAAAGCAGCAATAAAAGATGGACTCTATGAGATGATCGGAGAGACAGAAATCAAGGATCATGCAGCAAGCTTGATGACTGAGATGGATAAGGCAACCCTTTGACACACTCGCTTGGGACATATGAGCGAAAAGGGCCTGTAAGTTCTCAGTAAGGATGGTCTACTTGGTGGTGACAAAGTATAGAAATTGGATTTCTGTGAGTGTTGCGTTCTTGGGAAGCAACACCGGGTCAGCTTCAACACTGGAGTGCACAAGTCTAAGGGCATTCTTGACTACATTCACTCAGACCTTTGGGGACCAGCAAGAACACCAACACAAGGAGGTAACTTTTACTTTCTATCTTTAATTGATGATTATTCAAGAAAATTTGAGTTTATTTGCTTAAAAATAAATCAGATACTTTGAATAAATTTGTAGTGTGGAAAAAGTTGCTGGAGACTCAAACGGGTAGGGTAGTTAAGGCTTTACGAACCGATAATGGCTTAGAATTTTATAATAAGGATTTTGATAAATTCTGTGAATTAAATGGAATTCTAAGACATAGAACGGTTGTAAAAGCACCTCAGCAAAATGTAGTTGCTGAGAGGATGAATAGGACCCTTATAGAAAAGGTTAGGTGTATGTTAATAGTATCTGGATTACCAAAATATTTTTGGGGGGAAGCTGTGTCTACTGCTATATACTTGGTAAATAGATCACCCTCTAGAGCTTTAGAGCTCAAGATTCCCATGGAGATGTGGAGTGGAAAACCCCCTAAGTTGAGCAACCTTAGGACTGTTGGGTGTGTTGCATTTGCACATCAAAAGGATGATAAACTTAACCCGAGGTCTAGAAAATGTGTATTTATAAGGTATGGTGATGGAGTTAAGGGGTATAAGTTGTGGTTCTTAGAACCAAAAGGAATGAAACACATAATAAGTAGGGATGTTATTTTTAACGAATTATTATTTCCCTATTTGGAGAAAACTAACCCTGCAAGGGCTAGTGAGCAAACCAGCCAGGAATTTGTAGAGCATCGCATCAAGGAAAACTCAGTTCAGGTAGAGCAAGGAAGGCAAGAGGGTTCGGACCAGGTAGAGCCCACTGATGAAGGCTAAGCTCAAGGCACTCAAGAGGAGGCTAAACTAGAAGAGATTGATACAGCAAGTCAGAATGACTACCAGCTCACAAGGGACAAGGGAAAGAGGGTGGTCAGACCACATTTGAGATATGGGTTTGCAGATGCTAATGTAGCAGGTCATTAGACAGAAGGAGGGATGGTTGAACCAGAAACTTACATGGAAGCCATGGAATTTAAGGAGCCGTCAAAGTGGCAACTAGCTATGGAGGAAAAAATGGATTATTTGAGGAAGAATAACTCTTGGGAATTGGTGCCCAAACCAGAAAAATAGAGAGTTGTGGATTGTAGGTGGATCTACAAGATCAAAGAAGGGAACACTCTAGGGGATGAAGTCCGGTATAAAGCTAGGTTGGTGGCGAAGGGGTTCACACAAAGGGCAGGCATAGATTTCACCAAAATATTCTCACCGGTTGTGAAGTACAAGACGATACGGATAGTATTGGCTATGGTGATCCAATTTGATTAGGTAATCGAGCAAATGGATGTTAAAACATCGTTCTTACATGGAGGGCTTGATAAGACCATCTACATGAGGCAACCCGAAGGCTATGAGGAAATAAAGCAAGGAGAATTGGTGTGCCAATTGAAAAAAACTCTCTATGGCCTGAAGCAATCACCTCGGTAATGGAATAAGAGGTTTGATTCCTTTATAACTAGCTTGGGTTTCATGAGGAGCTACTATGATTCGTACTTGTACTACAAAGGGGTACAAGGTGGAGGAAGTGGTGATCATCCTCATCTATGTTGATGATATGCTGCTAGTTGGGAGCAGCATGGAGAGAATAGAAGAATTGAAGTCTCAACTCAGTGAGGAGTTTGAGATGAAGGATCTTGGACATACACAGAAGATCTTTGGGATGAGCATAATCCGGGAAAGGGAGAGAAACAGATTGAAGATTTCTCAGACTTCCTACATAGAGAAGACGATATCTAAGTTCTTTATGGAAGATAGTAAACCAGTGAAGGTTCCCCTTATTGATCATTTCAAGTTCTCTAGCGATCAATATCTGAGATCGGAGGTGGAGAAGAAAGAAATGGAAAAGGTCCCTTACTCTAGTGCAGTTGGTTCAGTTATGTTCACCATGGTAAGCACTAGACCTGATATTGCTCATGCAATAAGTGTGTTCAGCAGGTTTATGAGTAATCCCGGAGATGAACATTGACTTGGGATGAAATGGTTGCTGAGGTACTTGAAGGGAAGCCCAAAAGTACGGCTGATTTATGAGAAGAGGGGTAAGTCCATCTGTCTTGAGGGTTATGCAGATTTGGACTATGGAGCAGACCGGGATAAGAGAAGATCGATTACTTCCTACTTCTTCAACTTAAACGGATGTTGTGTAAGTTTGAAGGCTCAGTTACAGCCAGTGGTAGCACTCTCAACAATCGAGGTTGAGTACATAGCGGTTACGGAAGCCATCAAGGAAGCTATGTAGTGCAAAGGGTTGCTGTAAGAGTTGAAAGTACTAAAGGAGCAGGTGGTGGTGTATTCGGATAGCCAAAGTGCATTGTATTTGTGCAAGAATCCGATGTTCCATGAGAAGATAAAGTATATAAATGTTCGGTACCATTTCATTCGGGAAAATGTTACGGAATGATGCATTCATGTGGACAAGGTGGCCACAGAAGAAAACTCTGCGGATTTAGGTACTAAAGTTCTACCTTTAAGAAATTTCAATCATTGTCTTAGACTTCTTAGGATTGGAGTCGATTGATATGGTGACTCAAGATGAGTTTAGATCCTGAGTTCTCTGCACATGGGTTCGGGTTTAAACGCTTAGACAAAGGTAGGGATTGTTGGTGTTTGTCTAAGGTTTAAACAAGGAAAAATCAACATCAAGTGCACACCAGTGTGCACCGCGGTCTGGCTCTTCCAAGGTGCGGCGCCCAACAAAGGAGAAGACCTGGAGGAGGTGTACGCCGTGGCTCAGCCTACCCCAGGCCATGGCACCCAGAATGGATGCAATCATGGAGAAGTTCAGCACACTCCAGGCCGCGACATGCCCTGTTCTAGGCCACGACTTGAAGGCACACATGGTCCATTTGTTTCAGCCTTTTGTTAGGTGCGTGAGGCATGTTCAAAACGCACAGGATCACTAAGGATTGATGAAGGGCTATGATTGATTGGTCCTCAAGATCTAAGGGTGGAGATTGACCTTCAAGATAGGTTCAAGAAGTGGTGCACTATATAAAGGGTCACCTAGCTTTAATCTCAACACAATAACACAAGTTGTAAACATAAATGATTATCATACAAGAGAATTCAAGTGCAAGTGTGAGAGTGCAAAGACACAAAACATAGAAGAGGCACTAGAATAGATCTCAAAAAAAGAGGTTGGTTGTCAAGAGAGAGTAGCATAGATTGTGGGTAGAGGGCTTTGTAATATTTCTTATCACTTTCTTTCTTCTCTTCTTTGGTTCTTCAAGAACTTGGGTTTCTTGGAGAGGAGTTGCTGTAACTTGTAAGAACTCATTGATTTGGTGCAGAGAGTTTAGAGGAACTCATAGGGACGTGGGTTATTGCCGAACTTCGATAACAATTGATGTGTTCTTTCTTTTCTTTGATTTCTGTTTCTGTTTTCGATTCATTACAAGTTACTTTAGACTTGGGTGTTTGGAAGATCACCACCTGGGCATCAAGAAGGTGATTTCCCAACAGCAGCCAACAAAAATTAGTGTGCTATCCTTGAGAAGCGATTTCGTTCCACTCCAGTGCAAATGGCTCTGACAGTCACTCTCTAGGATACAATGATAGTCTCGTTTACGTGCACTCATAAACCAAACTTCGAACTCGTAGAGAATACAGGCCCAAGCAAGATTACAAATTAACAACAGGTAGAATGAACAAACAAAATTTTTTTTGTTGCTTATAAACTACAAATCTGGTTGTATTTATAAGTGAACAAGAAAAGAATATATGCTAGATGATAAATGTTGGAATTAGTGTTTTACCGTTTGGAAGAATATGAGAAATCAACATTTATTCTCCAAATCAATGCAAATTATTGGAGGACACTTAATGGCCAAGAGACATTTTAAATTTGTCCACCATCAGTTAGAAAGGAATTAAGAGATTTCCTTTTACTTTAATGGTAATTGATTTAAGATAAACACTGATTTATTAAAAATATAATTTCCATGATAAAGCAAAGATTCTAGAGAATAAATATCAATAATGGGATTTTAATGATGGGGATTAAATTATATTTTTCCATAAATTTTTTGAAGCAATTTTACAACATTTTTTCAATAAGATAAAAGTGATAACTTACTATCATGGGAGCCACTTCAAAAAAAATTTTGGCCTTTGTGCCATTTTGAATCGGTGCCTGCAAAAGGTGGGCATGCCTGTACCCTAGAATGGTGCCCCCACTTGACGAATTTCTATATTCCTCGTTTGTTGTCCTATTCATGTTTGACTATTTTTAACTAGTTTAAATCAATTATATAATATCAGAAACCCTAAGATAAGATGAATTGAAGTATTTCACATGAAATCAAAGTACAAAGATTTAATTAAATTTAGATTTAAAAGAACATGCTTTGACATGTTATGATTGAGTCTTGGATGTTTCTAGGTTATATATGATTATTTAAATTAGTTTAGTTTCTGTTTTAATGCATGATCACATGTTTGTTTTTTAGCTAGTTTAGAATTTTGCATGCTATACCTTAATTGTCCATTGTTAAATTAATGTTCTTCATGCCCTATATGATCTCTAATTGTTTATCCTTGATCACATGAACAAATTGAGTTGAATAAGCTATTGATTTTGTTAAGAATGCATGTTAAAGTTGTCCTATTATGATCTTGACATATTTTACCTATTGATTTTTGGATCTTGATTGATAATATATCTATGCTTGCATATTAGATTTATGTATGATATTGCTTGAATAATTTGATAATACTGGGTAATTTTGCATTCTTTCTTAAAGAGAATAATTCATTTTTTTTTATTGTTCATGGATAGATGAATGAAAGTTACTTTATTTCTTTTATACTTGCTATGGATAAATGATTTACTTTTATGCACTTGTCGATGATTTATTTTTATTGCTTTTATATAAACTGTTGGGAATGTAACATCGTGGTTAGGCGATTTTTTATGTAAGTTTATTTTGGAGATGTAACGCCATGGTTAGGTGATTTTTTTAACTTTATCACTTTCGTTTATTTTTTAGAATGTAAGCTGCAATTAGGCACTTTTTGTTTATTGTTATTTCTATGTAATCACATTTTATTTTCTGCGCACTTTTATTTGGGTTTGTTTGCTATTGATGTATGCTTGATATAATTTATTGCATGCTCATGATATTATGTGTGACTCGATTGCTCATTACATTGTGTGCTTGTATGGCCATTGAAATAATAAGAAATAATTAATCAATTGAATTAATTAAAGGGAATCCATTAACATGTAAAAGTATGGGCTAGACCCACAGAAGCCCAGACGCACTTGGGCTACTCATCTGTGACCTTCCCTCCTTAGTGATTATTCATTGCTGGCTCCATGTCATTAGCTTGACCCTCGGAATGAACATTTAGATAATCCACTAATGATGAGCTATATTCATTTCGGATAGTCTCTTCGGAATTGTCCAAAAGACCCTTAGAAAATATATAAAACCCTCCAAATGGATTGTGACTGGAGCAATCCATGGTATCCACACCATGTCGTAATTAAAAAATGAATAGAGTCTCTCATTGAGTGCGAATTCTTAGAGAGGGATAAATTAGATAGGAAAATGTATTGATATCTTGCTTGAGAAAAGGGAGAAAAATAAAAAAAAATAAAAAAAAACATTGTGATCATCTTGTCACGGCTTTTGACTTGGTTATGTATAGTTATACCCTACATTTCAATTTGGGATATTGTTCTTGGATAATTGTAGATTCAGAGGTTTTACTTGGCATTTATTTGTTGAATTTCCACTTTTTTGTTTGAGTGATTCTATTTCTTGTTTCATTCCTTTTTTCAGTTAAAAAATTGGGGATGGGAAGGGGAGAGGGGGTTTCCAAACCTGTTTCATATTTCACTTGGCTCGTTGTCACATTTTAGACAACTATAATGGTTAGTCATAACCAGTGTTTTGAAAAACGTTTTCTGAGCTCGTCCAGGTGAGGCGTGAGCAAAACGGTCAAGGATGTATCCTAGAGAGTGACTGTCAAAGCCATTAAATTTTGGGAAGAAAAAAAAGAAAATGGTCTATACTGACCCAAAAACAGTCGGTATACGTTGACGAGCTATACCTACGAATTTTACCCGTTGGTAAAACTGACCTATTGTTATGGTTAGAAAACCGACTGACGGTTTTTAAAACCGTAAGTAAAGGTACCTTACTTGACGATTTTTAATACCGTAAGTAAAGGTACTAATACCGATGGTTTTTAAAACCATAAGTAAAGCTCCATTGGTTATACTGACGGTTTTAAAATCCGTTGATATATCCCTATAGTTACACTACTTCTTGTTATGCTTTTTAAAACCATCGGTATAACTAAAAAAAGGTTATGTTAACTATTTTTTTTTTGTTTTTAGCGATTGATTTTGACCGTGGTATACACCAATTTTTTTTTTTGTAGTGGGCGTAGGGCTATAGTAGGGTTTATGGAGATGTCAGATTCTTGAGGTGGCAAGGGATTATAGAACAAAAAGAAAGAAGAAGAGATTAGGGTCTATAAATCTTCCCTAAGAAATTTTGTGTAGGAGATTTCTATAAGAAACATTGTGTGTTTTTAGTGTATTTTCCAGTGTGTCTGTTGTGTTTTGTGATTATGGGTTAAGAGAGGTATTTATAGGAACTAGGAAAGCCAAATGGAAAACCGAGATGCGTTAGAAATGATCCAACGGTGGCCATGGTTTCTTGGAGAGATGGAAAAACTAGGGTTTCAAACAACTTTTTGATGATTTTTTGGGGTTGGAAAACATTTGACGTGCGCAATGGGTCGGGTCACATACCCGATCGATCAATCTTAGGACAATGCTAAGTGGCCCAGCTAACCGGTTTGGTCCTAGCCCTTGGTCCATGTTTTTCCAATTTTCGAGCTTGTTTCGATTTATTTTTACATGGTTAGAATTTCTTTGATTTAATCTCATTCAAAATTATTTTTTCAATATACTTTCATTCATTTTAATTTTTCGGCACTCAATTTTTACCATCAAGCTCCACACATGGTTCGTTCTAATATTTTGAACGGAATTGTGTGTCTACAGCAAATTGAAGTGGGACGATATATAAAATGATTAGAACCTACTAGGTTCAACACAACCCTTTATAAGTAGTTAGGAGGCTCCCAAGATAGGTACATTTTTAAGTGTTAGACTTTATATGTTCGGCATATCACTATATGTGGTGTTAAATCTTTACCGAGGGAAATTTTTTTGAGGGACGTGTCATCTAAGCATAAAACAGAAATGTTGGGTAATTTGAAGTCGCTATTTGACCTTAAAGATGGTCAAAATATTATTGGTATGCAAAAAATTCGGGACAAGAGTTGAGGTATGAGGGGAAAAAGATTTTAGCCTTTCCTTTTTGCCTAGATCGAAATTTAACCTTCGTGTTATCGAGAAAATTTTTAATAATTAACAAAGACTATTTTCACTACACAGTAATCATGTATGCATACACAATAATAATTATATCAAACAATTTGGCAAACTCCAGGTATGCTAATCAAACAATTAAAACATCAATAATGCATATAAGCAATTAATCATCAATAATATATACTTGTGGAACATTAAATATTTGAAATTCACCTACCAACAGAGAAAAAAACACATTAGTGCAAAAAGGAATAAACATTAACAATAAAAAAGAAGCAAGAAAATATGAAATCATAAAAGTCGTCCAGGAAGGACCCGAACATGAGCTCTACAGGGCCGACCAACCCCAGTGAGAAACCAACCGAATTCTCTAGAGCTTTCCAGGCTGTTTCGGGTTTTGAGATTGCATATATATTTTACAATTTTATCCTTCTCTTAAAGATGTCACGAGTGTACTTAAAATAATTAAGTTTCACTCTAATAGAAAGGAAATTCCACTTATAAACTTGATTATTTTGATTTATAACTTAAATATTTATGTTCTCAATTTTATTGATAATTTTAAAAATTTTATTAATATTAATAAATTTTATATTTAATATTATTAATGAAAATTTAAAAAAACCAATAAAATTTTCGTTTAATATAAACTATTTAATTTAAACCCAATTACTTGCTTAATCTAAGCTGAAAACCTAGACTTTGAACTACGAGGAGAGTTCCATATAATGAGCAAAAATTCAGAATATTTTTGTGTGACTTTTTAAACACGCCCATATCTATTCTCAAAATCAAAGCTGAAGATCCGTTTCTCTCTCTTTCAGTAACACATAATTTGCCATTTTACGATTCTGCTGCCTCTCTCTCATCAAAATCTCGTCAATCCGACAGCAGCCGTTGTTTTCGACAACTTTAGCCACCGGATCAAGAAGGTAAACCCCATTCATCTCCCTTCTCTTCTCTCTCTCTCCCTCGTTCCTCTCGTTTTCCCAGTTATTGCCGTTTATATCTCTCTCTAATTGGGGTGTTCTCTCTGTGTGAAACTGGGCAGCGTCGCCTTTGTCCAGTCACTGTCCTGTCACCATCCTGCGACCGCCTTCATTCCAGCAAGCCTTGATTTGATTTGGGTAAGCACCATCTCTTCTTGGCCGAATCTTACCCTGCACATGGTTATAAACAACAGTTCAAATCTGTTTTCTCTGCAAAAAAAAAAAAAAAAAAAAAAATACCACCCCTGAAGCATAGGAAATGTTTAAGCTTTATTATCTATCTTAACTTGTAAATATGATGATGAATCTTGAACCCATTAAAGTAAAATAATGAACTTTTACCTCCATGGTGTATATTATCTGAATTTTCAAAATATGTGTTTTGTTATTTGGAGTTAATAAATGCTGATAAATCATCAATTTTTTGATGCTAAGCTTGAGCTATATAATTCTCTTTGAAAGAGGAATCAATCTTTCTTTCCCCACGATTTTAGATAGTAACAAAAACTTTCTCCTTGAATTTATCTTATCATTAAAGTAAAATAATGAACTCTTACCTTCATGGTATATATTATCTGAATTTTCAAAATATGTGTTTTGTTATTTAGAGTTAATAAATGCTGATAAATTATCAATTTTTTGGTGCTAAGCTTGAGTTATGTAATTCTCTTTGAAAGAGATATTGATCTTTCTTTCCCTCACGATTTTAGATAGTAACAGAAACTTTCTCCTTGAATTTATCTTATCATTTGAAAAAGGATTTGAACTACCTTAGCCCTTGTATGTAAGTTACCCTTAGTATGTGTAAACATAGGCTATTAGGCATCATTGTTCTATTTCCAAGCTAGTTTGCGTTCACACTAACTTAGGTAAAGCCTTCTCATGTAACTACAATATATGTTTATAAATTGAATTTTTACACAAGTTAAGCTCATTCTTTTCTATTTATCATTATACTTTCCTCTATGAATTCATATATCAGAATACCTTGGATAACTCCTAGTATAATATTTTGGATTTTATTTGCATGTCTAAAACTAATATATAAACATGAAGTCTTTATAGTACTTGAGTAAGCTTATTACTTAGAAACTTTGAATCAAAACCTTTATGTGGTTGATTTTTGTGGAAAGTTGATTTAAAGCTTGTATTATGAGCATATCGGATTATTGTGGGTTGTGGCTTGATGAATTTTGGAGTTATTTGATTGAACTTGAATATGTATGGGATGGATGGGTTATAGTTAGATGTAGTTTGATTTCAATTCAGTTTGTGGATTGTTATACAGGTTTATTTTACCAGTTGGAAAATTTGGGGAAGTTTGAAAAACAGCGTAGACTTTGCCGGATTTTCTACAGAAACTTTCCATATCTTCTTAAACTTTTTTTCTTCTAAATTTTATAAAATACATTGAGCTTTGAAAAAGGAATCCAGTTCTCCTCAATGAAACATATCTTTGAACATGACCTATTTTAATTTGGGTACTCTGGGTGACAATTGTATCTCTCTCTCTCTCTCTCTCTCTCTCTCTCTATATATATATATATATATATATATATATTTTATCAAAAAGATATATATATATATATATTTTATCAAAAAGATATATGTATATATATATATATTTCACGTAAATTGTGATACAATTATCTCACACACACGTGGGTTGAGTTTTCCTTTTGAAGGGTAACTAGTAATTAATTGTTTGAATATATCAGTTTAAAGAACTTTTGGAAATTGATCAACTTATTTGAAGTTTGTGGTTAAATTTTGAACTGATTCCAAGTTGGGTATACATGCTCATGGCATTCCACCAGCATTTTTTAGTGAGTCTTCATGGTTGGAAAGCTTATATTAGTTCGTCCTTCTTATTGGTAGCATATCAATAGCAGGTCTTAGTACCCCTGCTTATTGAGAGGAGGGAAGGATGTCGTACCTGCTACCACACCTGCACTCTGGATGGGCGGTGGATCAGGCCATCTTAGCCGAGGAAGAGCGTCTTGTGGTCATACGATTTGGCCATGACTGGGACGAAACATGCATGCAGGTACACCTGAACCTCTCTCCCCCCCTTCCTCTATCTTACTTACACAGGTTTATATTTTTCTGGCTAGCTTTATTTCTTTCAGGAAGTGAATTTTTTCGTATTTTTGGATTATCTTTAATTATTTCCAATTTCCCAGTTTATAGTTTTAACTCTAGATAATATTCTATTTTTTTATAATTGATTAGTATAATTGAACAAACAACTGATTATGTTTATGCTAAAAAAATAATTTTGGAATTATCACTTTTAATTGTTATCGATTTACAAAGATATTAGTAATCAATTAGGAAAGTTATAGATTACATAAAAAAATTAGGCATATTTATGTGATGATTTTCAGGCCAGTTGATGCCCATAAAAATAACAAAATTATGTTTTTTGTGCTAATCGATTAAGAGAATTAGACAAAAGGTTGTTTTGGTACTCTTTGCGATTACTAGTCCATAATAAATTGCCAGTCTGATTGGATGCAGAGTTAGAACGTGAAATGGTTGTCTTAAGTTGTACTTTCAGCCATTGAGCGTCGAACTTGGGAAAATTGTGAATATGAGGATTGTATTCAACTTCTTTTCATTAATTTAATTTAGAAGTTCACTGTTTTTTTTTATATAAGTAGAAGTTCACTGCTTTTTATTTGGATGATATAGGATAATCAAGGTCATGTCATGGCTATGATTAATATAAAAAGACATGTTTGCATATATGTAATATACACAAGCATGCACACATGCATATATACACGTGGTAGTAGCTGGTTCTGATTTGAGAAAGAAGGGCTATGACTAATATAAGAAAGACGTGTTTGAATATATGTAATATACACAAGCATGCAACACACATGGTAGTAGCTCTTTGATAGTGATATCCATTTACATTATCTTTGCAAAACCTAAATATTAGATAAAGCCTTTTTCTTCTTTGTGATGTGATGTGATGTATCTCTGTCAGTCTACTGTACTTGGATTCAGAGAAGCAACTTTTTTATCATTTGAGTTTTTCTTTCATCTGAAGTATTTTATGATATACTGCGACTAATAGTTAATTTGTGTTGGATTTCAGATGGATGAAGTGCTGGCGTCAGTTGCTGAGACACTAAAGAACTTTGCCGTCGTATATCTTGTGGATATAACTGAAGTGCCTGATTTCAACACAATGTATGAGCTGTATGATCCATCCACGGTAATGTTCTTTTTTAGGAACAAGCACATTATGATTGACCTTGGAACTGGGAACAACAACAAAATCAATTGGGCTATGAAGGACAAGCAAGAGTTCATTGACATTGTTGAAACAATCTATCGCGGGGCAAGAAAAGGTCGTGGTTTGGTGATTGCTCCGAAGGACTATTCCACCAAGTACCGTTACTAATTACTTCTGCAAGTTGTAGTTGATTGGATACATGTAATATTTTGGAAAATGTTGGATCAAACTTGTGATTTAGACTGCAATGGATTGTGATTGTCCTGGTTAATTGTATTTACTTGTTAAATGTGATAATACTTGTGGATATGGACACAAGTTCTGGTATTTAGATGCATGTCTGCTGATTAGGTCGGAATTGTATTGGAGTTGAAATGTGTGATGTTGACATATTGCTTTCTGTGATGTGTATCTGTTTCTTACTATGTATTTGGGTGTGTTTTCTTATGGGTGAGAGAGAGGGAGAGCTCCCTGGCTGTTGAATTTGTTGTCCTAATTGGATATTTGGATTGTTGTCCTTTATTGCAGGGGCGAATAGCTAGTGCTTAATTTAAGGTCACTTGGTTAAATTACTGTCAGTTGATATCATTTTAGTAGAAAGTATAATGCTAAGTTGCCAGAAGTTACGGTGCTTTAGTTTTGGGTTAAAGCACCAAATATCAGTTGTGCATTTTAATTTTAGAAACTAGACTTGTATCGGTCTTTGTCAACCAAGTTCCTCTTTTTTCTTAACTAGGTGTACATGGTCAGTCAAGTGCAAGTTTAAACAAGCGCACGGTAACTTTGGGGTTTAAAGCTTTTAATTGGAAACCATTAGCTGCCTTATTATGAAGTTAAACGTTGTAAACTGCAGCTTTTGGCTTCTAAGCTGTAAAAATGTAGAATCAGTGGCCATGTCGGACAAATAAGCAGTTGTAAAATTGAAGAGGGAAAAAGGGTCTTTGGGAAAAGTTCTTTTATTGTTAAAAGGAAGTTAGTTTTGTCCATTTAATTTTATTTTGACTCAATTCTAAAGTTTGGTTTGCAAAAAACTTACACAATTCTATTAGAATTGATTAATTTGTAACCAATTCATTTAAAAATAAACTCCACATTTTATTAACAACTCAAACATATTGTAAATCACACAAAAATGTTCATTTTTTTAAAGGTCGAATATTTTTTCTTTATTTTAAATTACCTCTATTTTTTATTTGAATGGGGCAATTTTAAATATATATTTTGAAACATCCTAAAAATAATTTAGTTTTTGAAAAAAGAAATCAATGTTAACCCCAGTTTCACCAAAATGTTAGTGATCTATCCACTTTCAATTTAAGTAAATTTAACCTCATACCCTCCAAATTAATGTAATGTGCATTTTATGTAGAATTAAGATTGAAAGTCAATAAAAATACGTGTTAATATTATGTGCTGCTTTTCACCCATTTGAAAGGTATAAATGACATTGGAAAGATTTTTTTATCTTAACTGATGATGGTTAGTCCTCGCACCCATCCATTTTATGACTCCATATAAGGTTTATTTTGCATCAATTTTAACTTGAATGGAGTTAAATTATCTCAAATTAAAAATTAAATAATTTTTAAAGTTTGCGGGTTAAAATGATTTTTTCTTAAAACTTTTTTTTTAAAAGAATTACCCACACTCAAATCCGCCCCTCTCTGGCCCAGATCCGATAGCCCTAAAGTGCGTGGGCCCATTAGGGTTTAGGGTTTGCCTATATAAATCACTCTTCCTCCCATTTTTCTTCTGTCATTGTCTTCCCTAGCTTTGCTTCGCTTTCTCGCCCCATTCGACGAGAAGCCGACCGAGCCATGGTTCACGTCAATTTCTACCGGAACTGTAAGATTTCTCTCTTTCTCTCACTGTCTAGACATATACGTGTATATATTAGCTTAATTGATGCATTGGATTATATGCTTTGTTTGAATCAAGAGATTTTGACATTCGTATCTATAGCTGTTGACTTGTTAGACATCATTGTGAAGTAGTGTTTATTCTCTGTTTATGATCCGAGTTAGATATTTTCACTGGTTTATTTTGCCGGTAGCTTTGATTAACGCTTTTGTTATTTTGTTCGAAATGCTATGCAAATAAAATATGATTTATGCTCTTTTGTTTTTACTAAAATCATCACGTCAGGTTATGGAATCTTGGCCCTTCTTATTTTTTATCATTGCGCATGTTCTTATAATTTTAATATTAGATTTTCATATTGGTCACCTTTTTGTTACAGAGAAAACCGAAGTACTAAAAAGGTAGCACATTCTATAGTTTTTTTTGTATAGTTAAAAAGAGAGAAAATAGTGAATACTTCTGCTAGGCTTAGTCTAGAGAGGATGGTTGTTTTCTGGATCCTTGATGGTCAGACAAACATAATCAGTTTTGTGATTTTATGAATTGAAGTCTTTTGTATTTTTCATTTGATTGATGGGAGATTTAATTTAGTGGAACGAAATTGATATTATGGGCTTATTTTGCTAGATGTTTCTTTGGTTGCTTAGAATTTGAAAATTGGTGCAACTGAGTTAAATATTAGATATTTGTTCATTTGAGGGGATCCAATCACTGCAATGTTTTTCTTAGCTCTCATGGCATGTTAATGAGAAATGTTGTGTGGTTTTAGATGGGAAGACCTTTAAGAAGCCACGTCGTCCATATGAGAAAGAACGCTTGGATGCTGAGCTGAAGCTTGTTGGAGAGTATGGGCTCCGGTGTAAGAGGGAGTTGTGGAGGGTTCAGTATGCTCTAAGTCGCATCCGTAATGCTGCAAGAGAGCTCCTCACTCTGGATGAAAAGAATCCCCGTCGTATTTTTGAAGGTGAGGCCCTTCTTCGCAGGATGAACAGGTATGGGCTTTTGGATGAGAGCCAGAACAAGCTTGATTATGTCTTGGCCCTGACGGTGGAGAACTTCCTTGAGCGCAGACTCCAAACTCTTGTGTTCAAGTCTGGAATGGCAAAGTCTATTCACCATGCTCGTGTACTCATTAGACAGAGGCATATCAGGTATACACTTTAATTGAACTATTCAAAAATTTCAGCTTGTGTATATTGTGTATTTATGGGTTCTTTAACAAAAAGGGTTCATCCTCTTTCTTTGGCACCAGAAATTTTATTTGTTTTTTTTATTGGTAGAACGCACGCACACACCACTCAAACCTAGGACCTTTAGGACCATGGCCTCAACCTTAACCATTGAGCCAATGTTTCATTGGCCAGAAATTTTATTTGTTAGCAGTATTTTATAATTTTTAATTGGTTGCATGTTAAAGATAAAAGTTTAGTACTTTAGGCCACTGTGAGGAAGCCTTATTTGTGATTAAATAGTCTGATACAGTCTTCAGTAAGCAGCAAATCAAATTAATTGTTATTTTCTTTATGCAAAGAGTTTCTAAGTTTATTGTTCTTCAATAGGTGTTGGTAATGAGTATCAAAAGGCAGGCTACCTCTGAGATTCTTGTAATATCTTTTATACATTATCGCGTATCATAACATTGAGTTGACAATTGAATCAGCTCAAACATTTGATATGTGGAACTCATTTGTAAAGGGTGTCTTGGGGAGGTAATAATCAGTCCTTAATTTGCAATATTCATCTGTTGGCATTTCCTTTTTGGTCATTCATTTGAGTGGAAATCAACTTCTAAATTATGCAATGTGAATCGAAAACAATGTCCATTTGATATGATTACTGGCTTTTTTTTATATGATATAAATTGGTAGTCAAAGTCTTGAACTTGGATAGAGGAATAAGGGATAATGTAATAAGCTTTGATTAGATTAAATGATTAATCTTAAGTCTTAATTTGATTGATGTTAGTTTACCTCATTGTATTTTCTCTCAACGGCAACAAATCTTTAGCTTTTCTTTGGACCTTGTGTCTGAGGAAATTTTATTTTGGATTCTTTCAAAAATGCAAATTGAGTACATGGACTATTTTTTACTGTATGATGTAGATGACCAAACAATGAATCACATGCAATATATATACACCGTAAAAGTCCAAAAAAAACCACATCCAAAATTATCTTCAAAATAATCCACTTCACACCTAAAATTCATCAAAATTCTCATTTAACCATAACTTTATCATACATTTTCTGCATATGGTCTTTTAAACAAAACATGTGTACACTTGTCCAAGAATTCCCACCAGTAACCACTACTAGCTAATGCACTCCTAAACCAAGATCACTCAGAATAAAACACTTCCTTTCTTCTAATTAAAGCCACCGACTAAAAGTTTTGGTCTTTTATATAGAGAACTTCTCTAAATTATTTTTAATGAAAAAACCTTCGTTACTTGCTCAATTCAAGCATTATTTGTGCATACCTTCTCAATGCCTGAGTATGCTTTAATTTTTTTTGTTTGTTCCAGCTGGTTTTGATTGATTTCCTTGGTGCTTGTACGTTTTTTCTGTTTTTTCTTATCTACATCAGGCTGCTATGTCTATAGGTACTTGAATACAGTTTCTTTTGTGATAACATGATGCAATCCCAACTTTGCACAAACTGTATCTCTGGTTTGCATCTTGCCATGAATTTTAGGAGACCAAATATCTTCTAAGACAGACCTGTTTTTGATGCTGTCATATCTAGCAGATTACTGTTGCCAGCATATGATTAGATTTTGCTAGTATTGTATCTTGAATTATTCTGTGAATGTTGTATCTTAAATTTATTACTGTCCTTGGTAGGGTCGGGAGGCAGGTGGTGAACATACCATCTTTCATGGTCAGGATGGATTCACAAAAGCACATTGATTTCTCACTTACTAGTCCCTTCGGAGGTGGACGCCCTGGAAGAGTGAAGAGAAGGAACACGAGGGCAGCTGCCAAGAAAGCTTCTGGTGGAGATGGAGATGAAGAGGATGAAGAATGAACCTTAGGCTAGTACCATCCTTAAGAACTCGAAAGTTCTTGATTGGGCTTTTCATCTCTTTCAGTTCTAGTTTTCTTTTAGTGATTTCAGACCTTGAGTGTAGTGGATGTTCGTATGTGTTTTGTTTTAATATTGTTTGGCTTATCTGGATTAGAACATAATCATGTCATTTATGATCAAAGTATTTTAAATTTTGTTTTGACAAAACTAGCACTGATGATTGGATTGTGTTTTTGATTCGCGAATTATAAATGAGCTACAGCCTTGGTCCACTGTTTTGGATCACTATAGGCTATACTCATAATTTTCCGGGAACTAGATTTGTAATTTTTTGTATCTTACTGGTTTTGCGGTAATGAATTGTTGTAGAAGAGTGGAGATGTGGCGACGGGCCAAAATAGTGATTGGTTTTGATGGCTCGTGTTGCAGTCCTCTTTGTTTAGATGAGCCTTTCTTGTGGAATAACAGCTTTACCCTTCTGATTAGTTGAGCCTGCCTGGTGGAGTAACAGCTTCCCTATCGTGGCGCCCTTTCTATTTCTCTCGTGCACGCATGCAAAGTCTGAACAGATAACTATTGTCATGTGAGCAATTTTGAGATCCAAGACTTCTACGAGTCCACACCTGTTACTTAGGATCCTCTAGGTTTCAAGTGTGTTTTAACCTCGTATCCATAACTATGCAAATTCAGCTTCAACTTCCCCGACCGACCACAGATAAGGTTAGACACAAAGCCAATCCTCTTTTTTCACTTCAAAACATTTGAACATCCCATATCGGATTCTTTATTTATTACGTAGTCCTGTTAACAAACATGATAGGGAAAAAAGTCTAGAGAGCTTAAACCTCATCTCTTCAAGTACCCAAGTGACCTGGGATTAGCGTGTGAAAGACGGACTCCTTGACGTGGCACTCAATCAAAGATTCAAAATTCCTGTGCTACTAAAAGGGCAACGTTTTTGGACCTTAGACAAGTCTCCCAAACCGAGTTCTCTTCGACACGTGTGATAACTCTTTTTCTCACTAACATCTCTATAACAACGTAACCATGTCAGACACATCCAAAACTCACCGTTTCACCACTCTGTCTGCTAGTAAAAATACCACAGTATATACGCACAAAAAGAGAATCATCCCCTGATTGTGTATATTAATTCCTCTCAAGACTCAACCTCTCTCCGCTAATTCGCGTCTCCGATACTTTCTTTAATCAACATGACAGTGAAGACCATGAAAAAGTCTTAAGATCGAGTCATCGATTCTGTTCTAGGACAGAAATCGAAGGAATTATTCTTGTCTCCGAGATGATGGTGTATTCCAGCCAAATTGCCGGGAAGGTAACTGGGAAGATCGTGGTGGATACTGAGACGGAGAGCGGGGGATCGTCGGAGGATGGAGGAAGGAGTGCGTGCACAGCCAGGTGTTGAGGATCAGAGAGGAAGACTTGCATCTCGAAGAAGATAAGGTGGCGAATTGCGATGGCTGTGGTTCTTATCATCATCATCATTTTGATATCATGATCATCATGATAATCATCATTATTATCTCAAGCCTCCTGTGGATTTGGTGCTGTTTTCGAGGCCAATCTTGCCTTGCTCGCCTCTCAGCGGCAAGACCACTACCGTCAAGGCTTTGCAGTGAATGTCAAATCGGTCAATCGATCGGGTAAGACTGGTTGTCTTTTGTTATTGTTAAAGATCATTTACTGAATCTATTTGTTTTTATACTTGAATCTTGCTTTATGTTTATTTGATTTTTTTTTGGGTTGATAATCTGTTTGGATACTGAGAAAGTAGAAGAAAGTGAAAGAAAATGAAGCTTTGAATATTTTATCCCTTCCATTTCGCGCATGACCCCGCAAAAATAGATACGAATATGCGATCACTGTTCTTTCTACTCTTGCTAGTCACCGTAAACAGTAAAATAGTAAATTTCCTGTTACTGATCAAATTCCTACCAGAATGAGAACCATAATGGAGTATATTATTTGACCCGACCCCATTTACTGATCTGTTTTGTGCTATCAAATTCATGGAAAATTACTGATTTGGGTATGGTTTACTGATTTTTTTTTTGGCAGGAGTTGGCACTTAGCAGATCAAATTTGAAGAAGAGGAGCGTTTAGTTAGAGAGAGGGCTGATGTTAAGGTTAGAAGTGGACCTTTTGGTGACTTTTTTTTTAGCTTCTTTCTTATGAATTAGGAGTTAGGACCAAGTGGGGAAATAGTCTTTTTTTTCTTTTTCTGGTTAGAACATCATGCTGTATATGTATGAAGCTGATGTTAAGGAACCACAAATTCCCTTTTTGACCTTTTACTTTTGTCTATGAAACTGCACAACAATGGCATGCATGCCATAAGATATAGTGAATTGGTAAAGTACTACTTGGATTGATATGTTTACAAACCGTCAAGGTTCTCGACCGATTCATCTGTTTTCTGTTTGTAAAGTAATCCTTTGAAAAACAAAATGGAAAAAAAAATTTATGTTGTTTTTCACTAAAACTTTTGTTTAAATTTGTATTTGAAATCTATTTCATTATAATAAAGAAAGTTTTTCAATTTATTTTTTTGTTTTACCACAAAATTTGTAAATAAGATAATTTTTTTTTCTTCCATCAAAACATTATTAACTCCGTTTATTTTAAAATTATTATAAAAATGCTGAACAATAAAAAATATGTGTCAGAAACATGCATGTTTTTGAAACAGTTTTTCAAAAACTTATTTTTAAAAACATTAGCAAAATGTGTTTTGAATGAAAGAGAAATATTTTTAATTTTCAAAACAATAATTTAAAAAAAAAATTTGTTTTGCTAATTTAGAAATGCATTCGACATGCTCGTGTGGAACCAGATATCTTGTCTTTCTCTCGTTACCTATTTTTTTTTAGAAGGAGTAAGCCAGAATGCAAGTCGCTATCAAAAGTTATTGTGGGCCTGAATCCAAAGTGGCGTCATCTTAACATTGACTAGCCATATTGTCGTCATCAAAATTTTGATTCATATGGGCATTACCAAAACAAACAAGTAACAAATTGTATTGTTTACCAAATTGATAAGAATATACTTCATTGTATATTTCAGTTGGGCCTATTATTAGAGCAAAATTCAAGAAGATCAAAGAAACACTTAATGGGTTAATTCAAGAGATTTAGATTGATTTTAAAATGGGACATTTCAAGTATGGCCCAAAGGAATATGAATGCGTAATAAATTTAATCCAAGCTATTGATGGGGCTGATCTTGCTTAATTGAGCGTAATTTCCTTAGTAATGGTGTGAATTAATGGCCGATTATGGCTTGAGTGGACGTGGAATTAGAAAGAGAAAGTTGTTGATTACTTTCTAATTTCAAACCAATTAATTGGCTGATTGACTTTCTAGTTCTATACTAATTAATTGGCTGATTGACTTGCCTATTTCAGACATTCTTTAGCGTATTTTTTTATTCGTTTCTTTATTTACTTTCTTATTTTGGAACCAAGTTAATTTCCTTTTTCTTATAGTGGCGTATAGGGCTGAAAATGTTATAAATAGCATGCACTCATTGTAATGAAGAATTATTGAATAAAAATATATATATAAAAAAATGTGAGATTTGTTTCTTCTATTGGTTCTTCAGAGAACTTGTGAACTTATCAAGGATTCTTCCTTGCGGTGTTCAAATTTTATAACTTTGTTTCGTGATTCAGTTATAATCATTGGGTCGAGGGTTGTTACTTTATACCTTCAATTTGTGTTTCATTATAAACGTTAGATCAGAGTTTTCTATCAAAAATCTGAATTTTAGCTTTCTTGGGCAAGTATTCTAATATTGTTTGTTGGGTCTCAAAGCGTATCAGTTGAGGTTCGCATCATTTGGTATCAGAGCTTTAGATTCTAAAAATCAGGCTTACTATCCTTTTATATTTCGTTTCTTGTTATCATCCTATCTTATTCTATTTATGTTCATTATTCCTTGTTCTTGTTTTGTGTCGTGCACCTAGTTCAATAAAAAAAAAAGTGAAAAAAGGGTGATACTGAAGCAACAGATACTATCATTCACCGTACTTATCAAAGTTAATTTTTTTCCTTGAGTCATGACTTTTGTAGTTTCAGTTCTCTCAAAAAAAAAATCTTATTCCTTTGATTCGTTGTTTCTATACTATTTTCTTGCTGTCGGTATTGGTTTAAATAATACAAGTTGAATTTCTTGATCAAGTTTATTAGTTTAATAAAGAACTGAAAATGGGGAGCTATGAGTGGAAAAAGGCAAGAGAGTGTGAGAATAATATCGTGAAAAAGCCAATTTAAGAGTGAAACACGAGTTTGAGTGACATTATTTGAGTGCAAACACTTGAGGGAGTGTGGTGAGAAATTATTTATAACATATCTCTGTAGTTTAAAAAAAATGTCTTCTAGGGGCGACAAATCAAACAAAGAAGGAAATGAGGAGTCGTCCTTCGTGTTGCAGGCTATGCAACAACAATCTGAACGCATAGATGTGGCGTTTAATAAGATTCGGGATCGGATGGATAGGCAAGACTCTATTATTGCTACTTGGTGCGAGGGACGTCCCTAATGCTACAAGGCAAGAAAGGCATGCGCCCGTGGATGATTCTGATGACAACCACGAGGATGAGTTTGAAGATGAAGAGGATCAAGCTTCATTGAACGGTGAGGGCAGGTTCGTGCCAAGCGGAGAAAGGCGTGGTAGAGGTTTCCGAAGAGATCCAAGATGGTGAAATGGGACTGACAAAAACCTAGGAAACATCAAAATGAAGATGTTGTCGTTCCAAGGGAAAAACGATCCTGAAGTGTAATTGGAATGGGAGAAGAAGGTGGAGTTGATTTTGGAGTGCCACAACTACTTCGAGGAGAAAAAGGTAAAACTTGTTGTCATTGAGTTTACTGACTATGCTATTATATGGTAGGATCAACTTGTGATGAACACGAGGAGAAACCATGAGAGACCTATTAAGAGGTGGGAGAAAATGAAGGCCATTATGAGGAGGCGGTTTGTCCCTATTTATTACTATAGGGACTTGTATCAGAAATTACAAAGTCTTACTCAAGGCTATAGGAGCGTGGATGACTACTACAAGGAGATGGAGATCTCCATGATTCGGGCTAATATAAAGGAGGATGGAGAAGCTACCATGGCAAGGTTTTTGAATGAGCTAAACCAGGAAATTGCCAACGTGGTGGAGTTGCGACACTACGTGGAGTTGGAGGACATGGTGCACATAGTAATAAAGGTGGAACGACAGCTTAAAAGGAAATGAACTCGATCATTTCAAAATTCGGGCTCCTCTACTTCATGGAGGTCAAATTGGAGGAAAGACGAAGGGGCTGTTTTAAAGTCCAAAACAGAACCACCAAAAAGGAGAGATGAAGTTTCCAATGTCAACAAAGGTAAAATCGAATCCCAAACTCATAATCGTGATATTAAGTGTTTTTTTTGGGGTAGGTCACATAGCTTCACAATGCCCAAATAAGATGACCATGATCGCACGTGTTGATGGAGATGTGAAAACCGAAAGTGAGAGAAAAATATGCTTCACTATAATTTTAATTACTCAGATTGAGCTTGACTCAGTTTAATTATGTTTATATGTGATGGTCATTGAAGCCGTGGCAATATCCACTTGTTGACACTGTTAACGAAATTATATTTTCTTCGTTTGGATTAATATATAACGTCACTTTTATTTATACTCTATTGGGAATAAATGAAATTTATAGTTGTTATGGATTTTTTTTTCGAATTCTATAATCGTTATATTTAAAATAAAAGAAAATTATTAAATTTATTTCTAAATGAATTCACTATAGAATTGAGTTAGTTTGTTACAAATTCTATCAAAATTTATAGAATTTACAAATAAATACTACAAAATTCAAATGAATACTACAAAATTAATAGTGAAAACAATGTTGACCAAAACACTATTCCATCCCCCTCTTCCTTTTCTCTTTCTCTCATTTTTTTGAATTTTATTTATTTATTCCAAACATTTTAAACATAAGAACGCAAAGGAACTCTACAGTTTAAAATAAAAAAGTTAAATATAAAAATTCATTTCAATTTATTTATAAATGAAGTGAAATTCATTTTTATTTGGTTCCAAATGGACTTTTAGTGCATTTTTTTTTCTTTTCATTGCGTGGTAAAATGCATTTGAATGAAAAATTAAGATGTCAATCTTTAATATATATATATATATATATATATATATATATATATATATATATATAACTTCTTAAAATTTGTATTTTTTGGGGATCTTTTGAACAAAACCTACTTTTAGAAATTTTACCAAACGGTGCTAGATCTCTTGCCTTTGTTACTTGACAATATTGTAAAGTGTTTAAAAGCCTTTTTCCTCCTTTTGTTTTGAAGAAATAATTTATTCTCAAGAGTCGTTTTCCATTTCTCTTTGACAAGATTAACATTTTCTTATGGGCTGTGAAGAAATTAAGAGAACTGAGCATCTTTATCAACTACTGGCCACAAGGTATCTATAATACAAGTGCATTTTAAAAAACATCGCATAATCAAATGTTCCATAAAAAAACAGCATCCTAAATTCCTAACATGAAGTGTCAGTCAACCACTCACGAAACTTGCAATTAGGTGTCCACATGTTAAAAAGTTTCCTAGTTCTATAGTTGGATCATTATTAGCCGTTTTATAAAAAAGAACAATAATCTAAAGGTATACGTGGGGTGTGCTTAAATAATTAAGATTATGACCACTTTTGGCCCCGAATTTGCTTCTGTTTGTGGGGTTTTGGGATTTGGGCCAGTGACATTTAGCTCATGATACCCAAAGACCAATCTTTTTGGCAACCTGACCTGGCCTTGGCTTCAAGATTTACCATATGATTTTCAACATATAAGTTATGTGATTGGAGTCAATCTTTTGATTTCATTGGGACTGGCCTTTATTTTATGTACTTCCATCAATTTGTTAGGAAGACTTTATTTTCCCCTGCAGAAGCAGTGCTTTCAAAGGCTTTTTGGGGTTCAACTCGATTAGTCTCAAGGTGCAACAGTAGCGAAACAGTTTGAACTGCATTTAAAAAGACGAAAATATGAAATACCTATGGTTGGGACGAGCGGCTCATAAAAAAACCGTATGTTTTTCCCATTTAATTGTGTGATATTATGATTCATAGGTGACGTCGGGTAGAATAACGATTATTCTATAGACTAGTCAAACAGATAGTTCACAGGGAGTAACACAAGAAAAACCCTAAAACAATACAGAGAAACTACTCTGATACTTTATTTTAATTTATTTCAAAAATATAATAATAATATTACGAAACCCTAAGACTTTATTTATAAGGTCGAAGCTAAAATAGGAAAATTAAATTAAGGCCGAATTTAAATAAAATAAAATAAAAGGTTTCCTAAAAACTAAAAACTGCCAATTTGAAGATCTAAACTTCGTTTTTTGGCTTAAAAACGATAAGGCTTAGTATAACATACTAAGTTTTTCCCGGAAGCTCGTTTCCAATCAGGTTAGGGTCTTCGGGGCCCAATCCGAACCTGTGGCCCGCTAAACGATGTAAACCGGTTTAGGTAGCCCACTTGCCATTTGACATCTCAGCATCATCTGACTCGGATCCTCTTGCATCAGTCGCCCCGGTTTAGAAAGAACTCATCCTCAAGTTCACAATAGCCACATCGGAATCCCCAAAACAATGACTCAAGTGTTTTACATTAAAGACCTCAGGCAGCAACCCAGAAGGAAGATCCTCTGGTATCATGTCAGAAAACTTTTCTAACAGCGACAAATCCACTCTGAAACCGATATCTCCATAACGATCCTCCTGACCACGGTGTTCCCCGAATCGAGCAGGATTGTAATACGGATTTTCGAAACTGGAATCGGAATCATGATCTTTCATCTCACGATCATCGAAATTCTGCGCCGTTAGACGCTGGGTTAACTTTGCAACCTGCTTTTGTAAATCCTCAATCATCACATCCTGAACGTTACGATCACGGCGTGGGGCTTCCTCGTTCGGAACCTACCCGCGACGACCACGACCACGATCACGATCACCAGCCATGGAAACTGATGAAATCTCACCCCAGGAAGATGTTGAAGCTCTGATACCAACTGACGCCGGGCAGAATAGCGATTATTCTGCAGGCTAGTCGAACAGATAGTTCACAGGGAGTAACACAAGAAAAACTCTAAAACAATACAGAGAAACTATTCTGATGCTTTATTTTAATTTATTCCAAAAATATAATAATAATATTACGAAACCCTAAGACTTTATTTATAAGGTCGAAGCTAAAATAGGAAAATTAAATTAAGGCCGAATTTAAATAAAATAAAATAAAAGGTTTCCTAAAAACTAAAAACTGCCAATTTGAAGATCTAAACTTCGTTTTTTGGCTTAAAAACGATAAGGCTTAGTATACTAAGTTTTTCTCGGAAGCTCGTTTCCAATGAGGCTAGGGTCTTCGGGGCCCAATCCAAACCTATGACCCGCTAAACGATGTAAATCGGCTTAGGTAGCCCACTTGCCATATGACAGCTCAGCATCATCTAACTCGGATCCTCCTGCATCAATAGGTAACTTTAATATTTAATTAGATAAAAATATCATCATTTTGAGCTTTTATATTACGATTTTATTTAAATGATTGTTTTTTTAAAAAATATATTTATATTCTTAAAGCATTTGAAATAATTGACTATTAATTTATTTGAGTTTGTTTAGAATTTTAATTGCTATTTACTATTTTTACTATTTATAATTAATATTTTATTTTAAAAATAAAAATAAATACTTAAAAATATATATGATTCAATACTTTAAAGCGTAAAACACCTCACTTTTTCCCTTTAACTTTGAAAAAACACCATGCAAAAGGTTTTTTTGGAAGATGATGACAATCATTAAAACTAAAGCATTACTTAGGTCAAGTTTGAGAGGGTTTATGAAAGCATCTTTGTCTTTTGTGTATAGAAGTTAGATTAAACATATTTAAAAAATTATTCATGAAAAAAATCTAAAGTTGAAATATAATTTTCAAGATTCTCGATTTGTGTCCAAAAAAAATTTATTTTTACTGTTGTTTTATTAAAGACTAAATAATTTTTAATTATATTATTGTTTTGTCAAAAAATAAATAAAAAAAATATTTTGTAAGCTATAAATAAAAACTATTACTATGAGAAACAATATGTTAAAACAATACCTAACATAAAAAAAAGTACAATTGTTTAGTTAAACTTTCAATCAATTTTTTAAATTTTTTCAAAACAAAAATTAAAAAAGATATATTTAAAAAATTAAATTTAAACTATATTAGATCTATACCTAAATATGACCTCAATAATCATTTCACGTTTACTGCCGAGATGTGTAGGCCAATTTGAGATTAGAGGATTCCCTAGTCAAGCTGTATCAAAGCAAATCCCCATGGATTCCCTTGCATGCCATTGCCTCTCATGGCTTCATTTCTTTCCCCTAATTTTTGTATTGTTTTTATTAAAGCAATGACAACCCCAATTAATTGGAACCCAAACATTATTTTCACGTATAATCGTTGAACTAAATTCACATATATATTTTTGTTATACCGAAAATTAGTACAATTATCATCAACTCAAAAAAATTTTATCTGTCACAATATCATGAGAGATACATGGCACAAGGGTCAATAGTACGAGGAAAGAGTGAACTTTTTTTATTTTCATTCAAGAGCGAGATTGACTCTTGTACCATGTATTTCTCGTAACACTGTGTTAAACAATAATTTTTCCTTCAACTCCTAATTATTAGTGAAACATTAAACCGGAAATCCTATTTCATCGAAACAAAATCTCATTTATCATAATCTTGGTTCTCTCAATTTTGTGCGAGAAATGTAGAGACAATTTACATACATTTCAACCATCATATTAAATCTAATGGTCATTATTATGCCAAAATAAACAAAATCACTTAAGGTAGATGAAACTGCCTATTGTATTGCTTAAATCTTTTCAATTTTATGTTCTCTTCAATAAGAAGTCTTTCTCTTTACTTTTTTTTTTTATATATATTTTACTTCCTTTACTCTCTCTATTTAGGGTTATATCAAAGAAAAAGAGATGCAGAAAATTATTATTTTTTAACCAGCGAGATCACTTAAAGCAAATAAACTCATTGTTAGAAAATAATTTTTTAAAAAATGAATCTCCAAAAATTAACTAGCTAGAAACCTGAATCTAACAAGCGCTATAATTTGAAAAATAAATCACGACAATATTAAAAATGAAAACAATAACATTAGATTAATTTTTTTGTATAAAAAATGTAGTAATTTTTTTACATTTTTTATTATTAGAACCCTAAATAGAGAGAATGAATAAGTAAAAAAATAAAAAAAAAAAGTGAAATATTTTTTATTGAAAAAAATATAAAATTAAAAAAATTTAAGCAATATAATAAGCAATTTTATTTACCTTAATAATCTTGCTAATTTGACATAATAACCTCTATTAAAATTAATAAAATGATTAAAATGTATGTAAATTGTCACTATATTTTCTGTACAGAATTAAGAGAACTAAGATCCCATTTTTGCAAAAGATCACCTTGGTCATACACATGTTACATGAAAGATTTTCTTTTTCTTATTTTTTGGTTTTGATACAATTGGACAGTGTATAAAAATATTATGAGTAAAATTTGGACGGAAGGTTTTATACAACTTTTGTAAGGTTTTCATTTAAAATTTTAATGTTTACCACAATAAAATTAATCATTGTAACTTATCATCTAATATATTAATGAGAATCTAAACTTTATTTTTCTCATATAAAATTTAATGAGTTTTAAACCGTTGATGATGATGAAATCACATATTAAAATGATAATTCGTCACATATATTTGTATATTTAATTTATTACAGAAGTTTTATTGAATATTGATAAAATTCAATTTTGAATTTTATTTTTTGAAATATGATTTTAAATAAAACTTTTAAAAAACTCGTACAACAAATCTCATCTAAGTTTTGCCCAAAATTTATGGATAAAGATAAAAGGGTATCAGTTGGGTACAACAACTTTAACATCCCAAGATATGAACCAATAAAAGTTTACTATATTAACATTAAATTATATATTTTTTTCAGTTCCTTTACACCAATTAGTGAAGTTTCTAGACGTTATTAATAAAGATTAAAATAATTATCCATAAATCTTCTGAACTAAAAAAAATTCAAAAGTTATTGTTACCCCAAAATGTATATATAGCTACAGGTATTTAGAGAAAAATGAGGACAATATCTTATTAACACCTAGGTAGGTCCTAGAAGTAACCTAAACCGCAATTTTTAGAATCATATCACATCCATATATACATTAAGTTATTATTAAAACATAAAATTAACGCTAAAATGGGGTCACCAAAATGGATCAATTGTTCGCAAAAGTGACGGCAACACAACCAAAGCCATTTCATCTCATTTAAAAAACATTCTTTTTTGGCTTTGAAGCAACCAGCTTTTGTTTTGTCATACCACTGATTTAAATGATCAAACATTTAACCCTAACTATAGAGCCGTAGCCCACAAGGGTCCAAAGGCACATCCGATTTGATTTGATTTGATTTAATTTAAATTTAATATAAACATAAAAAATTATTAAAACAATATTATTTTAACTTGATATGATTCAAGTTATTCGAATTAACTCGTATTTAAAATGATTAAATTCGATTTAATTCAAATTCAAAATTACTCGAAAACTTAAAACTCAAACACAACTCAGAGCATGTTTGAGTAACAGTTTTTTGTTTTTAGTTTTTGAAAATAAAAACTAAGAACAAATTTATGATGTTTTCTGAAGAAAAAAAATGTTTTGATAGCTGTAACTCGAAAACTATTTTCAAAACAGAAAACAATGAAATGTTGTTTGAATAATTTTATTTTGAAAACTGTTTTGATATATCTTGTAATTATTTTTAGTTTTGAGTTTAAATTTAAAATCTATATTAATTTTATTTTTCATATTTACTAAATATTTAAAAATAATTAATATTATTTTATTTTTAAAATTGTAATATTTTTTATATACCATAGAAAAACAATGAAACAGAGAAGTGAACATTGATTTTAGGGCTATTTTTTGAAAATTATGTCAGCAAACACAAATTTGAAGTTTTCAGAAAACAATTTTAAAAAATTGCTTTCGAAAACTGTTTGCCAAACATAAAAAATATTTTTGAAAAATATTTTCAGCTTTCGAAAACTGAAAACTGTTTTGAAACAGAGTAGTGAACACTGATTTTAGGGCTATTTTTTGAAAATTATGTCAGCAAACACAAATTTGAAGTTTTCATAAAACAGTTTTAAAAAATTACTTTTGAAAAATGTTCGCCAAACATAAAAAAAAATTTAAAAAAATTTTTAATTTTTAAAAATTGAAAACTGTTTTCAAAACTGTTTTCAAACATGACCTCGGAGTTTCAAATGATTAGCCGACCATTTTTTTTTTTTTTTTCCTGACCTTTGATCTGACTTTAAACGCCAAGCATCTCGATGTTTAGGTTTTATAATTATTTTCTCGATGATATACCAATATTCAACTAATCAAATGGCTAGGATTTGTCGGCGTTCTCTATCATATTGATGGCGTTTACAGGATGAGATCATGAGAATAAAAGTTTGGTTCCACCATTTAAAAAAAGAAGAAAAAAAGTACTCACTGGAGAGTGGAGATTAATTTGATAATTTGATTAGACGACAAATAATTTATAAATGAAAAATTAGACGACAAATAAAAACATGATTTAAATGTGATATTATTTGGCATTAACGGAGAATCCAAGTCTTAGAGATATAACCGGTTGAATTAAACTCATAGTCACGATTCTTGCATTTTCTTTCACTTTCTTTTATCATTTTAAGCATCAGATAGAAAAACTTATAAAATAATTTTTGGAGAAGTTAAGCTAAACATTTTTTTTTAAAAATAGTTTATGAAAAAAAAAATTAATAAATAAATTTTTAAAAAAATTATGTCAAAAAAATTATTTTTATTGTTATTTTATAAAACATTAAACAATTTTTTACTTTATCAAAACTAATAATAGACCAAACGATATCTAATAACCGTTTTAGGCCATAAAGATCTTAATATGATTTAAGAGCCGACTCTTTCTTGTCCACCATACTATGGTTTATTGGGAAAAAAGATTAAGGTTGTTACTATGAGATTACAAAATCTCAATTCTATTTTCATCGCAGTGTGGTATTGACATATCATATATTAATTATTTTTTTTACTATAAATGAACTGTGTTAGTATTGTGATTAAATCAATAATTTCTTCAATAAAAAAAACACTGCCTCATTTATTCTCAAATTATTTCCTCAATTGTGTATGTGCAATCCTTTTTTTTTTTTTCATTTATCCCTATTAAGAAATTGTGGCATTGGACAAGGCTTATTGCTACTTCCAAGTTACATCTGGACCCGGTTCCGATTAGCATCATTGGTTTGGGCCGAGTAAACCCAAAACTTTATAAGCAAAATTATAAAATGCTACTTTAAAAAAATCAAAACCTGCAAAGGATTTTTTTGACAGGTGTGTGAAATGGTTTTTATTTTTTATAAACAGAAACTAAGATAAACATCTTTAAAAAACTATTTGTAAAATAAATTAAAAACTGAAAATAGTATATAAGAAATTAAAGTTACATTAGAAAAAGCTATTTACATTACTGTTTTATCAAATAATAATCAATTTCTAATTCTACTTATATTTTACAATAAACTATTTAAAAAATTGCTTTGTAAACCATAAACTATAAACTGCTACTAAAATGGGTTATGGCTCAAACTAACAAATAAATGAAACCCATATGGGCTTTTGATGCCCATATCAGATTTCAGCCTTATTGGGTATTTGATGTGGTTGATTGCAAAAGATGTCAATGATTGCAAACTGGATGTGATGGTGAGGAATATTTTTGGAGGGTCATTTCTAGACATGCGTATGGTGACGTAGCTTTACATTTTAAATGGTGACAAAGACATAAAAAAAAAGGATGTAATTTGAGGTGAAATGTTTACTTAAATAATTAATTGATTATGCCTCCTCACTAACTCTTTAACATGGCAAGTTCCCCTGCGTTGTCTTTTTGTCTGTACTAGAATTGTTGAATGGGTTAAGAACTTGATGTTAAATACATGCATTATGCTAACATATATCAAACAAGTGCCAAAAATGTGTGTGTGTATATATATATATATATATATATATATATATATATATATATATATATATATAAGATGAAATAAACATAAGAAATTATATACTTTGAATACTAATTTACGAAAAATAAGGGGAGTTCTTAGGCTAGCCTTTGCTACATGAGAAATGTTATCCTTTATTTAATTCTTCGGTCTATGGTTCTTAAAATGGTTTTTGATACAATTTTTTATAAAATAATTGTGGAGTTAAAATGTATTTTTTTGTTTGATAAAACAATTGTTAAAACAGTTTTTGTAACACAAATTTAAATTTCTAGAAATTATTTTTCAGCTTTTGATTTATTTTTTAAACTATTTTTTTACTATGCTTGGACTAACTTTTGTTTGTTGAAAACAGAAACAATTTCATAAATTGTACCAAATATGAATTTGAAACACATGTGATATAGAGTTTGTAATTTTTACATTATGGTAAAACTTAAATAAAGTTCGTATAAGGAACTTCATGAGGTTCGATTTAAAAAATAATATTTTTAAAAATAAAGCTAAGATCAAATTTTATTATTCAATAAAACTCACGCAATTAATCAATCACACAAAATTTTAACTAAAAATTATTGTTTTAGTGTATGAATTAATCCATATTTCATCAACAATGCGTTTAAAACTTATCAAATTTTATATGAAAATCTAGATCTTAGATTTTAGGTTAAAATTTATCAAAATATATTGGTTTTTTTGTAACTTTAAAATTCTTATGAATATTGTATTTTAAATAATATATCATAATAATTAAATTTATTATTGTAAAAGTGAAACTTGTTAGTTGATGGCTACTCAGTCAACACAGAATGCTTATCCCGAAATTAAAGGGATAAGGTTACATATGTTCATCAGTTGATGAAATCTCGAAATATGAGTGGATAATGCTTATCCCATGATTTGATTTTCAAAAGAGACAGTTATCAGGGGGTGGAGATGAGACTGAAAGCCTCTATAAATAGATGGAACAACTAGAATATGAAACCTGCGTATACAAAGATGAGAGAAAAACCTAAAAGTCGCCGGACGATCAAAGGGATTGTGCCTCAGGGGAGACTCTCTAATGTCTAAGTTAGTATAGGGCTTTTGATAATAAGAAAGTTGGAGAATTTAGAGTGAATTTTGAGTGAGTACCTTTGATAGTGAGAACCCCTTTATATAGTATCATGGAGTAGAGTCCAATTAAGAAAGTGATTGAGTATCATGATGGGACCAAAATTTCCATAGGCTAGAATATTCTAATAAGACCGAGTTATCCATAAGTTGGAGTATTATAGTAGAATTAGTGTTTTGACATAAAATTATTATAACGCCCTTTGTCATGTGTAATCATTCAATTGGTTATTCTGTTATGTTTATGAAATTATATGTTCATCATTTGGAAGGTGCCATATGTCGTTATGTCATTGGATGAAGAATTTTCCCCTACATCAGATGCCCTCCACTTCTTTGAGTGCAGTTATGCAGTTGAGGAAGTAGAGTGTAATGGTAAATTATGAGTAGTTCTTCTTTGTGTCATATAACTCAGATTAGATCTAAAGTTGTAAAGATACCCGAGTATTAAAAAGGTAGAGAATAGTGGCTCATATTTAAAGCAAAATGAGGGATAGATAGAGGTTGTCCCCCGGGAGAGAGATACATAAGGTCTGATGAGGATAAGAGCTCGACACTAACTCCTCGAAGCGAGAGTGTGTAAAATCTAAGGAGGATGAAAGCTCGACGTTAACTTCTTAGAATGAGAGCGTGTAAAGTCCGAGGAGGATGAAAGCTCGGTGCTAACTCCTCGAAGCAAGAGAGTGTGTAAAGTCCAAGGACAATGAAAGCTCGACACTGACTCCTCGAAGTGAGAGTATGTAAGATCCGAGGAGGATGAAAGCTCGGCGCTAATCCCTTGGAGCGAGAGTGTGTAAAGTCCGAGGAGGATGACAGCTCAACACTAACTCCTGAGAATGAGAGTATGTAAGGCCCGAGGAGGATGAAAGCTCGGTGTTAACTCCTCTGAGTGAGAGTGTGTAAAGTTCGAGGAGTATGAAAGCTTGACGCTGATTCCTCAGAGCGAGAGTATGTAAGGTCCATGTAGGATGAAAGCTCAGCACTGACTCTTTAGAGCAAGAATGTGTAAGGTCCGAGGAGTTAACTCCTTGGGCGCTGACTCCCCTGAACAAGAGTATGTAAGGTTCGAAGAAAATGAAAGCTCTATGCTGCCTCCTCGGAATGATTTGACTATTGAATCCGAGCTTCTTAGGGTTGAATGATCTTGTGGGGTTCGATTAGTGAAACAACTCGAGGCTATCTCCTCTGAATTGAATGAACTGAGGAGTCCGATGAGTTAAATTACTCAGGGCTATCTCTTTGGAGATGAATAAATTATTGAGTCTGAATGTTTTGGAGTTTGGATGTTTTGTAGAGTGCTTTTGTTCTAAGGTTTCTATCTTCTAATTGCTGAGGCCAAGCTGCTTTCCTAATATTTTAGGTTGAGGCTTCTTTAAATATATATATAGGTGAGTTGGTTAGTTTAATTGCAGCTGTGGACGTTTAGCCCAAAAGATTTATAGTGGCCACCTGGTGAGCCTAAGGGTCATTAGCTGGACTAAGACTTGCGAGCTTGGGGCCCAGTAGTTGGGTTAAGACTTGTGGCCCATTGGCTAGGCTAAAACTGGTGGCTCATAGGTTAAGATAAGATTGGTGGCCTATAGACTGGGCTAGGATTTGTGTCCCATTAGCTAGACTAGGACTTGTTCTAAGGTCCATTAGGGGCTTCTGGAATGTTTCTAGAATTCTTAGTGGGTGCATCGAACCGTTAAATCTCCTTAGTATCTGAAACATCACGATTTGAGCCGTCTACTCAGATTAATTTGAATCGTTCATTTCTTTTTATAAGGATGGGGTCCTCAAGGAGTCTCCACTTCACTTTGCAATTTCTTCTTTCAAATAGTCTTAGAGAGCCCTCAAAGTTTTTGTGGTAAAGATCCATTGGAGTTTTCATAGAGAAAGGCCCTCAGAGTTTTCATAGTTCCTCATCTTCGGCTATTTAGACTTTAATTTCCATTCTTAGGTGAGTCATTCATCCTCTTTTTTCAGTAAATGTCTTCTCATAGCAATTCAACTAGCTCATCGGAGGTTAATATGAGTAGCACCTCAACTAAGTCTCACATAGAGAGGCGTAATTTAGATTCTTAGGTGATGGTTAAGGAAGAAACTATCACTCATTCCTTAAAATACAAGCGTTCACTAAACGATCTACAAAAGGATCTAGCCTTAGATACTAGGGAGATTGCATTTAGTGCTTTGAAGAGTCCAACAAGTTAAGAGAGGACGAGTTTGATGGTCTTAGAGAAAAATATAGGATCCTAACCAATATTCACTTAGGATGGCCTAATTGGTACATCAGTGAAGGGACTCAGTCTTTGGGAATCCTCAGATCACCCGAGAACACCTTATCAAGGGCATCCTTCTGCGAGACATAGTTGGGTTGGCCGTAGAGCCTTTTGAGGCCCTGTCAAAATTTATAGGAGGAGCTGGCTTCTAAGGTATTTTTTCACCTTTTTCTTTTATCTTTATTAATCCGAGGCTGAAGTATATTGACTTGTGCATATTTTCGTTCGAGCGAGTATCGTCTTAGGTATGTTGTCTGGCGTTTCGCCCCTTGGTCGCTGACCAGCTAACTGCCCTTTGATAGAAGTATGAAGAGATCGAGATCCTAAAGGCCAAGTTGACTAGCTATGAGGAGGTTAACTCGGCCCTGAAAACCTAAACGGCTAAGGCTCAGAATAATGCTATAAAGGAGTATCTGTCGTTCGCTGCCATGGCGGATGAACGAGAATCGGTTGGAAGAAATGCTGTGGAGGTCTTCACAGTCTCCAAGGAGTTCTCAGTATTAGTAGCTACTACAGGGGGAGGTACTACTACAACGACTTTGAGGATACTAAGTGCAAGGCAGCCCAAGCTTTCCCTGACCAAGACTTCTCCTTGGTCGAGCTCTTTGATTATGAGACCATTGCTACAGCTGGGGATGGCTAAGTTGTTGAAGTAAGGGATGAGGCAAAGACCACAGCAAAGGAGAATGAGTAGATAATTGTCCCATTTTTCTTTCTTCTTTTATTTATGTATGTTGGGTCGATAGTGCCCTTTTTAAAAAAAAAAAATTTGTAAGTAATGGAAACATGCATCAACCCTTTTTTGTGTTCATTATTCTATAATACTTTAGCTTTATTTTACCTGTTTAAGTTACAGAGAGTTTGGAATTTTCCTTTGTAATGTTTGAGGAGAACTAGGTGAGTAGGAAGCTTGGGGCTTCCTTTTGAGTAATTGGTCCGAGAAAGGAAGGTGCTCGAGGTCTTTTCCTCATTTTTTGTTCAAGTAGGTGCCTCGAAAAAGGATGGAGCTCGGGGCCCTTCTTTTGGACTTTAGAAAACATTCTGAAGAGAGAAAGATCTTGAGGTGCTTCCCTCCTAAGTAAATATTTTGAAGAAAAAAGAGCTCGAGGCCCTTCCCTTTTAAGTAAATATTGATAGAAGCTAGAATAGAATCGAACTTTTATTGATAATGTTGAGAGAGTACATGTCTTAAGAAAAGCAAAATTGAAATAAGAGTGAACCCTACTGATAGAATTTTTGAAGATTTTCAGCGTTCCAGGTCCATGGTATTGAATTACCATTAAGGTCTTCAAGCTCTAAGGTTCCAGCTCGACAGACTCTTTTAATACGATAGGGTTCTTCCCAGTTTAGAAGGAGCTTTCCTATTTCTCAAGGATGAGATACTTCCTTCCTTCTAAGTACTAAGTCGTGCAACCTGAATGTCCTCCTTTTGACTCGGGAGTTGTAGTACCACGATATCATTTGGTTGTAAGCAACAAGTTTGATCTAAGCTTTGTCCCTTACTTCATCGATCAGGTCGACATTCATTTTAAGGGCTTCTTTGTAGTTGTCCTCGTCAAAGTGTTGTACTCATAGTGAGGGGGTTCATATCTCAAGGGGAATGACGGCTTCCGATCCATAGGAAGCCGTCAATAGGCTAAAAAGAAAGGAGTTTTTCTGGTCGGAGTTCGAGTAGTAGTCCGGTAGGCCTAGAGGATGTTCGACAAGTGTCTAACCCACTGTTTATCAGCATTATTGAGCCTCTTCTTGATGCCCTCTAGGAGGGTCATGTTAGTTACTTCGACTTGACTATTAGCTTGAGGGTAGCCTACGAAAGATGACTAGTGTTCAATCTAGAGATCTTGACAAAAAGGCTTGAATCGAGGGCTATCAAATTGTTTTTTTCGTTATCGGTGACAAGTATCATTGGTATCCCAAACTAGTATACAATGGACTTCCACATGAACTCTCGGGTCTTATAATTAGTAATTTTGACGAAGAGCTTGGCTTCCGTCTATTTGGTGAAATAATCTATATGGTTACTGCATATGCCTTCGTAAACCTCTCAAAGGGCGTAATTAACGTCGGTCGGATCGAGGCACTTCAAGTAGGGAGTCGTGAGGTATTTTTTGTACAATAGCCCCTTGATGATGGTGAACCGTGAAGCGCGAGAGAGGATTTTCTTAGCATCATTCTTTTGGTTGGGGAGTTTTTCATCCCTTAAGTACTAAAGGATCCGGTCCATCTAGGTCTGTTCCTCAGAAACTAGCATGGTCAAGGTTTTGTTGATGCTGGGTATAGCAAAAGTCTCTAGATAGACCATATAAGTGAGGATAAATTGTCTGGATGAAGTAAGTCATGCTAATACATCCACTTTAAAATTCTTTGTTCAGAGGACCTGTGATATTTGAAACTTCTTGAAGGTGCCGGTAAGCTCGCGAGCTTTCTCTAGGTATCTGATGATCTTTACTCATCTAACTTCATATTCATTGGTTATTTGATTAACCACTAGCTAGGGGTCATTGTATACCGTCAAGGCTTAAGTGACTAGTATTTTTTCCAGTTTAATTCTTGCGATCAGTGCTTTGTACTCGACTTCATTGTTTAAACCTTTGAACTCAAATCCGAGGGTGTACTCCACCGTAAAGCCTTCGAAACTGGTGAGGATAAGCTTGGCTCCGCTACCAGTATTGTTTGAAGATCCATCAATGTAAAGTGTCCAACATGGTGCTTTCTCACTTCTTCGGGTTTTTTCCTTTTAGGGGTCTTTTTGGGGAACATAGTCTCTACTATGAAGTTGGCTAAGGCATGGGCTTTAATAGCCACTTGAGGCTTATAACAGATCAAACTCTCCCAATTCTATGGACTATTTTACCAACCTCCCCGAGATTGTGGAACACTTGCTTGATCTGTCAGTATGGTAACAGTATGAGCTTCCGAGTCGTGATTATGAGAGCGTATACCAGTTTTTGGATGGGAAGGTCTTATGTTTCTACGTTGTGGAGAACTCTGCTAGTATAGTAGGTGGGCTTTTGGGTGCCATTATCAAGACAAATGCTACCACATAATGTCCTATCGCAATGTAAAGAAAGAGCTCTTCCCCGATGACAGGCTTGGTTAGGAAAGGAGGCAAGCTTATATACTCTTTAAGTTGTTTGAAAGCTTTTTGACATTATTGGTCCACGCAAAGTATTTTTTTCCTTTTTTAATGCTCTGAAGAAGAGTAGGCACTTCTCAGCGGATTTTGACATGAAGCGAGTAGGTGCGGCAATGTGCCCGGTTAACCGTTGAACTTCTCTAATATTTCGAGGAGGGCTCATATCTAAGACTGCTTTTATTTTCTTTGGATTAGCTTATATTCCTCATTGAGTGACCATGAAACCGAGAAATTTAACTGAGGCGACTTCGAAGGCACACTTCTCGGGATTTAACTTCTTCTGGTGGTGTTAGAGTATTCTGAATGCTTTTTTTAAGTCAGATTCATGATTTTCGACTTTGACACTTTTGATCGGCATGTTGTCGACATAGACCTCAATATTTCTCCCGATCTGCTTTTTGAAGAGTTTGTTGACCAGTCTCTAGTAAGTTTCCCCTACATGTTTAAGCTCGAAGGGTATAACCTTGTATAAATACAGACCTAGGTCAAGAATGAAGGCAATCATTTACTGGTTTGATTCATGCATATGGATCTGGTTGTATCTTGAGTATGCATCCATGAAGCTAAGTAACTCATACCTCGAGGTGATATCGACCAACTAGTATATCCGAGGCTGCAGAAAACTATGTTTTGGGCAAGCTTTGTTTAGATCGGTAAAGTCTATGCAAATCCTCCACTTTTCGTTCACCTTCTTCACCATAAATGTGTTGGTAACCTATTCTGGGTAGTGGGCCTTATGAATGAAATCGGTTGCGGGAAGCTGGTCCACTTCTTCCTCTATGGCTTTTTGTCGCTATAGAGAAAAAGACCTTTTCTTCTGGATGGTGAGTTTGTAATTCAGATCCATATTAAGCTTATAGATGATGACCTGCAAGTCTATTCCTAGCATATTAGAAGCTGACCATGCAACCACATATTGGTTTTCTAAGGAAGGAGACTAGTGATTCTAGAAGTTCCTCGGATGGGCTAAACCTGATTTGCACGGTCTTTGTATCTCCCTCCCCATTTAGGGGGACAACTATCTGCTTTTCTACGGGTTGACCCTGGGGAGTCTTGAACTCGTCTCACAAATGTTAGATCTCCAAAGCCAAGGTTTTGCCCTTTTTGTGCTTTTGATGTAGTTAAGGTAGCAGGATCGCGATGTTTGCTGATTCTCTCAAACTTTTCCAATGCCGTGCTCCATGAGGAACATCTTCTTCAGGTGGTAGGCCGAGACCATAACTCTCATTTTATTTAGAGTAGGTGTTTGACCACCAGGAGCATGGTCATTACGGTAGTCTACTAGGGGCCGATCCTACAGTAATAGGTAGGACTATGCTGCCTTCAGCGACCACTAGCATTCTTGAGAAGTTGTAAAGCGGGGAAGCTACCAGTTTGAGCTGGTCATCTCCCAGCTTCATCTTTTTTAAGGTATTGTAGTACATGATATCTGTCAAACTTCTGTTGTTGACTAAAATTCTTTCAACATTATAATTTGCGATAAAGAGTGTAACAACCACGACATCATCGTGGGCTATTTGTAGCCCCTCTAGATCATCATCTATGAAAGAGATCACCTGGCATGTTTTAACCCTTTTATGGGGTCCGCTGACAGACACCATTGATCAAGCATAAGCGTTCCTAGCTTGCGAGGATTATCCCCTAGCTGCAGGTCCCCTATAAATTGTCTTGATAGTCCCTGTTATCATGGTCATATAACCTCTGTTGTCTTGGCATCACCTATCATCTTGTCCATTTCTCCTCGGACTCGGTCTAGGGCGAAGATTTATAGGGTTCAGGGAATTCGAGGCAAGGACCTATATCTCTGTCCCAAACAGGGCGAAAATTTTCCCGAAATCGGGACTGGGCGGGGGCGGGGCCCTGTGGTTTTGAACAAAATTTTCATCCCTAAGCGGGGTATGACTTTCAAATAGACGGGTTACCTTTGGATTGCCCTCTTAGTGGTACCTCTTCGGAAGGCTATCTTTTGGTTCAGTGGTGCTCTTTTTCCTTTTCTCTCCCCCTTCTTCTCCTTCCTTTTGAAATCCTTAATCGTCTTCAACAATCATGTACTATTCGGGTTGAGTGAAGATTTCATGCTCATGATGATCATTGACAAACTTTCCACTGAGTAACTGGACCTCTCGCCTCAGTAAGCAGTGAGTGTTCACATCAAAATGTGAGAATTTTGCTTAGTTTAATAGCCTTTTTGGGTGGCAGAATTCAATTTTCTGTAATCAGTGCACATCTGCCAGCCAGTCACAAGTTTTGTAGGGACTAACTCTCTTAGGTCATTCTTCACCACAGTAACACCTGACTTTTTAAGAATAACCTGTGTAGGACTTACCCATTTACTATCAACAATAGGATATACGATTCCCGCATCTAATAGTTTCAACACTTCATTTTTCACCACTTCTTTTATAATGAGATTAAGCCTACACTGGGGGTTTCTACGAGGGCCCGTTCCTTCCTCCAAATTAACAGACCAGGGGACTAACACCTTTTATATTAGCCATGCTCCAACCTAAGGCTGACTTATGCTCACTTAGGGTTCGAATTAATTTCTAACCTTGAGACTCAGACAATTCAGATGAGATAATAACAGGAAAAGTATCACCTAGACCAAGGAAAACATGCTTTAAACCCTTAGGCAGAGGCTTCAATTCAACTTTGGGTGCTTCCACACTTGAAGGTATTTGTTTTCTACTTCTCTCTGGCAATTCCTCAAACTTCGGTTGCCATACCCGAGTGCCATAATCTTGAGTTCTATCAAAAATAGCACAAATATCAACTACATCAGATGGATCACTGATAGAATCAAACTCAGAATTAACAAGAAAATACTCAAGGGGATCAAGATCATGAGTTATAGAAACTCCCCTATCCATGAGTGAGTCAATCATGTATGTCTGATGGCTTTAGTCATCATCTTCTGGCTATTTTGCAATATGAAAGATATTCACCTCGAGGGTCATGTTTCCAAAAGATAGCTTCATGAGGCCATTCTTGCAATTAATAAGAGCATTAACAGTGGTAAGGAAAGGTCTACCTAAAATCAAAGGAATCAAAAGAATTATTTATAGGGTTCAGGGAATTCGAGGCCAGGATCTATATCCCTGTCCCTGTCCCAAATAGGGTGAAGATTTTTCCCCAAATCGGGACGGGGCGGGGCGGAGCCCTGTGGTTTTGAACAAAATTTTCATCCCTAAGCGGGGTATAACTTTCAAACAGACGGGTTACTTTGGATTGCCCTCTTAGCGGTACCTCTTTGGTAGGCTATCTTTTGGTTCAATGATGCTATTTTTCCTCTTCTCTCCCCCTTCTTCTCATTCCTTTTGAAATACTTAATCGTCTTCAACAATCATGTACTATTCAGGCTGAGTGAGGATTTCATTCATATCTTTGGCGGGGCGTTTGGTAAGCTTGGAGTTGAAAGACCCTGACCTAAGCCCATTTTTGAATGCAAGAGTCTATACTGTGGGATTGAGGTCCGAGATCACCCATGCTGCAGCGTTGAACAATAAGATGTATCCTCAGAGTTTCTCCCCTTTGTGTTGAATGATGTTGAAGGGACTTTCTGAGGTTTTTCGGGGTCCTTTGTTGCTAAGAAAGTGTGTAGCAAAGCACGACTTAGGTCCTTAAAGGAATTGATGCTACCAGGTTTAAGGTGAGAGTAACAAGTGCTGATGGTCTTATCAAGAGTCAGAGAAAAAGCTCGGCACAACACTGTGTCTGAGTGGCAGTGTAGCAACATAGTTATCTTGTAAACTTGGAGATGATCCATGGGATCTATAGGACTGTTGTTAGCCTTGATAATGGGCATTCTGAAATGTTGTGGGAGAGGAGTGTCGAGAATATGTTGTGTGAAAGGAGGAGCTTAGGAGTTGAGCTTATCCAAAACGTTGGTGCCTCACCCTTTAAAAGCTTCTCCTATCATTCTGTCCATCTCTTTTAACTTCTTATCCATATTGGTGTAATTCTTGGAGATGGAGAAACCTCGAGACTTCGACGCAGGGTCGGGAGTAGATCCAATGGTGAACTAAGTGTGAGCCGGATGGTTGGAGCTGATTACGCCCAAAGAATAACGCGGTAGTTGTAGCACAGCTTTGGGGTATCGATTCCACAGAGAGACAAATTTAAAGAATAGTAGAAGGAACAAAGAAACTAAAGAAAAATATTAAATGATTAATGGAGAACAAAAATTATTTTTAAATGCAAATTAAAGTGAAGCAAAGTGACTAACGGAGAAAGTACTCAAATTTGAAAAACAGTAAAGCATTGGGAATCCCTTGCACAAATCTAGTATTTTAATTACTCTTAATTCATTGAATAACTCAACTGGGAACTCAATTCCCAAAATTTCCAATCGGAAGGTGTAGATTTATAAACCAAGATTAAACCAAATGTAACCCTCTGAAAAATCATTCACCACTTTTAAAATATGTAAATTATTATCACTATTGAGAAAATTCAATGACGACACTATACTCAAGAAGCGATATTGCAGCAAAGAATTAAATCAATATAGATAAATAATTGATCCAAACATAATCAAAGAGCTAATCCATTCAATAGAGAAAACAAGACTGAATCCATAAACAGAATAAATTCCACGATTATTCGGAGAAGAAAACATCACCAATGAATTGAGAATGATAAAACAAAAGAGTTTTAGTAATTGAAAATCAAATATATAAATTAAAAAATAAACAAAAATACCATCTACTGTGCAAGTTCATCCCTAGCCCTACTTGAGAATTTAGTTACCTATAAATATAATTGACAACAAAAATCTCAAGGGAAAAATTAGAGCAAACATTAAAGTGCTAAACATTAAACTTTAAAACTTAAAAGAAATAAATTAAAACTAACAATACATGGAGAGAGAAATTCCACTCGCAGCTGCTGTGCGGCACTCCCCCCGATTGGTAGCAAAATCCTCCAGATTGCATCCCTTGGTAGGAAAGCCTCCGAGATTGCACACCCCTTTGATGATGTGAAATGGGCCTTTTATAGGAGAAATCTATGAAGGCAATATGTTTCCAATCTGATGTGGGATTTGGGATGTATAATGTGTTTCCAACCGATGTGTGATGTGGGATTTAAGTCTTCACATGCCCTTCAAAACTTCTGCCCACGGTGAAATCATGCACAACCTAACCTTTGTCTACTAAAACTTCCATAACTTTCTCTAGAAAAATCATATTTATGAGCCGTAAAATTCTTCAGAAAATAGACATCCGGTTCTTTCCAAGCATATATGGCTCATCTTCTGTTTCTTCCTGAATCATTACAGTTTAATCCGCAAAATTCACTTCTGCCACCCTGAAATCACGCACAGTCTGACATTTGTCTACTAAAACTGCCATAACTTTCTCTAGAAAAATCATATTTATAAGTCGTAAAATTCTCTAGAAGATAGACATCTGGATCTTTCCAAGAATATATGGCTCATCTCTTGATTTTTCTTGAATCAATACAGTTTAATCTGCAAAAATGACTGATTTGCATGGGCAATTATGGCAATTTAGTGAAACTCCTTTCCAAGTGCTTGTAAACCTGTAAAACAATGAAAAAAAACTCAAAGTAACAAATTCCTAAGTTAAACATATAAATAAATACTTGAGCGCTGTTGCGTTCGATCGCAGGTCTCCTGTACTCGATCACAACAGCAGATTCCAGCTTTTGCATTTTTTTCACATTAAATCCCTAATTTCCTTTGCAATCCTATAAAACATTAAAAATCATAGAACTAACACAAAATATCATATTAGGACACAACTAAATAATTAACAAATGTAAATTAAGGGGCCAAAATATGTAATTTTTGGCACTCATCAAGCACCCCCAAACTTACATTTTGCTAGTTCCTTAGCAAAACAAAATATAAAAAAAAACTAAATGAAAAATAAAGAACACAAAGATAATTCCATCATTCATGGTGTCTAAAAATTTAAATAGCACACAAAACCATGATATTTATTCATGAGTAAGCTTAAAATATAAATCTATCTTCGTAATGAATAGAAATTTTAAAATCTAATTACTTACAAGAGGCCGGCTAAGGCATCACAAGCTCGAATCCGTGTAAAGTGAATTAGCACATAAAAATAAAGCTTCCAAATAACTCCAATGTGTAATGTCTTCATGTCTCAAGATTAACCGAATTTCCCATCAGAATGAACGACAATGGCATTGTTTTATTTCCTTCCTTATTTTATTATGAGGCTCGCCATGTTTAGTTCCTTTAAGCTTTCTAATTGACCCATGTAGCGAGTGTTGAGTAAATGATTCCTAAACCAGATGGTTTTAAGGCAATACGTGTAAAGACACCCCTAAGGACTTACTAAATCAAGTCAAAAAGGCTATAAAACTAAGAAAAATTCCCACCTTTTGACGTGAACACTCACTGCTTACTGAGGCAAGAGGTCCAGTTACTCAGTGGAAAGTTTATCAATGATCATCATGAGCGAAATTCCCACCTTTTGACGTGATCACTCACTGCTTACTGAGGCAAGAGGTTCAGTTACTCAGTGAAAAATTTTTCAATGATCATTATGAGCATTTTTTTTATGCCAAAGTCATCCGGAATCAGCTAAACCATGGAACATACACATTAAAATCACATGTCATACCTTACACGATTATGTGCTAATGTGCTCATGTCAGATTAGATCAAACATGTGAATTCTCAAATGCCTAAAGTAAGTAACTAAACTTTAAAATTCTATCAACAGATTATGTGTTCACGATTTTAAGCTTTCCAATGAAATCACATCACAATATTGTTTAGATCAACCAAAATTTCAAAACAATCATGAACATGCATTTATCTTTTCAATAATAATAAAAAACTGGGACAAAGTGTGTGTGAATGTGTCTCCTATACCCCCAAACTTAAAGTACACAGTGTCCCCAATGTGTAAATAACATGGAAAGAGCTGACCTATGAGATGGAGAACTAGCTGGACTGGCATGGCTCATAGCAGACCACCAAACTTGAACTGATGCACACATTGTCCTTAAAAAAGAAATACCAAAGTAATACCGAAAAACAAAAAAGATATTAAAAGTAAACAGTAATAATAAATATGAAAAAACAATAAAAACAAAACAAATAAAGAAAGAAAAAAAAAACATACTTGCGTGGTGTGGTCAAGGTTGATAGACCGGATCTATAAGTGGAATGTCTTCTACTTTCGGACCTTGCCTATCTATTAATACTTTAAGGTGTTGACCATTTACTTTAAAGATCCAACCATCCTTAGGGTCCTCTATTTCTACCACCCTATTAGCAAAAACATTCTTCACTACAAAAGGGTCGGTCCACCTAGACTGAAGTTTTCCTGGGTGCTTATGGAGTCTAGAATCATATAAGAACACTCGATTATTAGGCTTAAACGTTTTTCTCAAAATATTTGTATCATGAAATGCTTTCATTTTAGCTTTATAGATTCTAGAGTTCTCATAAGCATCATTTCTCAACTCCTCTAACTCGGTCAACTGAAATTTTCTAAGCTTATCTACTTCTCCCATGTCAAAATTGAAATGCTTGATGGCCCAATAAGCTCGATGCTCGAGCCTCACAAGTAAGTGGAAAGGCTTTCCAAAAACAAGCCTATAAGGTGACATACCTAAGGGAGTTTTGAAAGTTGTACGGTAGGCCCAAAGCGTATTAATTAGTCTCAAAGACCAATCTTTGCGATCTGGGTTGACCGTTTTTTCTAAAATTTGCATAATTTCCCTGTTTGCAAGTTCTACCTGTCCACTTGTTTGGAGATGGTAGGCAGTAGAGATCTTATGCACCACCCCATATTTTTTCATCAAAGCTTCAAAAGAACGGTTGCAAAAATGCGTACCCCGGTCACTAATGATAGCATGTTGTGTACCAAATCGAGATAACACATTTTCTTTAAGAAATTTAATTACCGTCCTATTATCACTGCTCCTGTAAGCTGCTGCCTCTATCCATTTTGACACATAATCTACTACCACAATACTATATTGATATCCAAAAGAATGAGGGAATGGTCCCATAAAATCAATGCCCCAACAATAAAAAATTTCAATCACTAAAATTGGGTTTAAGGGCATCATATGACGATGGGACATAACTCCTAACTTTTGACACTTTTCACATGAGTGACAATAGATGTTTGCATCCTTAAATAAGGTGGGCCAATAAAATCCCCATTGCATAATTTTTGCAGCGGTTTTCTTCATTGAAAAACAGCCCCCACAAGCTTGGGAGTGACAAAATTCCAAGACACTAGCAATCTCTTCATCAAGGATGCAACACCTTAAAATTTGGTCAAGGCAGTATTTGAAAAGAAAATGGTCATCTTAATAGAAATTATGTACCTCAATCATGAACTTCCTCTTGTTCTGAGCACTCCAGTCCACCAGTATCTCACCTGCAGCCAAATAATTCAAAATATGAGCAAACCATGGTAGATAGGTAATAGAAAGTAAATGCTCATCGAGAAAATCATCCCTGATTAGCAGGTGGTCAGAGGTGCCCTCAAATATGAGCCTCGAGAGATGGTCAGTAACTACATTCTCTACTCCTTTCTTATTTTTGATGGTGATGTCAAATTCCTGCAAAAGTAAAATCCACTATATTAGTCGCGCCTTAGCATCCTTCTTTGTAAGAAGGTACTTAAGGGCTGCATGATCTGTGAAAATAATAATAGAAGAACCAATCAAGTATGCACGAAACTTATCCAAAGCAAACACTACAGCTAGCAACTCTTTTTTAGTGGTGGAGTAATTCATATGATCACTATTTAGAGTTCTACTAGCATAGTAAATGAAAAAAGGCTGCCCATCCCTTCGCTATCCAAGAATAGCACCTACAACAAAGTCACTAGCATCACACATGATCTCAAAAGGTAAAGTCCAATAAGGTGACTTCATTATGGGTGCTTTGGTAAGCTTGCCAATTAGCATTTTAAAGGCCTCTTGACAAGCTTGTGTCCACTCAAATGGGGCATCTTTAGCTAGGAGGTCACATAGTGGTCTAGATATGGTGGAAAAATTCTATATGAACCTCCTATAAAAGCCCGCATGACTAAGAAAGGATCTCACATCCTTTACTGTCCTAGGTGTTGGCAACTTAGAGATTAATTCAATCTTAGATTAATCAACCTCTATCCCCCTAGAAGAAATAATATGCCTTAAGACAATACCTGAAGGTACCATAAAGTGGCATTTTTCCCAATTCAAAACTAATTCCTTCTCCTCACAACGAGTCAATACTCTCTCTAAATTCAATAAACATGCATCAAAAGAAGATCCAAAAACAGTCAAGTCATCCATAAAAACTTCCGTGCAATTTTCAAACATGTCACTAAAAATGCTCATCATGCAATGTTGAAAAGTAGCAGGTGCATTACACAATCCAAATGGCATTCTACAAAAAGCATAAGTACCAAAAGGACAAGTGAAAATGGTTTTATCTTGGTCTTCTAATGTAATTTCAATTTGATAATAACCAGAATAATCATCCAAGAAACAATAGAAAGAATGACCAGTAACACGCTCAAGAATTTGATCAATAAAAATGAGGGGAAAATGGTCGTTCCGGGTGGCAGTATTCAATTTTTTGTAATCAATGCACATTTGCCAGCCAGTCACAAGTTTTGTAGGGACTAACTCTCTCAGGTCATTCTTCACCATAGTAACAACTGACTTTTTAAGAATAACCTGTGTAAGACTTACCCATTTACTATCAGCAATAGGATATATGATTGCCGCATCTAATAATTTCAACACTTCGTTCTTCACCACTTCTTTCATAATGGGATTAAGCCTACACTGGGGGTCTCTACGAGGGCCAGTTTCTTCCTCCAAATTAATTTTATGAGAACAGACTAGGGGACTAACACCTTTTATATCAACCATGCTCCAACCTAAGGCTGACTTATGCTCACTTAGGGTCTGAATTAATTTCTCACCTTGAGACTCAGACAATTCAGATGAGATAATAACAGGAAAAGTATCACCTGGACCAAGGAAAACATGCTTTAAACCCTTAAGCAGAGGCTTCAATTCAACTTTGGGTGCTTCCACACTTGAAGGAATTTCTTTTTCACTTCTCTCTGGCAATTCTTCAAACTTCGGTTGCCATGCCCAAGTGCTATAATCCTGAGTTCTATCAAAAATGGCACAAATATCAACTACATCAGATGGATTGCTAATAGAATCAAACTCATAATTAATAAGAAAATACTTAAGGGGATCAAGATCATGAGTTATAGAAACTCTCCTATCCATAAGTGAGTCAATCGTGTATGTCTGGTGGCTTTAGTCATCATCTTCTGGATGTTTTGCAATATGGAAGATATTCACCTCGAGGGTCATGTTTCCAAAAGGCAACTTCATGGGCCCATTCTTACAATTAATAAGAGCATTAGCAGTGGTAAGAAAATGCCTACCTAAAATCAAAGGAATTTTAGAAGTAGTATCAACAACAGAGGTAGTGTCAAGGATTAGGAAATCAACAATATAATAAAATTTGTCAATTTGAATTAGAACATCCTCTATCACACCCCGAGGTACTTTGACTGAATGGTCAGCCAATTACAATAACACAGTGGTTGGTTTGATTTCTCCCAACCCCAACTGCAAATAAATAGAATATGATATTAGATTCACACTAGCTCCTAAATCTAGCAAAGCTTGCCCAACCTCATGATTTCCAATGATGCATATAATTATTGGATAACCAGGATCCTTGTACTTGGGAGGAATACACTGTCAATTAGAGCACTAACTTACTCTTTCAAGAACATTGTCTTCTTCATATGGTGCTTCCTCTTAACTGTACACAAATCCTTGAGAACTTTTGCATAAATAGGAACTTGTTTAATCACATGCAAAAGAAGAAGATTAATTTTTACTTGCCTTAGATTCTCTAGGATTTCGTTGTTTGGATCCAGAGTTTGCTTGCTTGATTTTAAAGCTTGAGGGAATGGTACCTTAACAGGACTTTTTATCACCTCAGGTTCCTTGGGTAGCTCGACATCATTACTATCTTGACCCTTTTCCACATCCTCTGATTTGTTCGTTGTTGGGATGTGTAATGACTTACCACTTTGTGTCATAATGGCATTCACTTCCTTTAGATTCTTTTGTGCCATGTGTTGACCATGAGGTGTGAATTGAGCTTGAGAAGGGAACTTACCTCGCTCATTCACACTCAATGAGCTCATCAATTTGGACACTTGGCTCTTTATCTCCTTATTTTCTTCAACAACCTGTGTAATCAAAGATTCACATTTTTGGTTAGTCTTACCCTGTGCCTCAATAAAAGCATGCAAAGTGTCTTCTAAAGGACTCCTAAAAGATGAAGGTGCATGATATGGTGCAGGATATGATCTAGGGGGTTGTGCAGGAGGTTGGTTTTCATACTTCCAGCTAAAATTGGGGTGATTGCACCACCCTGGATTATAGGTATCAGATAAAGGTGAAAAAGGTTTCTTGTACATACCTAAGGCATTACATTGTTCCTCATACATCCCTCTCATCTCAGGAAATATGGGACACTCTTGAGTGAGATGATCTACCCTGCCACACACAAAACATGGTCCAAAAGATTCTGCATGATTAGCCTTTAAGTCCTTAGTCTTTAACACATCTAGCTCCCTAGTGAGCATCTCGACCTTAGCCTTTAGGTTATCCTCTTCCCTGAGATGGTAAATTCCACCACTATTTGGGTTTACTGCAAGGCGTGACCTATTTGTGCTCTCAATAGCACTAGGTCCAGTCTAAGTGTGAGCTTTTTCAATAAGCTCATTGAGGTATTCTATGGCCTAATCAGGATCTTTCTGTAAGAACTCACCATTACACATCATCTCCACAAATTGGCACTCTCTAAGTGTAAGTCCCTCATAAAAATAGGTCACTAAGCGCCAATTCTCATACCTATGGTGAGGACACATACTCAACAGCTCCTTAAATCTCTCCCACGACTGATACAAAGTCTCATTGTCCTTTTATGCAAAGGTGGAGATTTTCCTTTTTAAAGCATTGGTCTTATGTTGGGGAAAGTATTTATTGAAGAAAACCTGAGTCATCTCATTCCATGACCCAATAGATCATGGTCTCAGTGAGTATAGCCAACTCTTAGCTTTATCCTTCAAAGAGAAAGGAAAGAACTTAAGTCTCACAATGTCATCAGTTGCATTTTGATTATGAAAAGTCGTAACTACTTCCTCAAACTCCCTAATGTGCACATATGGGTTTTCATTTTCCAAGCCGTGGAACGTAGGGAGTAATTGTATCATCCCTGTTTTAAAATCCAGTTGGTGATTATTAGCTGGAAACATGATGCATGATGGTGTGGCTGTGTAGGGTAGAAGTAATCTTAAAGGGTCCTAGTGGGTTGATCTCCGTGTTCACTAATTTCTTCAGGATTAGATGGATTGTCAAATAAAGGATTTAAAAAGTTTGATTCTGACTCTAGCATAGGCTTACAAGCAAATCTACTTAAGGCGTCTCTATATTTGTGCATGCAAGGTAACAAAATAATAAAAAATACTATAAAAAGAAAGAAGGGAAAAAGAAAGAAAGAAAATAACACAGCAAGCTAAAGAAGGAACAAAGTTACCACCTTTACCAACTGCTGAAAAGAAAAACTATCTAGCAATTCTTCTGCCCTCTCCTCGGCAATGGCGCCAAAATTTGATTACGCCCAAAGAATAACACGGTAGTTGTAGCACAGTTTTGGGGTGTCAATTCAACAGAGAGACAAATTTAAAGAATAGTAGAAGGAACAAATAAACTAAAGAAAAATATTAAATTATTAATGGAGAACAAAGATTAAATTTTAAATGCAAATTAACGTGAAGCAAAGTGACTAACGGAGAAAGTACTCAAATTTGACAAACAGTAAAGCGTCGGGAATCTCTTGCACAAATCTGGTATTTTAATTATTCTTAATTCATTGAATAACTCAATTGGGAACTCAATTCCCAAAATTCCCAATCGGAAGGTGTAGATTTATAAACCAAGATTAAACCAAATGTAACCCTTTGAAAAATCATTCACCACTTTTAAAATACGTAAATTATTATCACTATTGACAAAATCCAATGACAACACTATACTCAGGAAGCAATCCTGCAGCAAAGAATTAAATCAATATAGATAAATAATTTATCCAAACATAATCAAAGAGCAAATCCATTCAATAGAGAAAACATGACTGAATCCATAAACAGAATAAATTATACGATTATTCGGAGAAGAAAACATCACCAATGAATTGAGAATGATAAAACAAAAGAGTTTTGGTAATTGAAAATCAAATACATAAATTAAAAAATAATAAAAAATACCATCCACTGTGTAAGTTCATCCCTAGCCCTACTTGAGAATTTAGTTACCCATAAATATAATGGACAACAAAAATCTCAAAGAAAAAATTAGAGCAAACATTAAAGTGCTAAATATTAAACTTTAAAACTTAAAAGAAATAAATTAAAACTAATAATACATAGATAGAGAAATTCCACTCGCAGCTGCTGTGCGGAGCTCCCCCCGATTGGTAACAAAATCCTCCAGATTGCACCATTTGCTAGCAAAGCCTTCGAGACTGCACACCCCTTTGATGAAGTGAAATGAGGCTTTTATAAGGGAACTCCATAAGTGCAATGTGTTTCCAATCCAATGTGGTATGTGGGATTTATGCCTTCACATGCCCTTCAAAATTTTTGCCCACGCTGAAATCATTCACAACTTGACATTTGTCTACTAAAACTGCCATAACTTTCTTTAGAAAAATCATATTTATGAGCCCTCAAATTCTCTAGAAAATAGATATCTGGATCTTTCCAAGCATATATAGCTTATCTCCTTTTTCTTCCTGAATCATTACAGTTTAATCCGCAAAAGTCACTTCTGCCACTCTGAAATCACGCACAGCCTGACTTTTATCTACTAAAACTGCCATAACTTTCTCTAGAAAAATCATATTTATGAGCCATAAAATTCTCCAAAAAATAGACATCTAGATCTTTCCAAGCATATATGGCTCATCTCTTGGTTCTTCCTGAATCAATATAGTATAATCCGTAAAAATGACTGATATGTACGGGCAATTATGGCAATTTAGTGAAACTCCTTTCCAAGTGCTTGTAAACCTGTAAAACAACGAAAAAAACAACTCAAAGTAACAAATTCCTAAGCTAAACATATAAATAAATACTTGAGCACTGTTGCGCTCGATCACAACAGCAGATTCTAGCTTTTTCATTTTTTTCACATTAAATTCCCAATTTCCTTTGCAATCCTATAAAACATTAAAAATCATAGAACTAGCACAAAATATCATATTAGGACACAACTAAAGAATTAACAAATGTAAATTAAGGGGCCAAAATATGCAATAGTTGGCACTCATCAGGAGTTCAGATGCCTCATTGGTCAAGGGCTTCGCTGAGGCGATGGAGACGAAGAGGGTGAGTCTATTCTCAAAGTTTAGCGGTTGGGCCTGCTACCATTTGAGTGAGTTCCATGAACTGCTCTTATGTGACTGGTGCTGTCGGGTTTGACGTGATTGGTGCTTTTGGATTTTCCTAAGCATTGGAGTCCGACAGATTTGATTGGGAACTGCTCGTGCCTGGTTCGCCCATTGGACGGATCATTGGGGTTCTGGTCAAAGGTGACATGCTCTTGAATGACAGGAAGTCTTGATCGAAGAGCTGAGTGCGGCTAGAGGCCTAGATAGTGACCGTTGTGGAACCAATGACATTTTTGGCAAGATTTTTGGACTGTATCGTGATAGATGAGTTCTTTTCTTCTAGAAGTTTTGAGATTCTCATAGACAACGTCAATTTGTTGATGCTAAAAATCTACCAAGTACGTGAACAGTCGGAATATGAAACATGTGCACACAAAGATGAAAGAAAAACCTAAAAGTCGTCGAAGGACCAGATGGGTTATGTCGCGTGAGGACCGAAGGGGTTGTGCCTCCAAGGGGACTCTTCGATACCTAAGTTAGTATAAGGATTTTGATAATAAGGAAGCTAGAGAATTTAGAGTGAATATTGAGTGAGTACTTTTGATAGTGAAAGCCTCTTATGTAGTGTATCGGCGCATAGTCTAATTAGGAAAGTGATTGAGTATTATAATAGGACCAGAATTTTCATAAGCTAGAATATTCTGATAAGATTGAGTTATCCATAAGTTAGAGTGTTATAGTAGAATTAGGGTTCTAATGTGAAATTAATGTTATGCCCTTTGTCATGTGTAACCGTTCGATTGATTGTTCTGTTCTATTTATGAAATTATATTTTCGTCATTTGGAAGTTGTCACATGTCGTTATGTCATTGGATGAAAAATTTTCCCCTACATTAGGTGTGATCAAATTAAGAAAAATATCATGTGAATTTCATTAGTATCATCCAAATGTGTAAAATATCATTATGGGCATACCTTAATTACACATCATCTTTCTCCTAATAGTAATAAAAAGTAAATTAACATTATTTTTTTCTCAATTTGATCACACTTATCTCTGCAAATATTTTTACAAAGAAATATTAAATATAATAGTTACATTATTAATTCAAACACACATATATATATATATATATATATATATATATATATATATAAAATTATATGTATGTAGATATATTTTAAAAACATATATTTTCAAGCATATAAACATACACATACACATACACATAATTACAAGATTTATATCATATCACCGCTATTTTGGGTGCATTCCATGGGCGGCTGGCGTCAAGAGATTGCTATATGTATGTGTGTATAATATATAATTTATTGAAGATAATTTTGGTAAGAAATAAATATGTAGTGAAAAATAATGCTATTTTAAAAGAGTGCTCATTTAATGCAAACATGTATTAAATAGTTAGTTATCTTCTAACTAATTCATTTATTAGTTCTTAACTTATATATTTAGGGTACGTTTAAAAGAAAATATTTAAAGGCTCTTTTATTTTTGAGGAAGTAAAAAGTCTTGTTAATAGCTTTTGCCATATTGATTTAATAATAAATGTCATAGTATTGATGTAATACATTGAATTAATATAACATATTTAAATTATAAAGTGGTCTATTAAATTATTTATTTTAAAAAAATTATATCATATTTATGTTATTAAACGAATGTATTACAAAATAGAATTTTTCCTTTAAATAGGGTTTTTATAATCTTAATTATTTAAATAGAGTTCTTTTAATTTTGTTTTTTTAAAATAAAGTGTTTTTTTTTCTCACATCAGCAAATGAAAGAGGAATAAATTACATCAATAGTTCCAACTATTGATTAGAATTAAAATTAAATTTCATAAATTACCTCTTCCTAAATTTCATAATTACCTTTTTCCATAACCATTGCCTTAGTCTTATGGTTTCAAAGTTGCTTTTGTTTCCTTGATGAAATTTTCTGCCTTGATTCATTGGCCCAGATTTGATTTTTCTGCCCCCTTTCAGATATTAAAAGAGATAAGTATATTATCTCGTTTCCAATATGAGTGTGAGGCTTGCTAATAATTATAATTATGTAGGGATAAATCTCGTCAGAAGCAAAAAAATAATACAGGAAAACAATGACGTGCTGCCCAAAGAATTGAAGATTTGAAGATGAAAAGGAGTTGGCACAGGAATACCGTCTACTTAAAAAGCTGAAAAAGGGCGCCATTGATGAGAATGAATTTGATAAGTTAACAGGAACTGAAGAGTTACTTTGAACTGAAAGATGTGCAGGTTCTTCTCCATATTAGGTTTTGAAAGGCAACAATTAATTCTAACCAATAAATTACATTTATCATGAGATGTAATTCAAATTATGGGTGAGAAGACCTTTTTTATTTAAATTATCTTAGAAAAAATTATGATTTTAATTTAATGGTTTGTTAGTAGAAATACCTAATTCACTAATTCAATCATGATTGTTTTTTATTTTGATTTTGATGGATGAGAAAAGCCCAACAAACTTTCTACTTTTATTACCAGATTAAACGTCAAATGGAGAATATAAAGAGATGCTAAGGTGTGATTTATCTTAACAGCTTCATGCATTCTTAATTTATATATTATAAATTGTTGTGAAATGATTTGTTTCATTTTGAATTACTAAATAGGTGGAAAGGATTTGTTGTTTGTTAATCAGAATACTTGTACAAATTAAATTTGGGATTGGTGTGCTCTTTATGCTCTAGTTGATATTTAAGTTACATTTTTTAATATACTATTTCTGGTTAAAAAAGTCAAAAGGAAAAATAATTTATGAAAAATGTTTGATAGTGATTCTTACATATATTTTTTTTATTATACCTAAACAATTTTAATCTTGTTGTCAATTTAAGATTTTTATTTTCAAAGGGGTGCGGCTAAAAGAAGGAGATGAGGTTAATAAATAAGGGTTACACATATAGGTATTTTAGGGATTAATTGTACCTCTTATCAAATTATAAAGATTATTGATGTAATTTATTATTTTTTTATTTGATAATGTGGAAAAGTATCTTATTAAAAAAAATTTAAAAACCTCATTTAAGGAATTAAAATTTATAAAAACCCTATTTAGAGAAAAAAAAAAAAAAAAAACTCCAACAAAGAATCTTAACTGCATTTTGCAGATGCTCCAAATTCAATAATTATAGGTTTAAATTATATGTAGTAAAATTAGTATAACCTACTGATTTAATAATATATATTTTATAATAGATTTTATAACATACTTGAATTATAAAGTTATCATCTTATTAAATTCTTTATTTAAAAATATTATTATCTATATTATTAATAAAATTAAAATATTTTTTTGTATTATCAAATTTAAAATTATAATTTTAAAATGATGAAATTGTCGTACAATTATTAATTTTTCGTGTTATCATATGTAAAATCGTACGTGGACACAATTTACCCCTTTCCACCCTCACTCTCACACACCTCACGTCTCCTCCTAACCCAGTCTCCCACGTTCTCTCAACCTCATGCTCTGTACCAAATCTCTCCTTCTTCATGATCTCTACCCACACCTACGTTTCCCACGTTCTCTCTACCTCTGTAAGAATCAAATTATGTTTCGGATCTGCTTCAGAACGTTGCCACCGACGATCGACTGTTTCTTGGTCTCTCTGGTCTAGCCACTGATGCCCAGACACTGTAATTTCTTCTTTCTAGCTTCTGGTTTATTTTTAAATTCTTCTTCTCCAAGTGTTTGATATTTTGTGTTTATCAGTTGTTTCTTGGTCTCTCTGTTTCGGATATGCTTCAAAACATCGCCACCGTTTCTTGATCTCTTTGGTCTAGCCACTGATGCCCAGCCACTGTAATTTCTTCTTTCTAGCTTCTAGTTTATTTTCTAATTCTTCTTCTCTAGCTGTTTGATATTTTGTGTTGTTATTTGCAAAGGACTAAAGTTGGCTCCACTTCTTCAGATAATTTTTTTCTCTTTTGTTTTACCTTTGTTTTTCCAATTTTTTTCCCTTTTGTTTTATTTTTTCCCTAATTTTTTTCTCTTTTGTTTTACCTTTTTTTTTTTTTTTCTTGTTCTAGTTTATTTTCCAATTTTTCTTCCTCCAGGTGTTTGATATTTTGTATTCTACTAAAGTTGGCTTCAACTTCTTCAGGTAAATTTTTTCTCTTTTGTTTTACTTTTTTTTTTCCAATTTTATTTTTTCACTTTCGTTTTACTTTTTTTCTTATTCTGGTTTATTTTCAAATTCTTCTTCTCTAGGTGTTTGATATTTTGTGTAGGATTAAAGTTGGCTTCGAGTTCTTGAGGTAATTTTATTTTTCTTTTTTGTTTTTATCTTTTTTTCCAATTTTTTTTCCTCTTTCGTTTTACCTTCATTTTTTTCAATTTTAGTTTTTCTCTTAGCCAAATACTAAAATAGGTAATAATGATTTCATTAATTTGAGAATTTCACGTCTGCTTTATATTTTCCCTGTTGAGCTACATGGTTAATACATGTGAGCTTTATAGCCCTTAAATTTTCTGGTGAGCTACATGGTTAATACATGATTAGGTAAAACTTCATGTATGTTTCAAATAATTTCAATTTCGTTTAGCTTCCCAGATTATGTTTCTATCTTTTTGCTCATTGATAAGATCCATAAAAGCCCCCACCAATAAGCCAATGACACATGAAACCACTCCCCACAAATAAGCCAATACACGTGGAACCACTCCCCACAAATAAGCCAATAACACGTGGAACCACTCCCCACCAATAAGCATAGGACATGTGGAACCACCCCCACCCTATAGCCAGAGAACACGTGGAGTGGGCAGGTAACGCAACTGTCGAGACGAAGCGTGATTAAAGGGATTGAGCCTCGTCTGAACATGAGATTGAGATCTCTCAGCAGAAAAGCAGGATCTCAGGGATTTCACCATCCCGGTCACGTGATCGGCCTGCCTCATGAACCCTATAAAAGGTCCAAAGGAACATGAGAAGATATCAGGTTCAACTTTCATAATCCTTCATAAAAGATTCAGATTATAACCTTTCCCTTTCTCAAAATCCCACACTGACAAGAATGTCGGAGTGTCCTCGGAGGCATCACCCACGTTCTCCTTCGATGACACTTTTAGTTTACCTGTCTTCTTGTGCAGATCCACCAGCCTCCAGCTCAGCAAATTATTTCGGGCATCAATAGATTAGTGCCGTCCGTGGGAAACAATCAATCTCTCGTTGAACAGTAAGAGCGAAGAAGCATAAAGAACTCATTTGTTATCATGCCACCCAAAAACACCACAAAAAAAAGTAACAAGGGAGCAGCCGCAGCGTGCTCCGCACCCATTCGGATCCACACCCACAATCAATAATTCAGGTCGAGGTTCCCCACAATATTTGAACACATGACCCCTGGGTTGGACTGATGAGCCCCCCTCAGAGAGCAGCGCCCTCACCACTCGGGGACGGATTCCCTCAACCTCGGGAGGGTGACCATGGATCATCCGACCGCCTCGATAACCCAGGTCCAATTCCAAGAGCTTTTTCGGTTAATAACCGACCTAGCCGTCGAAGTCCGGAAGGGAAGCCGACAGCCCTCACCTCTTCCCTCTCACCAAACTCCTGGGCAAACTGAATCCTCCAGCAGTGAGCTCCCAGTTGACAGCTTTTCCACTGCCAAACCTTCGCTACCTTGCATCGGTCGGTTTAAAAAAAGCTCCTCCTCCAAAAGCAACCCCAACCTAGATAGGCTGTAACAACCCATCCCGGGTTGGCCACCCCCGAGACAGTGTTGTCACATTTTGAAAATCCCAACACGACACATTTATGCAACAAGAAAAAAATAACACTAACAAAATTTTTTACATCAATCCTTAACCCTCAACAGGGGAGATACATCATTATGATATTAGCTTAAACTAGAAGTATTCAATTTGTATAAATAATCTTTTAATATTTAATCATTTCTATCTCATATAACTTGATAATAGCATTCTACTATCACTACACATATCATAAGTTTCATTTTCTATCAATCTCTTCTTCTTATATATTTGTTCACCTTAAGACCATCAATTATCTCATAATTACATCATTATGAGGTTCATAACATATAGTATACTATTTAGATAGTTCTTATCATATCATACTTTTTATGTTTCTTTCTCATTATAACTGTCTCTTTATGAGACTCATTCATCTATAAATAAATTTACAATAACAAACAACACTTCAACATTTCAGTAATACAATTAATATTTAAAACAGATGCAATGCATGAGTTATTATTAGGGAACGTCTTCCCACATGTTGACATATTTTATCTTAGACCGGTTCCTTCCCAGTTCTTTTATTTCCAGCATATACCGGCTGTCACGGTTTTCATTTATTTTCAGTATATACCGGATGTCATGGTTTTTCATTTAGACCAGCCCTCTCCCGGTTCTTTTATTTCATGCATATGCACATGAACAATGATATGAAATACGCATATGAACAATAATATAAAAATAAGCATGTATTCAGACATTTAATTTAACTATCCAGCTTTTTTCAAATTATTATTTGATCAATTTCACTAATTTCTTCTCCTCATATATCACATCAATTTAGCAACCATGGCTCGTCAAGATCTTAGTCACTAATCAACTCCATCCACCATCTTTGCCTCAAATTCAACTCTCTCTGGGTAGGTAAGTATGTTAAACTCTTATGATCAATAAATATCTCACAAGTAGCTCCATACAGATGATGTCTCCAATCTTTAAAGTAATCACTATAACAGCCAACTCTAAGCTATGGGTAGGATAATTTCTCTCATAATTCATGAATTGCCTAGAGTACATGCCATTACCTTTTCATGTTGCATCACCACACATCCCAACTCTTGATGGGATGCATCACTATACACCACAAATTCTTCACCACCAAAAGGAAGTACCAATACTGGAGCTGTAGTTAATTTCTCATTTAGTAATTGGAAACTTTTCTCAAACTCCCCAAGAAAGTTATTTCATTCTGCCAAAATTTGCATTTAGGGAAATTATAGCATAAAATCTCTCTCCTTAAAATCTCCAACACAATTTCTAAATATTTTACATGCTCTTCCTTAGTCTTAGAATACGCCAATATGTCATCAATGAACACAACTACAAAACAATCAAGAAATAGTTTAAACATTTTATTTCATTCAATCTAAATGACATCACAAGAAGCTTATGACCATAATATGTCCTAAAAGAAGTCTTAGGCACGTCTTCCTTCTCTATTCTTAATTAATGATAACCTGATCTCAGGTTTATTTTTGCAAGTACTCTTTCTCCATACAACTTCTCAAATAAATCAACTATCTTAGGTAAAGGATATTTGTTCTTAATGGTCATCTTATTCAATTATTTGTAGTCTATACACAATCTCATCGTTTCATCTTTCTTTCTCACAAACACTATGTGGGCTCCTCATGGCGATGTACTAAATCGAACAAATTGTTTATCTAACAACTCTTGAACTTTCAACTCTCTTGACCCAGTGGGTGTCACTCTGTAGAGTGCTATTAGATATATGTGATGAACATAGTATCACATCAATAGAGAATTTAGTCTCCCTACGGGGAGGTAACCTAGACAACTCATCAAGAAATACATCAGAAAAATCAGTCATTACTAAGATTTATTCTAACTTCCAATTTTCCTTTTTAGAATCCACTATGTATGCCAAATACTCCTCACAATCCTTCTTCAATCATCCACTAGTGGTCTAAGATAATTTGAGAGTATCTTATGTTCTCCTTGAAAGTTAAACTTCTCATTTCCATATCTTAAACACTATATTCTTTATGGAACAATCAACCAAAACATAATACATCGATAACTAATTCTTTGTCAAAATCGAATGAAGATCTATCATTTTCAAAGGTAATCAATCACCTTAAAATTCTTTATCATTGATACAAATCACACAACCTTTGTAAACATTTATGATTATCACTCTATCTCTAGTGAGAACTTTAACAATAATATTATGCACAAAGGACTAATACATGCATCAATAGACTTCATATGAATACTATATGCAAAAGAATGGGTTTCACCAAGATCAACCAACATTTATATGTTCACCTTTTCTATATACAAAGCACTTCAAATTAGGACAATTCTTGGATAAATATCTTATCTGAATACATCTATAACAAACTTCTGTATCTCAATCATACATCAAATTACCACTTCCCTTGGTGGCATACTTACTTCCTCTGCCATGACTCCAGGTTCTCATAACATGTCTCCCAAATCTGAGGGTCCCATCGATATAACTCGGAGCTACAAAAGCAATAGATCTTGCTTGCCTCTGAATCCGTACTACAGTTCCCTGTGACAAGAAATGCCTCATCTGGGTGGTCTCCCACCCTACACACTCATACTAGTACCACTTATGGGTTCCTCAATTCTAGACCTCTTCCGCCAATTCCTCCTACCTCTAATTTCTATCATATCCTTCTCAATCTGAAGTATTATATTCGCCAATATAACATAATTTATATGCCTCGTGTAAGATAGTTTTAATCAAATCTTAAAACATAGTTTATCTTTGAACCTCTTACAGTCTTTCTCCTCTAGGTCTACCATTTCTAGTACAACCATTGACAAGACCACAAATCTGCTATCATATTGAGCCGCAATCAACACATTTGCCTCAAATAAATAAAATATCTATCATATTGGGCTCTAAAGGTCTAAGGAAAATATTATCAAGGAAAACCTCCATAAACCTATTCTAGGTTAAGGGTCTATCAATATTTGCACTTAACCTGGGAATAATATCCTCCTACCGTTCCAAAATTTCTCCTTCTAACTCAAACGAAGGAAAGGAAACCATCTGCCTATTAGTTACTGGTAAAATACCAAATAATCTCTCTGCATGTTTCTCCCAAAACTCAGGCCTAAAAGGATTCATAGATCCTTTAAACAACAAGGCATTCGACTTAATATATCTAACAAAACAATCTCTTTACATCTTGTGCATAAACTCACTTTTCCCTTTTGAGCATTTACCATTACTGGATTTACAACAACCTCAGGCACTGCTCTAGCCCGTTCATCAAGTCTATGCTATAGGCTATCAACTCTATCATCTGTTACATTCATTTGCTCAAGAGCATGTGTAAGGGCTTATTTTAGCTCATCTCTTTCAACTTCAGATTCTCTCACACCTTTACTAATATCAATTATACTGTCATCACATTCCCTTATAAGAACCACAGATTCAAACTCAACCTTGACTTGTCAAAATATTGGGGGCCTACCACACCCTCTCAAATCAACAACTCTAACTCTAGCTCTAGCACATCCATGTGTCATCCTCAGACTGTTAAAATATAATTTATTTTAATCTTCCACTTTCTTACTTTTTATGCAGTCTGCAGAATCATAAAACCTAATGCTCTGATACCAAAATTATAACAACCCATCCCAGATTGGCCACCTCCGAGACGGTGTTGTCACAATTTGAAAATCCTAGCACAACACATATATGCAACAAGAAAAAAAATAACACCAACATAAATTTTTACATCAATCCTCAACCCTCAACTGGGGAGATACATCATTCTGATCTTGACTTAAACATTATATACAACGAAATATGCATGAATATTTACAAATAAATTTTTATTTTATTTTCTCACTAGTCTAAGGATGTGGACACATACGTGGCTTACAGAAAATGATTTTATCTGAACCTTAACTCACCAAACTATCTGTTCTGCCTACTACCTGAAATCATTGTACAATGAGGGATGAGCTTCATAAGCTCAGTGAATTAAATTTACTAGAAGTATTCAATTTGTATAAATAGTCTTTTAATATTTTATCATTTATATCTCATATAACTTGATAACAACATTCTACTATCACTACACATATCATAAGCTTCATTATCTATCAATCTCTTCTTCGTATATATTTGTTCACCTTAAGAGCATCAATTATCTCATAATTACCTCGTTATGAAGGTCACAGCATATAGCCTACCATTTAGATAGTTCTTATCATATAATACTTTTTATGTTTCTTTCTCACCATAACTATCTCTCTGTGAGACTCATTCATCTATAAATAAATTTACAATAACAAACAACACTTCAACATTTCAGTAATACAATCAATATTTAAAACAGATGCAATGCATGAATTATTATTAGGGAACGTCTTCCCACTTGTCGACATATTTTTATCTTAAACCGGCCCCCTTCCAATTCTTTTATTTTCAGCATATACCGGCTGTCACGGTTTTCATTTATTTCCAGCATATATCAGCTGTCACAGTTTTTTCATTTTGACCAACCCCTTCTCGGTTCTTTTATTTCATGCATATGCACATGAACAATGATATGAAATATGCATATGAACAATAATATAAAAATAAGTATGTATTCAGACATTTAATTTAGCTATCTAGCTTTTTCTCAATTTATTATTTGATCAATTTCATTAATTTATTCTCCTCATATATCACATAAATTTATCAACCATGGCTCGTCAAGATCCATTAAATTTTCCTTCCTCATAAATCATATCAAATCATCAACCATGACTAATCAAGAATTTCCCTTATTGCCTTTATTATTAAATCGACTCATTATTCCAATAATATTATTTCTCATAAAATAATTCTCTACACATCCACTATTCTTATCATACCTATCAACCAACTTACATCTACCACTAAATCATACGTTGATGGTTTATTCTAATATTATCACTATATATTTCATATTTATCTTGATTACTTTAAGTAAATCTAACTCACCACGTAACACTTAGAGCTACTCGTGGATCACCTTCTTGCCTTTCCTGCTCCTCTCAGCAATTTCCTCCAGTTGCTAATCGTCAACACCTGAAATAATATTTATATTATATTTTTAATTTATTTTTCAATTCTTCAATAATTGACACCCTTTGAAAATTTTCACTTTGAATTTCGGGAAATTTCGTGTATGCTAAATTTCAAAAATAAACTTCATGTTATTACCTTCTATTTTTCTTAGAGCTTCCCGTGACTCTCTATAAAATTCTCCTGTAAATTCTTCAAAATTTTACTCTTTCAACATTTCTTTCGATCCCCAAGTGTTTAGATAAAGAGAGTAATTTGAATTGCAGTTGAAGGAAAACCAAACCGGATTTGGTAAGGAATAAAAAATATAATCTCAAATTATATATACGTATAAACCTTCTCAGCACCCCCCACCCCTTTGTTTGCCATGCACAACCACTCGTTGCCACGTTTTTTTTAAGAATTATTTTATTCAATACGAAATCCTTCACACGTGTGTGTGTGTGTGTGTGTATATTATTTTAATTTCATGTAATATTTATTAATTTACTTTTTTACCCATACGTTCAGAACACAAGTATTACAATTCTACCCACTCTATAAAAAATTTCGTCCTCGAAATTTCTTTGCATAATCAAGAAAGAAATTGTGAATAATATTTATTCATACTCACACTTTCATGTAATCTCTTCAACATCTTTATTCCGCCACAGACTTGAACTAATTAAATTATTTTATTATACAAGATTTGTTCTTTTTTGTCTAAAATTCTCACTGGTACTTGTATAAAAGTCGAATCTTTCTAAATTTTTACAACTTGACTCGAAATATTATGAGATTTATCAAGTAAGTGCTTTCGCAAAAGTGAAATGTGGAATACGTTATCTTTAACTCTGGAGGCAAATCCAGGCTATTCACAACTAGCCCAACTTTCTGAATAACCTCATAGGGTCCCACTTACCTAGGTTCAACTTTCATTTCTTTTTGATCCTCAACACAAATTTTCATGGAGATATTTTCAAATACACCAATCACCTACTTGAAACTCAAGAGGTATTCTTCTATTTTCAGCATAGTTATTCAGTCTACTCAGTGCTGCTTTACGATTCTTTCTAACCAGTTTGATTATCTCAGTTGTTAACTCAATAATTGCTGGACCAAATATATTTTTATCTCCCACTTTTTCCCAATATACTGGAGTTCTTCACCTTCTACCCCTCTGTTGAGAATGAAAAGCAATATTAAATTGTAACTACGTACTAGTGACTTTCTAAAAGCCTCTCCAAAACCAAGATGTAACTCTAGCATCTCTATTTGAAACTATGCTTAATAGTATTCCATACACCTCACAATCTTAGCTAAATATAGTTTAGTCAACTTTTTAGGATTCTAATTAGTCTTAATTGGAAGAAATTTGGAATGACTTAAAAAGTCTACTATCACTTACACTGTATCGTGACCTCTCTGAGTATGGGAAAATCTATAAAAAAAATTTCACATTCACAATTTTCTATGGTCATTCAAGCACAGAAAGAGGCTGTAGTAGGCCTCTCGAATGTTTATTCTCTAACTTCACTTACTGACAAACTAACATCTAGAAATATATTCAGCTATATCCCTCATTAATCAAGACCACCAGAAATTTTGTCTCAACCCTCTATACATCTTATTATTACTCGGGTGCATCAAATATACATCATCATTTACCTCTCTCAATATCTTCTTTCTCAACTCCGCGTCATTGGAAACACAAATCCTATGTTCCAGTACTAAAATACTCTCATTTCAAATTTTGAACTCATATTGTTTTCTAGTAAGCACTTAATGCTTAGTTTTTTCTATCTCTTTAACTCTCCCTTGCATCTCTAACAAGCATTTTACTATGGATGATTGTACAACCATATTTGTTAACAATGATCCTCTATCACTGATATTCAACTTCATTCTTATCTCTCTAAATCTATCATCAATTACACATCATGACTTTCAATAGCAGACAATCTTCTTGTAGATTGTCTACTCAATGCATCAGCAACCACCTTCACCTTTTTCTAGATGATAAGGAATTGTACAATCATAGTCACTAATCAACTCCATCCACCATCTTTGCCTCAAATTCAACTCTCTCTGGGTAGGTAAGTATGTTAAACTCTTATGATCAATGAATATCTCACAAGTGGCTCCATACAGATGATGTCTCCAATCTTTAAAGTAATCACTATGACAGCCAACTCTAAGCTATGGGTAGGGTAATTTCTCTCATAATTCCTCAATTGCCTAGAGCACATGCCATTACCTTTTCATGTTGCATCAACACACATCCCAAATCTTAATGGGATGCATCACTATACACCACAAATTCTTCATCACCATAAGGAAGCACTAATACTAGAGCTGTAGTTAATTTCTCCTTTAGTAATTGGAAACTTGTCTCACACTCCCCAAGAAAGTTATTTAATTCAGTTAAAATTTACATTTAGGGAAATTATAGCATAAAATATCTCTCCTCAAAATCTCCAACACAATTTCTAAATATTTTACATGCTCTTCCTTAATCTTAGAATACGCCAATATGTCATCAATGAACACAACCACAAAACTATCAAGAAATAGTTTTAACATTTTATTCATCAAGTCCATGAATATTTCTTGAATATTAATCAATCCAAATGACATCACAAGAAGCTTATGACCATAACGTGTCCTAAAAGTAGTCTTAGGCACGTCTCTCTTCTTTATCCTCAATTGATTATAACCTGATCTCAGGTCTATTTTTGCAAATATCCTTGCTCCACAACTTCTCAAATAAATTATCTATCCAAGGTAAAAGATATTTGTTCTTAGTGGTTATCTTATTCAATTATCTGTAGTCTATACACAATCTCATCGTTTCATCTTTCTTTCTCACAAACACTACGTGGGCTCCTCATGGCGATGCACTAAATGGAATAAATTGTTTATCTAAGAACTCTTGAACTTTCAACTCTCTTAAGCCAGTGGGTGTTATTAGATATATGTGATGAACCTGGTATCACATCAATAGAGAATTTAATCTCCCTATGGGGAGGCAACCTAGATAACTCATCAAGAAATACATCAGAAAAATCAGTCACTACTAAGATTTCTTCTAACTTTCTATTTTCCTTTTTAGAATCCATTATGTATGCCAAATATTCCTCACAATCCTTCTTCAATCATCCACTAGTGTTCTAAGATAATTCGAGAGTATCTTAGGTTCTTCTTGAAAGTTAAACTCCTCATGTCCATATCTTGAATACTACATTCTTTCTAGAATAATCGACCCAAACATAATACGTCGATAACTAATTCTTTGTCAAAATCGAATGAAGATCTATCATATTTAAAGGTAATCAATCAACTTAAAATTCTTTATCATTGATACAAATCACACAACCTTTGTAAACATTTATGATTATCACTCTATCTCTAGTGAGAACTTTAACAATAATATTATGTACAAATGACTAATACATGCATCAATAGACTTCATATGAATACTATATGCAAAAGAATGGGTTGCACCAAGATCAACCAACATTTATATGTCCACTTTTTCTATATACAAAGCACTTCAAATTAGGACAATTCTTGGATAAATATCTTATCTGAATACATCTATAACAAACTTCTGTCTCTTAATCATATATTAGATTACCACTTCCCTTAGTGGCATACTTACTTCCTCTGTCATGACTCCTAGTTCTCATAACATGTCTCCCAAATCTAAGAGTCTCATCGATATTACTCGGAGCTATAAAAGCAACAGATCCTGCTTGCCTCTAACTCTGTACTACAGTTCCCTTTGACAAGGAACGCCTCATCTGGGTGGTCTCCCACCATGCACACTCATACTGGTACCACTTTTGGGTTCCTAAATTCTAGACCTCTTCCGCCAATTCCTCCTACCTCTAATTTCTATCATATCCTTCTCAATCTGAAGTATTATATTCGCCAACGTAACATAATTTATATACCTCATGCAAGATAGTTTTGATCAAATCTTAAAACATAGTTTATCTTTGAACCTCTTACAGTCCTTCTCCTCTAGGTCTACCATTTCTAGTACCACCATTGACAAGACCACAAATCTGCTATCATATTGAGCCGCAATCAACACATTTGCCTCAAATAAATAAAATATCTATCTTATTGGGCTCTAAAGGTCTAAGGAAAATATTATCAAGGAAAACCTCCGTAAACCTATTCTAGGTTAAGGGTCTATCAATATTTGCACTTACCTTGGGAAGAATATCCTCCCACCGTTCCAAAATTTCTCCTTCTAACTCAAACGAAGCAAAGGAAATCATCTGCCTATTAGTTACTGGTAAAATACCAAATAATCTCTCTGCTTGTTTCTCCCAAAACTCAGGCCTAAAAGGATTCATAGATCCTTTAAACAACAAGGCATTCGACTTAATATATCTAACAAAACAATATCTTAACATCTTGTGCATAAACTCACTTTTCCCTTTTGAATATTTGCCATTACTGGATTTAAAACAACCTCAGGCACTACTCTAGCCTTTTCATCAAGTCTATGCTATAGGCCATCAACTCTATCATCTGCTACATTTATTTGCTCAAGAGCATGTGTAAGGGCTTATTTTAGCTCATTTCTTTCAACTTCAGATTCCCTCACACCTTTACTAATATCAATTATACTGTCAACACATTCCCTTCTAAGAACCACAGATTCAGACTCAACCTCGACTTGTCAAAATATTAGGGGCCTACCACGCCCTCTCAAATCAACAATTCTAACTCTAGCTCTAGTACGTCCACGTGTCATCCTCAGACTAATAAAATATAATTTATTTTAATCTTCCACTTTCTTGCTTTTTATGCAGTCTACAGAATCATAAAACCTAATGCTCTGATACAAAATTTTGTAACGACCCATCCTAGGTTGGCCATCTCCGAGACGGCGTTGTCACATTTTGAAAATCCTAGCACGACACATATATGCAACAAGAAAAAAAATAACACCAACATAAATTTTTACATCAATCCTCAACCCTCAATTGGGAGATAGATCATTCTGATCTTGACTTAAACATTATATACAACGAAATATGCATGAATATTTACAAATAAATTTTTATTTTGTTTTCTCATTAGTCTGAGGATGCGGACATGTACGTGGCTTACAGAAAATGATTTCGTCTGAACCTCAACTCACCAAACTATCTGTTCTGCCTGCTAGCTGAAATCATTGTACAATGAGAGATGAGCTTCATAAGCTCAGTGAATTAAATTTACTAGAAGTATTCAATTTGTATAAATAGTCTTTTAATATTTAATAATTTCTATCTCATATAACTTGATAATAGCATTCTGCTATCACTACACATATCTTAAGTTCCATTCTTTATCAATCTATTTTTCTTATATATTTGTTCATCTTATGACCATCAATTATCTCATAATTACCCCGTTATGAGGTTCACAACATATAGTCTACCATTTAGACAGTTCTTATCATATCATACTTCTATGTTTCTTTCTCACCATAACTATTTCTCTGTGAGACTCATTCATCTATAAATAAATTTATAATAACAAACAACACTTCACTATTTCAGTAATACAATCAATATTTAAAACATATATAATGCATGAATTATTATTAGGGAATATCTTCCCACATGTCGACATGTTTTTATCTTAGACCGACCCCCTCCCGGTTCTTTTATTTCCAACGTATACCGGCTGTCACGGTTTTTAATTTAGACTGGCCCTCTCCCGGTTATTTTATTGCATGCATATGCAGATGAACAATGATATGAAATATGCATATGAACAATAATATAAAAACAAGCATGTTTTTAGACATTTAATTTAGCTATCCAGCTTTTTCTCAAATTATTATTTGATCAATTTCACTAATTTCTTCTCCTTATATATCACATCAATTTATCAACCATAGCTCGTCAAGATCCACTAAATTTCATCTCCTCATAAATCATATCAAATCATCAACCATAACTCATCAAGAATTTCTCTTATCGCCTTTATTATTAAATGGACCTATTATTCCAATAATATTATTTCTCATAAAATAATTTTCTGCACATCCACTATTCCTATCATACCTATCAACCAACTTACATCTACCACCAAATCATAAGTTAATGATTTATTCTAATATTATCACTCTATATTTCATATTTATCTTGATTACTTTAAGTAAATCTAACTCACCACGTAGCACTTAGAGCTACCCGTGGATCACCTTTTTACTTTTCTTGATCCTCTCAGTAATTTCCCCCGGTTGCTGATCGTCAACACCTGACATAATATTTATATGGCAAGGCCACCTGCTACCACATTTTTTTCCTTTTCTCCACGCTAGAAGCGTCCAGTTTTTTTTTTTTTTTTTGCTTTCTATTTTCTTTGTAACTACGCCCCTACACGTCCATTTTTTTAAGAATTATTTTATTCAATACTAAATCCTTCACGTGTGTGTGTGTGTGTGTGTCTATATATATATATATATATATATATTATTTTAATTTCATGTCATATTTATCAAATTACTTCTTTACCCATATGATGAGTGCTTAAATATTCATATTTAAGCCCCTTAATTTACATTTGTTGAGTTCCTAGTCGTGTTATTTTATGCTATTTTATTTCTTTTGTGTTTTCCAAGGATATTGAAGAAAAAGGAGCATTATCAAGATTGGAAGCCAAACACTCACAAGAACTAGCAAATGCATAGTGTGATTGAGCACACCAGCACTCGTGCACAAAAGAAGAAGGCTCGAGCGCAACTTTGTGCTCGAGCGCACCAACATAAGATCGAGCGCACATGTGCAGTAAAACGGCAGAACCTATTTTGGAAAGTAGGGTTAGGGTTTTGTTTTTTGAGTTAGGGTTTCCAGATGTCTTTGAAACCTTATAAATAGGCCTGTAAACTCAAAAACTATATCTTCTTTTTAGTTTTAGCTTTTGGAGAAGTGATTTGGAGAGGAGAATTGACTACTCTTCTAGCCAGTATTTTTCGGGTTTCTTCTTTCCTTTATTTTATTTATGAAGATGTTTATCATCATAACCATGTGCAACTAACTTCTTAGTAGGGCTCAGTTGAAGCCCTAATTATACTTTTCCATATATGAGTATTGTTGCCTTTGCAATAGCTATATTATGATGCTTTAATTGATTAATGCTTGTTTTATTAAATTCCTCATATATGTTTGCCTTATCAACATATGCACGTGGTATGGATTAGTTAGTTAAATCAATTTAGATGACCGAGTCCTGGGTTTGACAATAGTAACAAAAGAAATCCACGCCAGATTCTTGGGTTAATCAACATGGGAAATCAAGAGTATATAACATGCCCTAAATCTTGTGTGTTTGTCGATTTTCACAAAACTTATGCTCTCTTAAAGAACAACTTAGTATACACCATTCTAAATCCTTTAAAAAAGAAAAGAGCTAGAGTATACACCATGCCTGACTCATGGCTTAGGGAAATCAATAGCTTAAGGAGTATACACTATGCCCTTAGGTTGACAACATTAGGTATTCATAGTATGGTTAGAGCATTGGCAAATTATTTATTAGGAAAATATAATTAGTGGTGGATATCAAAGCACTATGTTTTTATCATTATCAATTCAAACTCAATACTTATTTCTATCATTTTATATTACGAATTTAATTTTAAATTGAACTTTACCAATCCCTGTGGAGATGATCTTGCATTTTGCACACTATACTACTAAGTTGACCTTGTGCATTTGCAAGTAAAACTATTCAATTATTTGCTTATTAATTTAGGTAGATTTTGCACAACACCATACTTTAAAAACACAGGTATTACATAAGCGAATTGAAGAGATGGAAGAAAAAATCGATAAAGCCCTCAAACACCAAAGTCACAGTATCCTAGACGAGCTCAATGTCCAAGACATCACACAGAAGGTCCTCGAGACCCCATTTCCACCCAACTTCAGAATGCCACAAATCAAAGCGTATGATGGTTCGGCAGACAGTCTAAACCACTTACAGCGTTACAAAACAACCATGATGTTGCACCGACATTCCGACACAATCATGTGCTATGCCTTCTCCCTGACGCTTGAGAAAGCTGCCGGCAGGTGGTATTAACGCTTGAAGCCAGAAAGTATTGGCAATTTCATAGAGCTCAGTTTTGCCTTTGTCTGTCACTTTCTTAGTAGCAAGGGGCCAAAAAAACCTCTGAGAGCCTATTCAACATCGTCCAGCATCGAAGGGAGAGGCTCTGAGCCTACAAATGAAGATTCAACACAGCTGTTTTGGAGATCCTAAACCTTGACCCCAACGATCAAATGTTGGCACTCAAAAACGAACTAAGATCCGGGATCTTTAGCTCCAAACTCACCAGGCGTCCACCTAAAGATATGAATAACGCCTTGGCCCGAGCTGAAAAGTACATGTTAGCTAAGGACGACTAGGCTTTTCAAAGAGAAAGGGAATGAAAGACAGAGAAAAAGAGGAAAGACATTGACCCCCATAGATGGACAGCCAAAAGACCCTACCAAGAAAGTAAATACAAGCCCCAGACCCGGTTTGATAGTGTCACCCCCTCAACGCATCCAGAACCAACATCCTGATGTAACTTCAGAACAGGTTGGTCCTCTAGTGGCCCCCCAAACCAAACACTTCAGCGGAGACCAGAGTAAATGGTGCTGATTGCATAGGAACCACAGACATGACATCGAAGAGTGCCATAGTTTGAAGCTGCAAATTGAAGCCCTCATCAACTGAAGGCACCTAAAGGAGTTTACCAGATCCCGATAAAGGATGGCTCCCGACCAACTTAGGGGAAATCTCGGACGCCCCTCCCTTCCAGATCGAGAGCGTCAGGATCCTCGGAAAATCCCCAGACCTAGGAAAGGAGAACCCAACCAAAGGAACTAAGAGGTAGCAGCGACCAAAATTATTAAAACAATCTGTAGAGGCCCCGCCGTCGGAGGTAGCTCGGGACAGAGCTTAAAGGTACGCCAGAACTGTGGCCTACATTAGCAGCCCCCATAAACGAAGGAAGTCAAGCTTGGTAATCTCCTTCATGGATGAAGATGTAGGTGGGGTACAAACCCCGTACGACGATGCGGTAGCAAGTTCCCTCCTAGTGGCCAACCACGAAGCCCACAAACAGAGTAAGTCAAGCTTGGTAATCTCCTTCACGGATGAAGATGTAGGTGGGGTACAAACTTCGCACGACGATGCGGTAGCAAGTTCCCTCCTAGTGGCCAACCACGAAGTCAAACACATCTTGGTGGACAACAGGAGATCGACAGACATCTTGTTCTATGACGCTTTCCAATGAATACAGCTGAAATATGAATAATTAGAACCAGATCCCACCCTAGTATATGGTTTCGCGGGAACCTCGGTGTCCACAAAAGAAAGCATAGTCCTCTCTGTCACCGCAGGGACAGCACTGTAAACAGCCACCGTACAGACCACCTTTCTAGTTGTCAAGCAACCATCATCTTACAATATGATCCTTGACCGACCTACTCTTAACAAACTGAAGGCAGTTGTCTCCATTTACCCTCTAAAGATGAAGTTCCCCATCGACAAGGGAGTAGGAGTGGTCAGAGGGAACCAATAAACCTCCCGGTCTTGCTACTTGAGCGCTATCAAGGAAGAAAAAAAGACTGAGACCTTACCCCTCGAATTAGAGGACTTCAGGGACGAAGTGAGAACTCCAAGAGGGTGACCTGTGGAGGAGCTGACCACAATCCTCCTCGGTAAAGACCCCTCCCAGATAATTTAGACTGGAACCAATCTCCTGGAGGACAGTAGGGACGCTCTCATCTCTCTCCTCAGAAAGAACCAGGATTTGTTCGCGTGGTCCACGTTAGATATGCTCAGAATTGACCCCAAGACTATCAAACATAGATTGAACATAGACCCGGGGCATGGACATGTCATTAAGAAGAAGAAAACATTCGCCCTGGAACGACAAGCCCCTATCAAGTTAGAGATAGATATGTTGCTCGAGGTTGGCTTCATCTTGGAAGAAATTTACCCCAATTGGGTGTCAAATATGGTGATAGTCCGAAAAACCAATGGCAAATGGTGAATCCACTTCGCAAATTTAAACAAAGCTTGCCCAAAGGATAGCTTCTCTCTACTGCGGATCGATCAACTAGTGGACACTACTTCAGGGCATGAACTCCTCACTTTCATGGACGCGTATTCCTGGTATAACCAGATCTTTATACACGAACCCGATCAAAACAAAATCACCTTTGTCACAAGTCAAAGGTTGTACTATTACAGGGTCATACCCTTTGGACTTAAAAACGCCGGCGTGACTTATCAAATATTGGTGAACAAGATCTTCCAAGGGCAGATTGGGTGAACATGGAAGTCTACGTGGATGACATGTTAGTCAAAAGCACCGAAGCCAGAAACCATAACTCCGACTTAGGAGAGGCATTTGAAGTGTTATACAGACACAAAATGAGATTAAACCCAGCAAAGTGCACGTTCAGGGTAACTGAAGGAAAGTTCTTGGGCTTTATAGTCACTCAAAGAGGGATAGAAGCCAACTTAGAAAAAATAAATGATATTCTCAACATGACCCCCCTCTAGAATAGTGAAGGAAGTATAATGACTCACCGGGCGAATAGCGGCCTTGAACCGCTTCATATCTAAATCTACGAAAATGTGCCTCCACTTCTTCAGAGCCATCAGAAAGACAAAAGACTTTATTTGGATAGAAGACTATCAGTAAGCATCAAAGAGTTAAAAAAAATACCTGAGCTTACCCTTGCTCCTGACCAAACCACTCATGGGCGAAGAATTCTTTCTATATCTATCGGTTGGACAAGATATCATAGCCTCCGTCATGATCCGAGAGGAAGCAGGCATCCAGAAGCCCATCTACTATATCAGCAAAATCCTCCATAAAACGGAGGCAAGGTATCTCTCAATAGAGAAGATGGTCTACGCCCTTATAGTTACAGCACGAAAGCTCTGGTCGTACTTTCAAGTATACACCATCGTCCTTCTGATGAACCAACCACTAAGACATGTCCTGCATAACCTGGATATCTCTGGAAGAATGGTCAAATAGCCTATAGAGCTCGGGGAGTTTGACATCCGGTACTACCCTCGAAAAGTAATCAAGGCTCAGGTTCTCACCTACTTCATTGTCGAAACAACTCTCACGATAAATCCAGATGAAGGGTTAAATTTGAAACCAAACAAACAAACCATGAGGTGGGCCCTTCATATAGATGGATCCTCTAATATTACTGAAAGTAGGGTCGGACTTATCCTTTGCACTCTAGACGGATTCGTTGTCTAGTATGCTCTTAGGTTGGGGTTCAAGGCCTCCAACAATGAAGCAGAGTATGAAGCATTGCTCGCGGGTATGAAGTTGGCAAAAGCAGTGGCCACCAAAGCACTTGAGGCATACAGTGACTCACAGCTAGTGGTAAACTAAATGGCGGGAGAATTCGAAGCCCGAAGGAAAAAGATCACCCGACACCTTTAGAAGGCCAAAGAGCTCATAAACGGGTTCAAAACGTTATGGATAACTGATGTTCAGCGAGCTGAGAATTCAAAAGCGGATGCCCTAGCCTGACTTGCCTCTTCTCGACAACTCGAGCCGACCTAAGCCATATACCTCGAGACTCTTACCACTCCGAGCATTGATGAGATCCCAATGTTATCAGGAGCAGAAAGATAAACATGGATGGATCCAATCTTCTAGTACTCATGAGACAGAAAGCTCCCTGAGCGAAAAAATGAAGCAAGGAGGCTCATCTTCTGCTTATCCTGGTACGCGATCATAAGCAGACAGTTGTATAAAAGAGCCCTTACCACACCTTACCTAAAGTGTCTCAGTCCGACTGAAGCTGATTACGCTCTTCTAGAAGTCCACAAGGAGATATACGAGAATCATCTTGAAGGTCGGGCTCTAGCCTTCAAAGTGCTTCGACGAGGGCACTATTGGCCCGGGATGAAGAAGAACGCCATGGATTTGGTCCAGAAGTGCAAAAGTTGCTAGCAATACTCTCTCATACCCTACTAACCGGCTAATCCTCTCACCTCAATCACGAGCCCTCTTCTCTTCGCCATGTGGGGAATTGACCTAATCGGTCCCTTCACCGGAGCCTTTGGTCAAAGAAAACATTTCATCGTGGCTATCGACAATTTCACTAAGTGGGTCGAAGCAGAACCGCTGGCTAGTGTAACGGATCATTAAACCCGAAAATTTGTTTAGAAGTCTATTGTTTGCCGGTTCGGCATACCCTGGATATTGGTCATCGATAACGACAAACAATTTGACAGCATCCTATTCAAAATGTTCTGCGAGGAACTCCACATCGAACACCGATTCTCATCTGTTGGATACCCTGTAATACTTGTATTTGTAAAGTAAGGGTAAAGAAGTACTTTAATAATTATGACATTGAATTAAAATAATATATATATATATATATATTTAAATGCGAAAGGTTTAATTTTGATAAAACAATTCAAAAAAAAATCTAGCATCCAGAAGAAGAAAGGAAAATTTTTTTTTGTGGCAATACCTATTACCAAAAGAAAAGACCAAGATGTATGTAAGGCAGCAAGGTCTCTGCATGGAAGCATATTGGGGGGTAAGGTGCTGAGTATTGTTAAGAATTTTGCTTATATATATATATATATAAGTTTAGTTTATTTTATTACTTACCAAATCCTGTTTGGTTTTCCTTCAACTACGATTCAATTTCTCTATTTCTTTAAACACTTGAGGATAGAAAGAAAGGTTGAAAGAGCAAAATTTTGAAGGGGTTTACGGGAGAATTTTATAGAGAGTCTAAGAATAACAGAAGGTAATAATGTGAAGTTTATTTTTTGAAATTTAGCATAAATAAAATTTCTCGGAATTCAAAGTGAGAATTTTCAAAGGGTGTGAATTATGAAGAATAAATTAGAAATTTAATATAAATATTATGTCAGGTGTTGACGATCAGTAACCAGAGGAAATTTCTTAGAGGAGCAGGAAATGCAAGGATGTGATCCACGGGTAGCTCTAAGTGCTACGTGGTGAGTTAGATTTACTTTAAGTAATCTAGATAAATATGAAATATCTAGTGATACTATTAGAATAAATTATTAGCTTATGCTTTGGTGGTAGATGAAAAATTGATTGATAGGTATGATAAAAATAATGGATGTGTAAAAAATTATTATATGAGAAGTAATATTATTAGAATAATGAGTCGATTTAATAATGAAGGTGATAAATGAAATTCTTAACGAGTTATTGTTGATAAATTTATGTGATATATGAGGAGAAAAAATTTGTGAAATTGATCAAATAGTAATTTGAGAAAAGGCATGATAGCTAAATTAAATGTCTGAATATATGCTTGTTTTTATATTTTTGCTCATATGCATATTTTATATCATTGTTCATATGCATATGCATGAAATAAAAGAACCGAGAGGGGCCGGTCTAAATGAAATAAAAGAATCGGGAAGGCAGTCGGTCTAAGATAAAAACATGTCGACATGTGGGAAGATGTTCCCTAATAAAATATCATGCATTGCATCTGTTTTAAATATTGATTGTATTACTGAAATGCTAAAGTGTTGTTTTTTATTTTAAATTTATTTATAGATGAATGAGTCTCACAGAGAGACAGTCATGGTGAGAAAAAAACATAGAAGTATGATATGATAAGAACTATCTAAATGGTATACTATATGCTGTGAACCTCATAACGAGGTAATTATGAGATAATTGATGGTCTTAAGGTGAACAAATATATAAGAAGAAGAGATTGATAGAGGATGGAACTTGTGATATGTGTAGTGATAGTAGAATGCTATTATCAAGTTATATGAGATATAAATAATTAATATTAAAAGACTATTTATACAAATTGAATACTTCTAGTAAATTTAATTCACTAAGCTTGTGAAGCTCATCCCTCATTGTACAATGATTTCAGGTAGCAGGCAGGACAGATAGTTTGGTGAGTTAAGATTTAGATGAAATCATTATCTGTAAGCCACACACGTGTCCACATCCTCAGACTAATGAGAAAATAAAATAAAAATTTATTTATAAATATTCATGCATTTACGTTTATAAAATATTTAAGCCAAGATCAGAATGATGTATTTCCTCTGTTTAGGGTTGAAGATTGAAGTAAAAATTTCTGTTGGTGTTATTTTTCTTGTTGCTTATATGTGTCGTGCTCGGATTTTCAAAATTTGACAACACTGTCTCGGGGGTGGTCAACCCGGGATGGATCGTTACATACTTGCAGTTTAACAAGCAAGAAGTGAGCAATATAACACTTCTTCAAGGTATCAAGAGAAGATTCAACGAAGCCAATAAGCGATGGGCCGACCAACTTCCCAACGTTCTCTAGGCGTATCGGATGACTGCTTGAACACCAATGGGGGAAACCCCGTTCTTCATGGTATACGACTCGAAAGTGGCCATCCCTTTAGAGATCAGAGTACTATCGTTGCGCGTGCAGAACTTCAAACAAAATGATAACGAGAAGGGCTTACGAATGAATGTTGATCTTATCGACGAAGCCCGAGATAGATATTTATCCTATAAATGTTCTAATTTGAGGTGCTTTGTATATAGAAAAGGTTGACAAATCAATGTTGGTTGATCTTGGTGCAACCCATCCTTATACATCCAGTAGTCATATGAAGTCTATTGAAGTATGTATTAGTCCTTTGATGCAAAATATTTTTGTTGAAGTTCCCACTAGAGATAAAGTGATAATCATAAATGTTTACAAGGGTGGTGTGATTCGTATCAGTGATAGAAAAATCTGAAGCTGATTTATTATCTTTGAATATAATATATTTTTGGAAATAATTAGCTATCGACGTTTTATATCTAGGTTGATTGTTCCAAAAAAAAGGTAGTGTTCAAGATATGGACATGAGAAGTTTAACTTTCAGAGAGAACATAAAATACTCTCGAACTATGTTATTTTACTCTGATGACTAGTAGATGGTTGAAGAAAGGATGTGAGGAGTTAGAAGAAAACTAGGAAATCTTGGTTGTGAAAGATTTTCATGACGTGTTTCGTGATGAGTTGTCTAGGTTGTCTCCCAATAAAGAGATTTAATTCTCTATTGATGTGATATCAGGTTCATTACACATGTCTATAGCACCCTATAGAATGATGTCAACTGAATTGAGAGAGTTGAACGTACCATTTTAAGAATTTTTGGATAACCAATTTATCGAACCTAATGTATTTGGGGAGCCTTGTGTTGTTGGTGGAGGAAGATGGAATAATAAGATTGTGTAAAGACTACAAATAGTTGAATGAGAACAAATATCTTTTACCCATGATAAATGAATTGTGTGAGCAGTTGCAAGGAGTGAGAGTGTTTTCTAAGATAAATCTGATATCAAGTTACCACCAGTTGAGGATAGAGAAGAGAGACATGCCTAAGACTGCTTTTAGGACACGTTATAATCATAAACTTTTTGTGATGTTATTTGGATTGACTAATGTTCCAGGAAACATTCATGGACTTGATAAATAGAGTGTTTAAACTATATCTTAACAAGTTTATGGTGATATTTGATATTATGATATAATCTAAGAAGGAAGAACAACAGGCAAAATATTTAGAAATTGTGTTGGAAATTTTGAGTAGAAAGAGATTGTATGATATAAGTTCTCTAAGTGTGAATATAGGCTGAATGAAATAATTTTCTTAAGACATGTAATATCGAGAAATGGCATAACAGTTGATCCACAAAAAGGTAAAGGCAATGTTAAGTTAGGAGAGACTAATTAATGTGACTGAGAGTAGAATCTTCTTGGGGTTAGCTGGTTATTATAGATGATTCTTTCAGAAATTTTCTATTATTGAAATACTGTTGGATAGACTGAACAGGAAAGATATGAGATTTGTATGGCAAGGAAGTGTGAGAAAAATTTTCAATTATTAAAGGAAAAATTGATTACAGCTCCAGTATTGGTGTTTCCTTCTGGTGATGAAGGATTTGTGGTGTATAGTGATACGTCACATCAATGATTGGAATATGTGTAACATAGGAAAGATGTGGCCTATGCTTCTAGGCAATTGAAGAATCATGATAGAAATTTCCCTACTCATGATTTAGAGTTGGCTACTATAGTAAAGATTGGAGACACCATCTGTATTAAGCCACTTGTGAGATATTCATGGGTTATAAGAGTTTGACATACCTACCTACCCAGAGAAAGTTGAATTTGAGGCAAAAATGGTGGAAGGAGTGGTTTGTGACTATGATTGTACAATTCCCTATCATCCAGAAAAGGTAAAGGTGATAGCTAATGCATTAAATAGAAAGTCCACAAGAAGGTTGACTGCTATGGGGAGTCCTGATGTGAAATTGATAATAGATTTAAGAAAGATAAGAATGAAGTTGAATGTTAGTGATAAAGAATCATGGTTAACAAATATGGTTGTACAGTCATTCATAGTAAATTGCTTTAGAGATGCAAGGTAGAGATGAAGAGATAGAAAAGATTAAGCATTAAATGCTTACTAGGAAGCAATATGAGTTCAAAATTTGAAGTGAAGGTATCTTGGTATTGGAACATAGGATTTGTGTTCCCAATGATGCAGAGTTGAGAACGAAGATATGGAGAGAGGTATATAATGATGTATATTCGATGCAATCAAGTAACAATAAGATATATAGAGGATTGAGACAGAATTTCTGGTGGTCAGGATTGAAGAGGGATGAAGCAGAGATTGTGAGGTTGTATGGAGTACCATTGAACATAGTGTCAAATAAAGATGCTAGATTTTCATCTTTGTTTTGGAGAGGCTTTCCAAAATCCACGGGTACACAGTTGTAATTTAATATAAATTTTTTCATGCTTAGACTAGATTTTTAGAGTACTAGAAGATATGTTAAGGACAAATGTGATGAATTTCTCAGTAAGTTGGGATGATTACATGCCATCGATTGAAGTTGCTTATAATAATCAGTATCAAATTACCGATTGAGACGATACCGATTGAGACATTATATGGTCGGAGGTGTAGAACTCCTATGTGTTGGGAAGAAATGGGAAATAGAAATATATCTGGTCCATCAATTATTGAGTTAACAATTGAGATGATCAAATTGGTTAAAGAGAACTGTAAAGCAGCCAAGAGTAGACCTCTTGAGTTTCAAGTAGGTGATTGGGTGAAATTAAAAAAAAAAACATCTCTATAAAAAGGTGTGTTGAGGATCAAAAAGAAAGAAAAGCTAAGTCTGAGGTAAGTGAGACCCTATTAGGTTGTTGAGAAAGTTGGGGCTAGTTATAAGTAGCTTGGATTTGCCTCCAAAGTTGAAGCAGTGGCATAATGTATATCATGTTTCACTTTTAAGAAAGTGTTTAAAGAACGAAATTTTTGTAAGGTAAGTAGAATTGTAATACCCGTAATCATAAAGTGAAAGTAAAGAAGTAATTTAATAAATATGATATGAAATTAAAATAAAATATAAGTAAAAGGTTTATTATTATTTGAATAAAATAATTTTAAAAAAAATCTGGATGCGTGGAAGCATATTTCAAAGAAAATGAAAGTAAAAAAAAATTAAAAATTAAAAACAATATAATCAGGGTGGCGTCCAGGGAAAAAAGAAAAGAAAAAGAATGAAAAAATAATAATAATGATTGTTAAAAAAAATTATATAATCAAGGCAGCGTCCAGGGAAGAAAGAAAAGAAAAAGAATGGAAAAAAAATAATAATGATAGTTAAAAAAAAAATAAAAATCGTGGCATGCCATCTACTGCCAGCCCTTGTGCATGTGGGACACGTCCCACTTGTCATGGCAGTTGAAATAAGGGGAGGGGGGCTGCTGAAGAAAACAAAACGTTGTTATACATAAAGGAAAGTTAAGTTATATTAATTACGAATTCGTTTTATTTTTTTTTATTACTCGTTTTCTTTAAACATTTGGGGATTAAAAAAATATTAAAAAATAAAATTTTGAAGGAATTTATTACAGAATTTCATAAAGAATCACTGGAAGCTATCAAAAAAAATAGAAGGTAATAAAGTAATATTTATTTTTAAATTTCTGACATTTATAAAGTTTCCTGAATTCAAAGTGAGAATTTTCAAAGTGTGTGGTTTATAACGAATTAAAGAATAAATTATAAATTTAATATAAATACAATGTCAGGTGTTGACGATCTAAAACCGGAGAAATTTTTTGAGAGAAACAAAAAATGCAAGGAAGTGATCCACGTGTAACTTTAAGAGCTACGTGGTGAGTTGGATTTACTTTAAGTAGTCTAAATAAAAAAAATTAAATATCTAGTGATAATATTAAATTTAATTATTAGTATATGTTTTGGTGTTAAATAAATATTTAGTTGATAGGTATGGTATAAATATTGGACACGTAGAAAATTATTATGTGAAAAGAAATATTACTATAATGATAAGTTGATTTAATAATAATGGTGATAAATAAATTCTGGACGAGTTTTGATTGATGTTTTGATATGAATTATGAGGAGACGAAATTTAGTGGATATTAACAGCCTTGATGGATGATTGGATGTGATTTGGAATGAGATGAATTTAGTGAATTTTTTTTTATAAATTGAGAAAAATCAGGATAGCAAGTCTGAATACATGCTTGTTTTTATTTTATTATTTGTGTGCATATTTCATATCATTGTTCATGTGCATATGCATTTAATAATATAACCGAAAAAACCAGGAAGGGACCGGTCTAATGAAACAACTGTGGCAGCCGATATATGCTGGAAATAAAAGGGACACCGTGACAGCTGGTATATGCTGGAGATAAATTCCGTGACAGCCGGGATAAGCTGTAAAGAATCGGGAATGGGCCAATCTAAGATAATAGCAACCTGTCGACAGGTGAGAAGACATTCCCATCATAATCATTCATGCATGGCATCTAATTTAATTATTGCTTGCATTATTGAAATGTTGATGTTTGGTGTGTGATTAAGAATTTATTTATAGATGAATTGGTCTCACAGAAAGACACAGTTATGGTGAAAAAAAAACAAAAAATGATAAGGACCATCTAAATGGTGGACTTTAGATGGACTTTATTATGTGAACCTCATTACGAGGTAATTATGAGATAATTGATGGTCTTAAGGTGAACCAATGAATGAGAAGAAGAGATTGATAGAGAATGAATCTTATGCTTTGTGTAGTGATAGTAGAATGCTAGCATTAAGTTGTAAGCGATAGAATTAATTAAATATTGAAAGACCTTTTATACAAACTGAATACTTTTAGTAAATTTAATTCATTGAGCTTGTGAAGCTCACCCCTCATTGTGCAATGATTTCAGGTAGCAGACATGACAAAAAATTTGGTGAGTTGAGGTTCAAAAGAAATCATTTTCTGTAAGTCATGTATGTGTCAACATCCTCAGACTAAAGAGAAAAGAAAATAAAAATTTATTTGTAAATAATCATGCATTTTATTTTGTATCTAATGTTTAAAAGATCTGATTGATGTAACTCCCCTGTTGAGGGTTGAAGATTGATATAAAATTTTCTATCGGTGTTAATTATTTTTATTGTTGCATATATGTGTCGTGCTGAGATTTTCAAAATATGATGACACCGTCTCGGGGGTGGCCAATCTAGGATGGGTCATTATATATATATATATATATATATATATATATATATATATATATATATATATATATATATAATAAGTTTAGTTTATTTTATTACTTACCAAATCCTGTTTGGTTTTCCTTCAACTACGATTCAATTTCTCTATTTCTTTAAACACTTGAGGATCGAAAGAAAGGTTGAAAGAGAAAAATTTTGAAGAGGTTTACGGGAGAATTTTATAGAGAGTCTAAGAATAACAAAAGGTAATAACATGAAATTTATTTTTTGAAATTTAGCATACATAAAATTTCCAGGAATTCAAAGTGGGAATTTTCAAAGGGTATGAATTATGAAGAATAAATTAGAAATTTAATATAAATATTATGTCAGGTGTTGACGATTAGCAACCAGAGGAAATTTCCTAGAGGAGCAGGAAATGCAAGGATGTGATGCACAGGTAGCTCCAAATGCTACGTGGTGAGTTAGATTTACTTTAAATAAGCTAGATAAATATGAAATATCTAGTGATAATATTAGAATAAATTATTAACTTATGTTTTGGTGGTAGATGAAAAATTGATTGATAGGTATGATAAAAATAATGGATGTGTAGAAAATTATTAAATGAGAAGTAATATTATTAGAATAATGAGTCGATTTAATAATGAAGGTGATAAATAAAATTCTTAACGAGTTATTGATGATAAATTTATGTGATATATGAGGAGAAAAAATTTGTGAAATTGATCAAATAGTAATTTGAGAAAATGCAGGATAGCTAAATTAAATGTCTGAATATATGCTTGTTTTTATATTATTGCTCATATGCATATTTCATATCATTGTTCATATGTATATGCATTAAATAAAATAACCGGGAGAGGCCGGTCTAAATGAAATAAAAGAATCGGGAAGGCAATCGGTCTAAGATAAAATCATGTCGACATGTGGGAAGATGTTCCCTAATAATAAATCATGCATTGCATCTGTTTTAAATATTGATTGTATTACTGAAATGCTAAAGTGTTGTTTGTTATTTTAAAATTATTTATAGATGAATGAGTCTCACAGAGAGACAGTCATGGTGAGAAAAAAAACATAGAAGTACGATATGATAAGAACTATCTAAATGGTATACTATATGCTGTGAACCTCATAACGAGGTAATTATTAGATAATTGATGGTCTTAAGGTGAACAAATATATAAGAAGAAGAGATTGATAGAGGATGAAACTTATGATATGTGTAGTGATAGTAGAATGCTATTATCAAGTTATATGAGATATAAATTATTAATATTAAAAGACTATTTATACAAATTGAATACTTCTAGTAAATTTAATTTACTGAGCTTGTGAAGTTCATCCCTCATTGTACAATGATTTCAGGTAGCAAGCAGGACAGATAGTTTGGTGAGTTAAGATTTAGACGAAATCATTATCTGTAAGCCACGCACGTGTCCACATCCTCAGACTAATGAGAAAATAAAATAAAAATTTATTTGTAAATATTCATGCATTTTATGTTTATATAATGTTTAAGTCAAGATCAGAATGATGTATTTCCCTTATTGAGGGTTGAGGATTGAAGTAAAAATTTCTGTTGGTGTTATTTTTCTTGTTGCTTATATGTGTCGTGCTCAGATATTCAAAATTTGACAACACTGTCTCGGAGGTGGTCAACCCGGGATGGATCGTTACATACTCGCAGTTTAACAAGCAAGCCGAAGTGAGCAATAGAACACTTCTTTAAGGTATCAAGAGAAGATTCAACGAAGCCAATAAGCGATGGGCCGACCAACTTCCCAACGTTCTTTGGGCGTATCGGATGACTGCTCGAACGCCAACGAGGGAAATTCTTTTCTTCATGGCATACGACTCGAAAGTGGTCATCCCCTTAGAGATCAGAGTACTATCGTTGCATGTGTAGAACTTCAAACAAAATGATAACGAGAAGGGCTTACGAATGAATGTCGATCTTATCGACGAAGCTCGAGATAGAGCCCAGATCCGTTTAGCCGCCTACGAGCAGCCTAATATCATAACTCTCAGGTCTGAAATAGAAATTTCAAGTTACACGACCTTGTCCTCCGAAAAAGAGAAGTGTCTTACCCTCGAGAAACAGGAAAGCTCGTCCCAAACTAGGAAGGCCCATACCGAATCAGGAAAGTATACTGAGCCGACACCTTCGAACTTGAGGAATTAAGTGGCAAGGCCATCCTTCGCACCTGGAATGCAGAGAACCTCCGCAAGTTCCATCAGTAACATATCTTCTAGCATAACTCACCTCAGCTCATTAGTAAAAATTCTAAGAAGCATGAATGAAATAAGAAAGACCCAATTTAAAGAACCAATCCTTCATTAATTTAACATACGATTACAAAAGGAGGGGGCTCTACTGGCCTCGGTCAACATAAAAAAAGCAAAACTATCCTAGTCTTCATGGGACGGCTCTCCCTCAGGCATGACCTCAGACTCGTGCCTCGGCCTAGCTACCTTATCCTCCACGTCACCAGTACAAGCCACGACCCCCTCGTCTCCCCAAGAGCTCCCTAACTGAAGGCTAGAGAAGTCAACTTCGGGATAGAGGGCCTCGACCTTCTTCTTGGCTTCGCAGAAGCCTTCAAAGAACTGTTGACTGACCTCCTCCACCAGGGCCTCCCAGTAAGAGGTGGAATCCTTGTAGGAAGCCATGGCCTCATCCACATCTTTTTTGGTGGCTTCGGCAGCCTCCTCCCTTACTTTCCACTCCGAGCCAAGAACAGCATCCCTCTCAACCATAAGGACGTCCCTTGCTTGGCGCAGAGCGTCCCTCTCCTTCGCAGCCTCCTCTTTGGCCCTATCGATCACTTCCAAGGACACTTGGAGTGCTTGGATGAGGTCACAACTCTCGTCCAGTCTTTACTGACACTTCCCTAACTTCTCCATCATATCCATGCATCGACGAGGCAACACATCGAGGAGCACGCCAGACAGAAGCAAAGCACAAGTATTGTTAGAAAATAAACTACTAACAAGAAAGAAGAACCTAAGGAAATGGATGGAGTTAGAAGATTTCTTACCTGAGAAGTCAGTGCCTCGGTCGCAGAACATAGCCCCTCAAAAGGTTTCCAAGAAAGCTCTAGTATATCTCAGGGAGGGATCCCCATGATGAGATGCTCTCAAGCTTCCCATGGATGGGCGAAGACCGAGTCATCCACCTTCAGCCCATTGAGGTGTAAAGACTACAATAGGTGAAGAGACCCCTCTAGATGAGGACGGGGCCTAAGGAGGCTCGGGTGGAGGCACGGTCAATGAGACCTTTAGTTCTAGGGATGACCTTAGAGGGCTCTCCATCACGAGAGGCATGGTAGAAGATGCTTGCACTCTCTTCTTTGAGTCTTAGGCCGGCACTGGCTCCTTCCCTTGCGAAGCCCATTTCTTTTCTTAGGAAATATTTCTAGCCCTCTCCTTGGCCTTAGTTGCTAACTCTATCTCTGCACAAAAACAAGAAATATCAGTATCAAGTCAAAACGTAAGGGAAAGAAGTAAAAAACACTGTATCAATGAAGAACTAAACTGAAGAGAAAAGTAAAAGTCACAAACTATGAAATTACCGTGCTCCAAACTTGCCTCGGGACAGCTAGGGCAGAGGTTGTGCCTTGCTAATTCCTCATTGTCATACAAAACCCCAACATCCAAGGGCGCGGCCACTATTGCCCTTAGCGTCTCTTGCTCTCAATGCAGGAGGTGCGACTTCTTACATTTGCCCGCACGGTCCATGTTCCAACTGAGGGGGACTTGGAAGCTCTCGGCGCTCCGAACGAAGAAGAATGAGTTATTTCATTTCTTGATTGATGAAGACTTTCTCTTCAGTACTCTCCTCTTCGCCCTCGAATTGACCACTACCCATCTAGTCTATCCATGCTTTCTTATTTGGAAGTGAGATTTGAAGACATCGATATTAATCAAGCCACCCACCTCTGTGCACACGCAGATGAAAGCCATGATGAGGCACACTGAGTTGGGCACCAACTGGCACAGTGCTATATCAAAGTACCTCAGCACTGTGCAGAATAAGGGGTGGAAGGGAAACCTGAGCCCAACCTTTATGTGCTGCTCGTAAACTCACAGCTCATAAGGTACACGGCTCGGAAAAACGTCAGAAGCCCTCTCATTGACCTCTGCTATCCTGAGGGCATACTCTATCAGAATACGATACACCCTCCTAATGACCTCAAGTTCTTCTTGCCCCACTGTGCTGGGTACATAGTTGGCCGTGTACGAACACTGCTCATTTCCCTCGACCACCATATTTCCCCTGACCTCGGCCAACATCCTGTTGGCCTCATCCTCATCAGAAGATGAGTGATCCTCGTCTCCCTCTTCCTCCCCAAGGGTGTAGAGAACCATGGCAAGTGGTCCCTTTTGAGGAACAATCTCCTCTGAGAATTCATCCCCACTAGAGGAGATGCCCATGGCCTCCTCCAGATCACTGTTGTCCTCGCTACCATTACTAGCCCTACCACTAGGCTTATCTACCCTAGACATGATAAGGGGGTGGATGAACTCACCGAAGGGTTCGCAACTACTCCGATGCCTGTGACCACAGCCTCAATCTCCTCTCTACGAGCACTCTTCCCACGATCTTCACCCAATCTCGAGCTCCTCCGTGACTCTTGACCGATTCCAAGAATCCTCTAAAATTTTCTCCTTCCAAACTCTCAGTCGACTCCATGGGCTCTCAAATATTTCTCTCAAAGCACAAGAAGAAAGTAAAGTGAGTAGAAATGGGAAGGAACCACCCTTATATAGAATCATAGGCGTGGCGAACGAGGGGGATTAATTTCCCTACAATTGGAAGGACATGACCCTTGGTGTCACCAAGGCACCATTGCTCTCCTCAAATACTTTGATTTAATGTAACAGCGTGACATCTCCTGAACCCTAGGCACTGTTACATTCCTTAAAGCAAAAAGTGAACGATCAAATAAATGAGCACCGCTATTTTCATCAAAAAGCAGTTACTCCGCATTAAATGCCTTCTGACACCATAAAAAGGAGAAACGTCCCAATGACCCAAGCATTAAATAAGCCCCCTAAGAAGCTCAAGAATAAAAAGTCCTAAAAGCCCTCTAAGAAGCTCAAGAAGAAAAAGCCCCCTAAGAAGCCCAAGAAGAAAAAATCCTAAGAAGCCCAAGAAGAAAAAGCCCTAAGAAGCCCAAGAAGAAAAATTCCTAAGAAGCCGTAGAAGCTCTAGGAGGTCCAAGAGTCCACTAAGAACCCTAAAAATACGCGGTGTTAAAAATCTCCAAAACCGAGCATATGAGCTGCTTGTTATAGTCCCACCCTAAAGTCTCCAAGACCGAGCATATGAGTTGCTTGTCATATGCTTGACCTAAAGTCTCCAAGATCGAGCATATGAGCTACTTGTCATATACTCATTCCAAAATCTCCAAGACCGAGCATATGAGCTACTTGTCATATGCTCGGCCTAATGCCTCCAAGACCGAGCATATGAGCTACTTGTCATATGCTCGGCCCAAAGTCTCCAAGATTGAGCATATAAGCTGCTTGTCATATGCTCAGCCTAATGCCCCAAAGACCGAGCATATGAGCTGCTTATCATATGCTCGGCCTATAGTCTCCAAGACCGAGCATATGAACTACTTGTCATATGCTCGGCCCAAAGTCTCTAAGACCGAGCATATGAGCTGCTTGTCATATGCTCGGCCCAAAGTCTCCCAGGCCAAGTATATTAAATGTTGCTCAGCTCGAGATTCCTAAGGACATGCACTAATTGTTCCTCGTACAAATGCACGGCCACAAGACGAAGCCACACTATACTTCCTCGAAGCACACAAGTATGCTTGAGGAAGTGGGGGGCCTGCGATACGACCCATAAAAGCCCCCACCAATAAGCCAATGACACGTGGAACCACTCCCCACCAATAAGCATAGGACAAGTGGAACCACCCCCACCCTATAGCCAGAAAACACGCAGAGCGGGTAGGTAACGCAACCGTCGAGGCGAAACATGATCAAGGGGATTGAGCCTCATCTGAACATGCGATCGAGATCTCTCAGCAGAAAAGTGGGATCTTAGGGATTTCACCATCCCGGTCACGTGATCGGCCCGCCTCAGGAACCCTATAAAAGACCCAAAGGAACATGAGAAGAGATCAGATTCAACTTTCACAATCCTTCACAAAAGATTTAGATTATAACCTTCCTCTTTCTCAAAATCCCACACTGACATGAACATTGGAGTGTCCTCGGAGCATCACCCACGTTCTCCTCCGACGACACTTTTAGTTCACCTGTCTTCTTGTGCAGATCCCCCAGCCTCCAGCTCGGTAAATTATTTTGAGCATCAACACTTATTATCCTTCAACTTTCAACTAGTGTTTCATACAATTTAAATAAGGAAGAGTTTCTGTCCGACAGGTCTTATTAATTTCCATAAATTTCTCTGCCTCAGAAAGACTGTTTACTTGCAGATTATATGTCAAACTCAAATTTCCATTTTTTTTTATTTATATCACATTGAATTTGATGATGTTGCACTCTTTCTTTCGAATCACTCACATTAGATGCCTTTTTTGTCCCTTTTTGGTAGCAAATTGAGCTTATTCTCTTCTAATTAAGCTTTGCTTTTCTTAGGACTCAAGGCCGCTATCTCTACCATCTATTCAGGTATGTTGCATCATTTCTTTCTTCTATTATTTATTCAGGTATTTTCAGGAATTTATGCATATGTGTTTGATCTTTTTAAGTGTGAAGCAACAATAAAACAAACATGTATATTTATATTTTATGACAGACCATACAATCTTCTTTAGTATTCACTTATTGATTAGGTATTATTACCCTTCCTAATATCGATTGTGAGAATCAGTCAAGTATATCTTATTGGCTAAAAATATGATTTCATAAATCAGCTGGCAGTAATAGAATCTTAGTTTCAATTTCTGAGAGCCTCAAATTTAGGGTGTTTGCTTCGAAATACCAGTTCACATCACTGTTCATAGCTGAGTGTTGAATCTTGATGTTAACAGGTGATTATCTTGCAATTGTTGTTGCCTTGACTGTTTTATTTGGGTGATAACTTAAAGGGATGCAAATAGTATTTGAATTTAGGATTATCCACCTCCAGGTTTTCCGTACTTGGATTTATAATTTATCTATAAAAATAGTTTTGATTATCATGTGAGATACTGAAATAAAAGATAAAGAGTCATAACTGTAGAACAAATTAGTATCTGTTACATAATTCTATTCTTGAGAAAAGAACGTTTTTTGCTGAACCATTTTTTTGTTTCATTTCCTGATCAGGAGCAAAGATCGTCTTATAGGTTTGTGTCACTATAGTGAAGTGAGGTAGGCGCTTAGCTGGTGCTGGAAATTTGGACAAAAATATATTGTTAAGATTTAATTGGGTGTCTTCTAAGGGCTGATTGGGTCCAAATAATGTGCCAAGTACATGTTTATTTAAATGTCAAGGATAGTAGTAGTTGGAGATTGCTTTGTTTTGGTGTTCCCAAACTATGCAAAAAGAAATCACATAACAACCCAGAAACCGTAGATAAAGCTTAGTTTTTTTTAGGAATTTTGTATGCATTACTCTTTTGAGAAGGTCAAATATCTATCTTTTTAGTGACTGCATCAATTAATGATACTGCATCTCAAAGCTTTTATCTAGCTGGACTGAAATCTATTATTGAATTTATTGTATGATTTATGGGTAAATAGAAGTGCATGTTGTTTCAAAAAAATGAATCTAGAACTCATAAATGGAATTAACAATTTGTAGAGAAATATAGTGCACACGCATACTGCTTTGGTTTCAAATTTTTTTAATCTTTTAACATAAAACTACACAGCTGCTTGGAGAGACATTTCCATAGATTGGTAACATACAAGCAATTACATTTTGTATGTGATATGGCCCAAAATACTCCGGCCCAAAGCGCTCCAGGCCCAGAATACTGCAAGCGCTCGAGCCCGACAAACGGCCTGCTCTGACCCATTCCGGCCCAAACAAGCCTCAAACCCAGCCGAATGCCCCAAAAGGACCCAACAGGCCCAACAACCTCCCCAGGCCAAGCAAGCAATCCACCTATTCTCCGGCCCAACGAAGTCTTCGGGCTTGAAAAGGACGGCCCGGCAAACCTACGATGGGATCTCCCCCTACGACTGTCAACCGCCCTACAGTCGCCAGCCACCCTACGAAGCTATCAGCCACCCTGTGAAGCTATCAGCCACCCTGCAGCTGCACTATCACCTGAGCCCGCTATCATGACCACCTCGCCAGCAGACGCCTATAAATAGGCCAAGGTATGGACTTCACCATTCATATTCAGACACACCTGCACTCGCACTCAATATACTTAGGCCCTCGGCTTCTTTTGAGCCCTCAGCTTCTTCCTTAAATCATTGCTGACTTAAGCATCGGAGTGCCTTCGGAGGTCTCCCCCTCCCCTCATTCTGAGGGCCTTCAGATCACCCTTGTCACTTGTGCAGGATCTAGGCCAAATCCTCACTCAGGTCGAGTCCTCAAACAGGCCACGTCAGCTTCCAGGCCACGTCAGCACCAACAATTTTTGGCATCAACAGAGTGCAGCACTTCGAACCAGGCAACAACGAAGAAGGGTTGAGAATGAACGCGGATCTAATTGATGAGACAAGGGACAAAGCCCAGATCCGCCTTGCAACCTATCAGCAAAGGGCAGCTCGATACTATAACTCCTGGGTCCGATCAAAAGACTTCAAGCTTTATGACCTCATCCTCCGGAAGAGCGAAGTGTCACTCCCTCGCCGCACAGGGAAGCTAGTATCAAATTGGGAAGGCTCCTACCGAATTCGAAGAGTTTGTAGAATGGGCACTTATGAACTAGAGGATCTGGAAGGAAAATCCATTCCGCGCACCTAGAACGCGGAGAACCTTCGTAGGTTTTATCAATGAAATGTAAAAGAAAGTAAAATATCAATAAAGATTTGAAGTTTCAAACATATTGGTTTATTCATATAGAAAAGTGGTACAAAAGCCAAGCAATCTGGCCTCGGGTACAAAAGTGCTAAACAACTATGGGGAAGACAGAGCCTTGTAGGCCGCGATCAAGCATCCTCAGCAGGTCCTTGGACCCCTTTTTCTGGAGCAGGCTGATCAGCACCCTCTGGCCCCTCCTGGATCTCGTACATAGCGGCCTCCTCAGCTCCTCATCCGGAAGAGGCGACTTCAGACCCTTCCGAATCTGCAGCCAAGTCGAGCCCGAGAAGTCGACCCCCGGGAAAAGAAGCGCGACCCTCATCTTGGCTTCCTTAAAGCCTTCTATGTACTGATTTGCGCCCTTCTCCGTAAGGAACGCCTCCTTCTCAGCGGCCTGACGACTGATCTCTTTCAACTCATCTCTAAGAGCCTCTTCAGACCTAAGACGATGATTCTTTTCGAAAATTGCCTTCGCCCTTTTCCTCTCTACCGTCTCAAGAGAGATGGACGGATCGTGAACAGCGTCCTGAGACTCTTGTAATTTGCGCTCGGTCTTGGCCAGGTGATCCGCCATGTCCAAGGTGCGCCGAGAAAGCACACCGGCCAGAACTCCGACCTAAGAAAACAACCCCATTAGAAACACAACATATAAACCAATTCAAAAGGTGAGACAAGCATTACCTGAGAGAAGGCAACCTCCGTGGCTGAGCATAGCACCTCGATAGGCTTTGACGAAGCGTCCACCATGTCGCGAGGAGGAATCCCCAGCACCAGGTGCACGCGGGCCACCATGGGATTGGCGAATACGGAATCATCCGTCCTTAGGGCCTACCTCGGAGTAAAGAGGGGAGCCATACCGAGCCCCTCTTGAGGTAAAGGCGTCCCAGAAGGAGGCGTGGCCGCAATTGGGCCACTCCTCCCTAAGTAAGATGGAGGCCTAGGGGAACTGTCTACCAAAATCGGAGCCACGGGTAGAACCTTGGCCCTCTTCTTCAGCCTCGAGCTGCTGGCCTCTGTAGCCCTTTTTCGTTCATGAACCATGCGCCTAGCCAACGCTGCCATCTCCATATCTGGGCAAAAAAGGAGAACGTTAGAAACTTGGGTAAAAAAGAGGAAAATTTCTACGCATAAATAAATCGACGGCTGCAGTGCCCCAGGTACGGGGGAAGGCTGGGAGGACACGGGCCGTGCCTGTGGAGCTCTTCATTATCTCCAAGAACCTCTGTATCCAAGGGTGCGACCAGTATCACTTTCAACGTCTCCTGCTCACGGGTTTGAAGATGTGGTCTTTTACATTTACCAACACGGTCCAAACCCCAGCTAAGCTGGACGTCATAACTCTCAGCACTCTGAACGAAGAAAAAACCCTCCTTCCACTTCTTTATGGACGAAGGTTTTTCCTTCAGAATGCTCTTCCCCTGCCTTGAGCTAACGATGACCCACCCAGTATGGCCAAGCCGAGCCAACTGGAAATGGGCCTTAAACACATTGATATTCATCACCCCACCCGTCTCTTGGCAAACGGCGATAAAAGCTAGAATTAGTCAGACCGAGTTAGGCACCAGCTGGCTCAATGTGATAATAAAGTATCTGAGCACCAAGCAGAGGAAAGGATGGAGAGAAAGCCTGAGCTCGGCCTTGAGCTGTTGCTCGTAGAGGCAAAGCTCGAAAGGCACCTGACTGGGCAGGACATCGCATGCCCTCTCTCCAACCTTGGGAACCCTCATATGGAATTCCAGAGGGATCCTATACTTAACCCTAATTTTCATAAGGCTGACCCCTTTCACAGCACTCGGAACGAAATTCACTTCGAAAGTCCATTCCTTCCTCTCAATGTCCAAGGCATCGTCCCTAATGGTCAATGACACCCGAACATCCTCCTCTCCAGATAACTTGGCCCTCGAGCCCCCTCTTCCTTCCTCTCTATACGGAACGAGGGCCCAGCCCTCACCCGGGGGAGCCGAATCCTGAGAAGAGGCTTCCTCGGTAGAAGGGGAGCCCATCACCTCCCCTAACTCCATTGACAGAGCCCCATTGGTATCGCTGCCACCAGATACCTCACCTAGAAAGAAAAGACTAGTTTCTGTGGAAGACCCCTAAATACGCCGAGCGCTCTTAAGCTCCTTAGATAAGCTAACTCGGGATCTCTCAAACTCGTAAAGTGAAGATCAAATAAAGAAAGAACTCTCTTATATAGAAGCTGGGGGGCACCAGAAACGAGAAATATCCATCCGCGCGTCAGACAAGAGGACACACCCCCTGGCATTCCCAAGGCGTCGTCGTGCTAGCTGTCATCAATAACCTGCCCTTCGCTCTGCCCAACGTGCTGCCCTCAGGGCAGCCGATGTTTAATGCACCCAACAGGCAAAAACCCATAGGCCAAGGATAAAAATGTTCTAAAAGGCCCAAAGGAAGAAAGGGACCCAGGCTCATGATTTATTTCAAATACTGGACACTCGGCACATTTCTTCAGAAATCCGAGCCCTGTCAATGCTTGGTCGAGTCTCCAAAAAATTCGAGCGTATGAGCTGCGTTGCATACGCTTGGCACATTTCTCCAAAAATTCGAGCCCTGTCAACGCTCGATCGAATCTCCAAAAAGTCCGAGCGTATGAGCTACGTTGCATACGCTCGGCACATTTCTCCATAAATCCGAGCCCTGTCAACACTCGGTCGAATCTCCAAAAAGTCTAAGCGTATGAGCTGTGTTGCATCGCTCGACACATTTCTCCAAAAATCTGAGCCCTGTCAATGCTCGGTCGAATCTCCAAAAATTTCGAGTGTATGAGCTGCGTTGCATACGCTCGGCACATTTCTCCAAAAATCCGAGCCCTGTCAACACTCGATCGAATCTCCAAAAAGTCAGAGCGTATGAGCTGCGTTGCATACGCTCGGCATATTTCTCCAAAACTCCGAGTCCTGTCAACGCTCGGTCGAATCTCCAAAAAGTCCGAGCGTATGAGCTGCATTGCATACACTCGGCACATTTCTCCAAAAATCTGAGCCCTGTCAACGCTCGGTCGAATCTCTAAAAAGTCAGAGCGTATGAGCTGTGTTGCATACGCTCGACACATTTCTCCAAAAATCTGAGCTCTGTCAACACTCGGTCGAATCTCCAAAAAGTCCGAGCGTATGAGCTAAGTTGCATACGCTCAGCATATTTCTCCAAAAATCCGAGCCCTGTCAACGCTCGGTCGAATCTCCAAAAAATCTGAGCTTATGAGCTGCGTTGCATACGCTCGGCACATTTCTCCAAAAATTCGAGCTCTGTCAACGCTCGGTCGAATCTCCAAAAAGTCTGAGCGTATGAGCTGCGTTGCATACGCTCGGCACATTTCTCAAAAAATCTGAGCCCTGTCAACGCTCAGTCGAATATCCAAATATTCTGAGCGTATGAGCTGCGTTGCATACGCTCGGCACATTTCTCCAAAAATCCGAGCCCTGTCAACGCTCGGTCGAGTCTCCAAAAAGTTCGAGGGTATGAGCTGCGTTGCATACGCTCGGCACATTTTTCCAAAAATCCGAGCCCTGTCAACACTCGGTCGAATCTCCAAAAAGTCCGAGCGTATGAGCTGCGTTGCATACGCTCGGTACATTTCTCCAAAAATTCGAGCCCTGTCAACGCTCAGTCGAATCTCCAAAAAGTTCGAGATTGTGAGCTGCGTTGCATACACTCGGCACATTTCTCCAAAAATCCGAGCCCTGTCAACACTTGGTCGAATCTCCAAAAAATCTGAGCGTATGGACTGTGTTGCATACGCTCGGACTATTTACCCCTGAAAATTCGAGCTCAACCATGCAAAGACACTACACAAGGCTACTCCCAAGTTGGGGGGCTTTGGACCCCCCTCCCTCTCGACTCACCTAATCTCTCATTGAACCATACAAGTGTAGAAGGCAAAGATATTATATGAGGACAGGGAATAAGAAAAAATATTTCATTAAAATAAAAAAAAATTATTATTACAGCTAACGACCTCGAAGTACAAGTAAAAGAGGACCTCAATGGCCTCGAAGTACAAGGAAAAGATAAAACGCCAGACCCCTCAGGCCGCACCGGTTACAAACTCCCTCACTCGCTTTAGGCTGAAAAGTTCTTGGCACGATCCTAAAAGAGCCAGCACGAACCTGAGACTGTCAGTGTTAACCACTATGATCAGCCCCAGGTTCAGGACGCCCTTCCCCCGTCCACTCTCGAAACAGAAGAAGAAGGCAACACCAATCCCTCTGCTGCCACCAGAAGAACGGACGCTGTCTTACTCTCAACTTCCAAGAACTCAAAGTAAGCAGCACCCGCCCCTCGTCTTCTTCTGTTCCAAAGCAAGTCGGGGCACGAGGGGCCCACCTTTTAGAGACACGGTACTCCTCCTCCCTCGACTCCGCTCGGAGTCTGGAAGAAGCCTGTGTCTCCACTCGAAGTCAGGAAGAAACCCGAACCTTAGTGACTGCTGATAATGGCTATCCTCAAGAAGTGTTTTTCTCTCCCTCTCCTTATCTCAGGAACTAAACTTGTTTCTGCTTAAAATACAAGATGATAGAGATCCCTATTTATAAGACCAGAAAACACGCTCAGCGATACAAATTAAATACGGTTTTACTGTTTCGAGGAGACCCTTCGTTTCTCCAGATGACTTTCCACCTTTCGAAGGCAACAACGTTACTTTCAAAAGCGGTTAGTTAAAGCAAGTTTGACCCTGCAAATTCTAGAAGCCCTGCGATATGGCCCTAAACCCTCCAGGCCTAGAATGATTCTTGATCGCTCGGTACGATTCTCCAAAAGACCGAGCCTTGTCTATCGCTCGGCGCGATTCTCCAACGGTTCTCCAAAGGACCGAGCCTTGTCTATCACTCGACACAATTTTTCAACGGTTCTCCAAAAGACTGAGCCTTATCTATCGCTTGGCGCGATTCTCCAACGGTTATCCAAAAGACCAAGCTTTGTCTATCACTCGGCACGATTCTCCAACGGTTCTCCGAAAGGCAGAGCCTTGTCTATCGCTCGGTACAATTCTCCAAACAGTTCTCCAAAAGACCGAGCCTTGTTTATCGCTAGGCATGATTCTCCAACGGTTCTCCAAAAGACCGAGCCTTGTCTATCGCTAGGCATGATTCTCCAACGGTTCTCCAAAAAACCGAGCCTTGTATATCGCTCGACACCATTCTCCAAAAGACCGAGCCTTGTCTAACACTCGGCGCGATTCTCCAACGATTCTCCTAAAATTCAAGCCTTGTCTATCGCTCGGCATGATTCTCCAACGGCTTTCTAAAAGTCCAAGCCTTGTCTATCGCTCGGCACGATTGAGCCTTGTTTATTGCTCAGCACGATTCCCCCACGGCTCCCCAGGAAGACCCTGTCTCGCCTATCGCTCGGTTAGGTGATCCAAAAAAGTCCAAGGGACTAATCCACGTTACTAACGTTCGGTCTTGGGCCCAGAATCGAGTTTGCTTCATCGTTTGCTTTATGAGTTGGAAGTATGAAAGCCAAAAATATCGCGCAAAGAAAAGATTGAAAGGAAAGACATTTTATTAATTCAGAGAATTACAACTAACAGCCTCGAAGTACAAACTAAAAAGGGCCCTAACGGCCTCGAAGTACAAAGAAAAAGTAAAAATGCCCGGCCCCTCAAGCAGTGCCGGTCACAAACTCTCTCACCTTCTTCAGGCTAAAAAGCTCCTGGCACAATCCCGAAAAGCTCCTGGCATGAGCCTGAGACTGAAGGAGCTCACCTGGCAGGTACAGCCCCAGGCCCAGGTGCCCTCTTCATCCCCTCTTCTTCTTCTGTTCCAATACGCTCAAGGGGTCGAGGAGCCCACCATCCAGAGACACAGCACCTCGGATTGTAAATGAATCCATGGTACTCCTTTGAGGTCGACCATGTCCCTCTTCTTCTTCCGTCCCTTAAAACGGAGAAGGTCTCGGCGCAAGAAACCCTCCCAGCTCCAACTCGGAATCTGAAAGAAGTTCTTGCCTCCACTCGGAATCTGAAAGAGGTCCTGATCCCGGTTCAAAATCAGGGAGAAGACCATGGTCGTTGAACCACGATCCTTCTCCAAGGTAGCTTCGTCCTCCTCTTTGGCTTCCATAAAACCCTCAAGAGGTTGATAACCCCCCTCCCCCTCTGTGGTCATTACCCTCGACTCTCCTATCAGAAAGTGGTGTCTCATTCTCAAACTATCCAGAAGCTGAAGTCACTTAAAACACAAGGTATCAGAGACCCAAATTTATAAGAAGGGAAAACACGCTCGACGAAGAGGAATAAATGCAGCAACGGAAAAAGAGGAAACGTTTCACTTCTCCAGCTGACCTTTCACCTCTCGAAAGTGACGCTCCGATTACCAAGTACAACCGCCCAAACGTATAACTAGTCTTACGGTTCCAAGATGCCCTCTCAAGTAGTAATGGTCCGGCTCATGCGCATGTCCTGGGCCCCATTAAAAGCCCACCCCAACAAATAATTTCCTCAAGCACATAAATGCATTCAAGGAAGTGGGGGGCCTGTGATATGGCCCAAAATACTCCGGCCCAGAACGCTCCAGGCCCAGAATACTCCAAGCGCCCGAGCCCGATGAACGGCCTGCTTCGACCCATACCGGCCCAGCTGGCTCCGGCCCAAAGAAGCCTCAAACCCAGCCGAATGCCTCAAAAGGACCCAATAGGCCCAGCGACCTCCCCAGGCCAAGCAAGCAATCCACTTATTCTCCGGCCCAACAAAGTCTCCAGGTCTGAGAAAGACGGCCTGGCAAACCTATGATGGGATCTCTCCCTACGACCGTCAGTCGCTCTACGAAGCTATCAACCACCCTGCAGCTGCCTTACGGCCGCACTATCACCCGAGCCGGCTATCATGACCACCTCGCCAGCAGACGCCTATAAATGGGCCAAGGTATGAACTTCACCATTCATATTCAGACACACCCGCACTCGCACTCAATATACTTAGGCCCTCGGCTTCTTTTGAGCCCTCGGCTTCTCCCTTAAATCGTTGCTGACTTAAGCATCGGAGTGCCTTCGGAGGTCTCCCCCTCCTCTCCTTCCGAGGGCCTTCAGTTCACCCTTGTCACTTGTGCAGGATTCAGGCCAAATCCCCACTCAAGTCGAGTCCTCAACCAGGCCATGTCAACTTCCAGGCCACGTCAGCACCAACAATTTTTGGCATCAACAGTATGAATTTCCATTTTTCTGTTGAAAGAACTTCAAGGTTAGTCACTCTTTTTTTTTCCTCTGAATTTCTTGGAATTTTGATCTCTTTTTCTTTGTTCTTTCTGAATTTTGTGGCTTCTGGTTTTTTAAATTATGGAGTAATTTGTTATTATTTATTTTCCTATTTTTTGCCTGTTTTATTTTTTAATTAATTCATCTCGTTTTCTTTCTTCTCCTTAGTGTCTCTGTTTGTGTACATTTGATTCTATTAAACTAAGAACCTTTTTTGTTGTAGTTTGCAGATGCAAAATGTGAAGCCATTTCAATATGAAGAATGGTTTTATAGAGGGAAAATGATGAGTCCTTTTTCATTATCTTTCAGTTTGTGAGAGTTCAAAGTCTGAACATATAAAGTGCTGATATGTTTCTCTTCATTGTTAGTTTTTGAGTTTCATGTGGAATTGTTGGATTTTCCAGTTATTTTCTGGATATTTGAGGTGTCATTTCATGGTTTCAGATCTGGGTGTTAATTTGTGCAATTGGTCTCTTTCTGTTTGTGTTTGTGTATGCTTTATGGGTAAATAGAAGTGTATGTTGTTTAAAAAAAATGGATCTAGAATTCATAAATGGAATTAACAATTTGTAGAAGTTTAACATAAATGGTTTGACTTTGGTTTAGTGTGATCAAGAAGGAAACAAAATTTTTCCATAATGATTATTCGATAATGTTTTGATTTTCTATGTAGTTTATATGGTTTTGACGTTGTTAATTGTATTAATTGTCAATGCATTGATCATTTCTACAAATTTTATAAATAATTTTCCATGATGCTGCATGGATAAGACTATACAAGGTCCTTTGCTTATTGTGGGAGTACATGTTGACTCCTATATATAGGGATTTAATTTTCGTCTTCTTAGGTTAATTGTGGCCACTATCAATATGAACCTCTTTTGTATATTTTTCTCAAAATACTAGCCTACTACGCAAAGTAAAGAGTGAAAAAACTGAAAGGTTGAGGTATCAAAACCATGAACAGTGTAACAACTAAAGAAGAGATCATGTATGCTACCCATTGATTCGATTGTACTCAATCATTAAAGCCTTCTTAAGGATTTTTTTTTGATCTACATTAACCAAATGGTCCTTCATGGTCTCTTTCCATTTTCTTTCCTTTTTGCATCACACTCTTAGGCAACAGTTTGCGGCCAAATAGAAGAAAAGAAATCGGAGGCTGCTTTCCATTTTTAAGGTATATTTTTTTCTAAGAATTAGCATTTTTTATTCGTATTTTCTCAATTAGGTGATTAAATAGGTTCGTTTGTATAGTGCAAACAAATGTGTTAACAAGTTTTGAGAGAGACACATGTGCTTTTGTAGATACAATTCGATAATTATTAAAATTCAAGTATTACTTAACACTGGTCAGAGACATCATGGTTAAAACCAAGACTTAGGAATCATGGTTGATACCAACATGCAACCTATAAAGTTATTTTCTGGTTTACTTGAGATATTTTAGTTTTTTTTTTTTACATCTATGTGTTTTCTAAGTTTGTTGCTTTAGTTTTCAAAAATGTAAAATACATTATTTATGGAGGGAAATGATAAGTATATGAAGATATAATTATCTTGAGGTTTCTAAATAGAAAGTTGTTGTTCACTCTTATATTAATTTCTTTTAGACTTATAAAACACTAAGGGTGTGTTTGATTATGAATTTTTTTATTTATATTTTTTTAATAATTTAAACAATTTAAAGATAATTTGAAAAATAATTTTACTTCATTAAACTTTTTTACTTCCTAACATACCGTGCTTTTTTTCGATCTCATGCTAATGATGTAAATAAAATAATTATTATCAAATACTGAAACCGATGTTTATATATTTATCATATTTTATCATTAATTATAAAAAAAATGAATTCCACTAAAAAAAACAGCTCCAAACTCATAAACCACTGCATAAACTAAACTCTTAAATCATTGCTTAAATTTTCTCTCTCTATCCATTACTATATAAACTAAATTTCAGTTTTTATTCAACCAAAAACAAACTTTGTTGGTAGTAATAGTTTTCAAAGTTGTAATTTATGAGTATCATGTCAATAAAATTGTAATCTTTTTATTAATTACTAGCATATCAACATGCGCGCGTGTTGATATTTTTTTTATCGGATTAAAAAAGTTAACATTTCAACATGTATTACGAGTGTGTTGATCTGTTTTTCATAGAAGAACAAATCAATACGCGTTTATTAAGATATTAGCTTATTTAATCCGATAAAAGAGCAAATCAATACGCATGTAGTGCGTGTTAAGATGCTAGTCTATACTGTTAAATTAGTATATTATATTAATAACAATATTTATTGAAGGTAATGTCTTCAAATAAAAAGAATATAATTCCAAATTTATCATTATAATATTTAATCTAATTAAAAATTTGAATTTTATTTCAATTCTCATATGAAAAGATATAAATCTTCGATGAATTATTTATTTAAAAAATTAAAATAAAATTAAGTACTATATAATTTAAATTTACTTACTTTCAATTTCAAAATGAATTTCGATTTTAATTTCAATCCTAAACCGGTGAGATACGTGTACCGAACGACAACGCCATATGATCAGCTTTCCCAATGCACCCAGCCACCCACAGGTGAATCCAGCCCCAATAAACTCCTTACACCACACTTTCTCAAAAACTATCGTTTTCTCTGTTTCCTTTGACCACTGGTCTAAGTTCCAACTACACACTCTTTTCACTTTCTCTCTCTATATATACACATACACAAATACTTTCTCTCTATATATATATCTATATATGCGTACTCACTAAATTCTCGAGTTGATAAAAACCAAACCCAGAAAACGACACAGGTTTTCGAGACCTCAGAAAAGGGCCCTTAGATCTTTCATTTTCATTCCCAAAACCCAACTCCAGCTCACATTTGACTCTTTTGGCTTAGATCTCTCCTTCAATGGCAATAAACCCATTTCCCCCAACTCACCCACCAATCACTTTAACTTCTTACGCCAAGTAACTAATCTCAGTCACTCTTTTTTTTTTTTCTTCTTTTCTTTCCTTTTTTTGCCATTGAAAAAACTTGTTTTTTTTGGGGGGGTCAGTAAATTAATGGCAGAGACAACAGAGGCAAAGGCACTGCCAGAGGCAGAGAAGAAGAAGGAACAGAGCTTGCCGTTTTACCAGCTGTTCTCTTTTGCAGACAAGTATGATTGGTTCTTGATGATCTTAGGTAGCTTGGGTGCTATGGTTCATGGCTCCTCAATGCCTGTCTTCTTCTTACTGTTTGGTGAAATGGTTAATGGGTTTGGCGAAAATCAATCTGATTTGCACAAAATGACTCATGAGGTCTCCAAGGTAATTTGACACCACCCCAATTTCGCCAGCTAAATCAAACACCAACTTTCCTCCTTTTTTCTTGAAAGAAGTTTAATTATGTATTCATGTATGTTAGATCTGAGATCTGATTTTTATTTTTCTGGTGGGTGTTGGTCCAATGCAGTATGCACTTTATTTCGTGTATCTCGGTCTTGTGGTGTGCTTATCATCCTATGCAGGTTTGTTGTTTTTTCTTCTTGTATATATTTTTATTTTCTTATTTGTTTTAATGGCGACGCTTGACATGTTTAAACCAGAACCACAGAGTGATTCAAAGCAAATTTAAGTGGTACTGATTTAGTCAAATATACTATGTGTTACGGTTTTAGACGAAATCAAAATTAATTAACAAATTAACGGTTGTTGCACCATGACTCCATGCAAGGTGACTGGTGTAGCCAGTTCACATCGGACTGGTCGGTGTGAGCCCACGTGATCCATGGACTGTTTGTTTGTCCTTTCCTCCTTTTCTCTTCAGCTGTCAATCTCAAACACTCTTTTCCCCCACTGTTAATAGTAATTTTTTAACATTTTTAGCACTTGCACACATCACCATCAAATTTATTTTCTCTAATTATGTTCTAATTAATTATCTTTTACTGGGTTATTAAAGACTGAAACTGATGCGGTAATTAATAATTGTGAGGGGGTTCTCTTTTGAATTTTGTTCTTTGAAAAACAGAGATTGCATGTTGGATGTACAGTGGAGAGAGGCAAGTGAGCACACTGAGGAAGAAGTATCTTGAGGCAGTGTTGAAACAGGATGTTGGCTTTTTTGACACTGATGCAAGAACTGGTGATATTGTCTTCAGTGTTTCAACGGACACTCTTCTCGTACAAGATGCCATCAGCGAGAAGGTTTTCACCATTTTGTTGTTTTTTGTGTCTGTTTATTTTCTCTCATTCTTTTTGGATTGCACTGTGCTACAGTATAAGGTCAAAATCAAGTAGGATCGGGTAGCGTTAACTTGCAAAATGCTAATTTTGAGCTGTTGGTTATCCATTAAAGCGGGTCCCACATCCGATTCTTTAATTACACTTTGACGGCGCATGGTAGCAAGACTGTGTTAACGTGCACCGGCCTCTGTGGTTGAACATTTGTGATCTGGGTTCTTAATTGATCCTCTTTAATTTAGAATTAATGAAAGCTTATTTAATACCGCCTTCTTTTTTTAAAAAAAAAAAAAATTTAGGTGGGAAACTTTATACATTATTTGTCAACATTTTTGGCGGGGCTTGTGGTTGGATTTGTATCAGCATGGAGGCTAGCATTGCTAAGTGTAGCAGTGATTCCTGGAATTGCATTTGCTGGGGGCTTGTATGCGTATACCCTCACTGGGCTTACATCCAAGAGCCGAGAATCCTATGCAAATGCTGGTATAATTGCCGAGCAGGTGAGCTTTTTTTTTTTCTCGCTTAATTACTATTGTATTCTTCTATTGAGTACTATGTGTTTGGTATCATGTTTCTACCAAACATGCTAGTTTGTGTACTTTTTCCTAAGCACTGATATACTTTAAAGCCATGCTTTGTGCATCATGATGTTTCTACTAATCATGTGAAACACTTGAAAGAGTGATGGATTTTCTATGCACTGATATGCTTTAAGCCATGCCTTTTCTTTATCTTTATCTTATTGTGCAAGTCCTGATGGATTCTTGAATTTACTTTTTATGTTTGACCTTGCCCTAAAGTGCTGCATAATTGAAAGTAAGACCTAAAAATTCTTGGTTATTGATGCTGTTAGAATTTAAGATGCAGAAAATCAACAAGTTACACAATGACAAACCATAAATCTTAGTAATAATTTATGGTATTCTGCATTTTGTTCTCTTGCTAATGGTATTAAACTGTATGGCTTGCGATGAACTTCGACTCTTATTGTTCAGCTATCTAAATTTTCTATTATCTGCATAGGCTATTGCTCAAGTTCGAACCGTCTATTCTTATGTTGGTGAGAGCAAGGCTCTCAATGCCTACTCAGATGCAATACAGAACACGTTAAAACTTGGATATAAAGCAGGGATGGCTAAAGGTCTGGGGTTAGGATGTACTTATGGAATAGCTTGCATGTCATGGGCCCTTGTTTTCTGGTACGCCGGTGTTTTTATCAGGAATGGGCAGACAGATGGAGGGAAGGCATTTACAGCCATTTTCTCTGCCATTGTTGGTGGAATGTAAGTTCTCTAAGCTTAAACATTTCTGTTTCTGCCATTAGAGATGATTGGGTTCTACCGTTAGTTGTGACATTGTTAAAATTTATTGTTACAGGAGTTTGGGCCAGTCATTTTCAAATCTTGGGGCATTTAGCAAAGGTAAGGCAGCTGGATACAAGTTGATGGAGATCATCAAGCAGAAGCCCTCCATAATTCAAGACCCCTTGGATGGAAAATGCTTGCCTGAAGTTAATGGCAATATAGAATTTAAGGATGTAACATTCAGCTACCCGTCACGACCTGATGTAACCATCTTCCGGAATTTCTCAATTTTCTTTCCGGCTGGAAAGACAGTTGCAGTTGTTGGTGGTAGTGGGTCAGGGAAAAGCACTGTTGTCTCTCTAATGGAGAGATTCTACGATCCTAACGAGGGTAATTAAGAAACTACTCTCATTTAAATGATTTCTTTTATGACCCCTGATATATCTAAGGTTTGTTGATATTTGTATTCCTTACTGGGTGAGCAGGGCATGTTTTGTTGGATAATGTAGACATAAAGACACTGCAATTAAAATGGTTGCGCGATCAGATTGGACTGGTGAACCAAGAGCCTGCACTCTTCGCAACCACTATACTTGAAAACATACTTTATGCAAAGCCTGATGCTGCAATGGCTGAGGTGGAAGCTGCTGCTTGTGCTGCGAATGCTCATAGCTTCATTACCTTGCTTCCTAATGGCTATAACATTCAGGTTAAATATAAAAGCCAAATTAATTCAAATTTTATTTCCACTATCAAGATTTTGTATCACTAAATTATTAGTTGTATTTCCACTTCAATGCAAAACCAGGTGGGAGAGCGAGGAGTTCAACTCTCTGGTGGCCAAAAACAGAGAATTGCTATTGCAAGAGCAATGTTGAAAAACCCAAAGATCCTCCTACTTGATGAAGCTACTAGCGCTCTTGATGCAGGCTCTGAGAGCATTGTTCAGGAAGCTTTAGACCGCCTCATGGTTGGGAGAACAACTGTAGTTGTAGCTCATCGCCTCTCCACCATAAGAAATGTCGATATGATTGCAGTTATACAACAAGGCCAAGTTGTTGAGACAGGAACTCATGAAGAATTGATTGCCAAGTCAGGGGCTTATGCTTCACTGATCAGATTCCAAGAAATGGTGAGAAACCGAGACTTTGCAAATCCATCTACTCATCGTTCACGCTCATCACGTCTGAGTTATTCACTATCAACGAAGTCCTTGAGCCTCCGGTCTGGCAGCTTGCGGAACTTGAGCTATTCATACAGTACAGGTGCTGATGGCCGTATAGAGATGGTCTCAAATGCAGAAACAGATCGAAAAAATCCTGCACCTGATGGCTATTTCTTTCGGCTTCTCAAGCTAAATGCTCCTGAATGGCCCTATTCAATTATGGGTGCAATCGGGTCTGTTCTTTCTGGTTTTATTGGTCCAACATTTGCTATTGTGATGAGCAATATGATTGAGGTTTTCTACTACAGTAACTACACCTCCATGGAAAGGAAGACAAAGGAGTATGTTTTTATTTACATAGGAGCAGGCCTTTATGCCGTTGTTGCATACTTGATTCAGCATTACTTCTTCAGTATAATGGGAGAAAATCTAACAACAAGAGTGAGGAGAATGATGCTTGCAGGTACAAAATTTGTTGTGTTACTTTTATTTGCATTTCTAGTTGACTAGTTTTCGTATTCAGTGTTGAAATTTGTGCATTTCCTATGGTAGCTGATAATTTATCGAATGTCTAATATTATCTTTGATTTGGGCCATGTTTATTGATTCTTATGGTGCTTCTGTTCATCAGCAATCCTAAGGAATGAAGTTGGATGGTACGATGAGGAGGAGCACAATTCAAGCCTTGTTGCAGCTCGATTGGCAACTGATGCCGCTGATGTGAAATCTGCCATTGCAGAGCGGATCTCTGTCATTCTACAGAATATGACTTCCCTCCTCACTTCATTCATAGTTGCTTTCATAGTGGAATGGAGGGTCTCTCTTCTCATTTTAGCTACATTCCCTCTTCTAGTCCTGGCCAACTTTGCTCAGGTAAGCTTGTAATCTCTACCTTAAACCACAAAACATGCCACTTCACAGTTCACTGTTCCCAATATGTTTTCTTTAATGGGTGGGTCCAAGTCCAATTCTTAACCCCAAAGCCATGCTACTCGAACAATTCAAGTTCAACAAGGGCCTTTAGGTTTTCTATGATATATAGTATATAAATAAAAAAATATCCTTTTCTTGAATTTGCTTTTAATCTCTGGAATCTATCTTAATTATTTCTTTCTATTAAATGACAAAAGCAAAAAATTACAACGTGGCAAGACACCACTGCACGTGCTTCCTCAAAGTCTAGTGCATTTACTTTCTGGAAAATCTTACACTAGTCAATATCAAATAGTAAGCCCCTAAATAACAGTGAATAATATATTACTATTGGTCCGTGAATAACAGTAAACAATATATTACTCCTGGTAGTATTATATAAGACCATGATAACAGTGAAGAATAAAATAGCCAAGATTCCACTGCCACCCTATCAACTTGCTTTACCGATTGGTAGAGTTTAATAATGGTTTATGTTTGTTATAAAGCCAAATACTCCCTAAAAGAACAATTTATGAAAAGAATCATAAGTTGAAAAATAAAGAATAGTTTTAAAAAACTGAATTTGTGTTCAGAAAACTGTTTTAATTGCTTTTTACTAAATACTAAACAATGTTAAGCTTAAGTGTTGTTTTATTAAAATTGTTTGTTTAAGCCTTTTTCTTTCTAAGCTCTCGAGATCTTTTTTATCTTAAGGGTCAAACTCTATGAACTCATTTTCTTGGTTTTACTACCTTAGCCAAATTTCAATTTGTCTTGTTTCCCTCACTGTTCCTTTTCTCTCATAGATTTTTACCAGGCACTGACGCTGCACCAGTGCAGCATAATATCAGTTCCTTGTTTCTGATTTTAGCAAAGTTAAAGGTCTTCTGTTTTTTCCCTAGGTACATGAGCTTTTTCACTACTCACTAGATACCAACAACCATTTTGAGATTTTCAAGAGATTCTTAAATTATTTACCATGACATTCATATTTCTGCAGAAATTCTCTTTTATTTTATCTTCTATTACTTTGCATTATTCATTGAGGGGTGTCAGATTGTGACAGAAGAGTGCCATGTAAAGCAATTGCTAGGGGCTAACTTGCGCAATAGTGCGTATGTACGCACACCTCTTTGTGCATTATTGTCGTTTAGGGCTTTAGACTTCAATTTATGGGGTTTCAGAGTCTGGGTTTGCTTTCAAATTGTAGTACTGTGCCCCTTCAATGATGGTTGTCTTGTACAGAAGCAGTGCTTTATGTTTGCGCATGCTTTGTTCACTGTGAAAAATGGATTATTTTGTAATATTATTCATGTCATTTTCGTGTTCCTGTCCTTGACTACTTGTAGAAGGTACACTATTTACTCTGGTCCTACCAATTAAGGTACCATGGGGTTTGGCTCTATTTTGTGGATCCCACCCTGTAGAAGCTACAAACCAGAATGAGTTAGCCAGTAACTAAATGCCATTTGAGAAAAAAAAATTCTTACCTTAAAATAAAGGAAATGACAAAAAACAAATTTTTTTAATTTTGATGTCATAATCACTCTTCATGCCATCAATGACCAATAATAATTGTGTTGTGTAAAGTAGGACTTGGATTACTCCACTTCTAAATTTTTAACCATTTCATATGCATTCTGAATTTTTTAAATCAAATACTCTAAAAAGGCTTTAGGGTCATGAAAATCTGATTGGTACCCAAATCATCAATTTAGGTTACTATATGGAAAGATATATTAAATGGAGTTATTCATATGAAAGACGTGAGTGAACTAGAAATGTTGGTTCTTAGTTCTAGTACTGACTGTTTGTTTGAATTGACTTAAATTCACTGATGACTATCATTTTACTAAGCAATTGATAATTATAATTTCCTGACTTAATTCTGTTATTTTCTGCTCTACACAGCAACTCTCTCTCAAGGGTTTTGCTGGAGACACAGCCAAGGCTCATGCAAAGACTAGCATGATAGCTGGTGAGGGAGTAAGCAACATAAGAACTGTTGCAGCCTTCAATGCTCAAAACAAGATCCTTTCATTATTCTGTCATGAGCTTCGAGTCCCGCAACTCCAAAGCCTACGACGCAGTCAAACTGCTGGCTTACTCTTTGGCCTCTCTCAGCTTGCTCTCTACACATCTGAAGCTCTCATTCTTTGGTATGGCGCTCATCTTGTTAGCAAAGGTGTATCCACTTTCTCAAAGGTGATCAAGGTTTTCGTAGTGTTGGTTATTACAGCCAATTCAGTTGCAGAAACTGTTAGTCTTGCTCCTGAGATTATTAGGGGTGGTGAGGCTGTTGGCTCTGTATTTTCCATTTTGGACCGTTCAACCAGGATTGACCCAGATGATCCTGAAGCTGAGTCAGTTGAAACAATTCGTGGGGAAATTGAACTTAGACATGTTGATTTCGCATACCCATCACGACCTGATATTACCCTTTTTAAAGACTTTAACCTTAGAATCCGTGCTGGCCAGAGCCAAGCACTTGTTGGGGCCAGTGGGTCTGGGAAGAGTTCTGTAATTGCATTGATTGAGAGATTTTATGATCCAACAGCTGGGAAAGTCATGATAGATGGAAAAGATATCCGGCGATTGAACTTGAAATCCCTTAGGCTTAAAATTGGATTGGTGCGACAAGAGCCGGCACTCTTTGCTTCAAGCATTTTTGATAACATTGCATATGGGAAAGATGGCGCAACTGAAGCTGAAATAATTGAAGCAGCCCGTGCAGCTAACGTGCATGGATTTGTTAGCGCATTGCCTGATGGGTACAAAACACCAGTTGGTGAGAGAGGGGTTCAACTCTCTGGCGGACAGAAACAAAGAATCGCAATCGCTAGGGCTGTGCTTAAGGACCCAACAATACTTCTGCTAGATGAGGCCACAAGTGCTCTCGATGCTGAATCAGAATGTGTACTACAAGAAGCCCTTGAGAGGCTAATGAGAGGCCGCACCACGGTTCTGGTGGCTCACCGGTTATCGACAATAAGAGGGGTTGACAGTATCGGAGTTGTGCAAGATGGACGCATTGTTGAACAAGGCAGCCATGCCGAGTTAGTTAGCCGAGCTGATGGTGTATATTCTAGACTCCTGCAGCTACAGAACCATCACATATGAGAGTTTTTGATTGAAGCAACTTGGATTTGGTGGGTGGTAATTATGTTTGGGTCCCATTAACCTTATGTTTCCATTTTTTTTCCTTTTATGGATGATGATAGTTGTAGATATGGGAATGTGGAAGACTATATCTTGACAACTACTGCCCCATTTTCCAGTGGGGAAGCAAGTGTTATATTATTATTAATATCTATGGTTGGGTGGCTTTCTTTCTCTTTTGTTATTGAAATTTTAAAATGCTATAAAATGCCAACTCAGACACCTCTTTTACACCCCTCAGGAGAAACTCTTTCTTGTTCTAGCTTTTTTCCATTGCATGTGTTTTCTGAACTTTTCTTTTCAGTTTTAGTCCTTAAGATTAGGACGTCTCTTTTTCCTAGGTTTTAAGGCCCACTTCAACAACTATGAGCCAGTTAAACGCCAACAAAAGGCTTACTCCTTGCCTTTTAACGAAATGGAGACACATTCATCTGAATCTCATGGTATGAATTATTGTAAAGCAAGAGTTGAGTGAAAAATATTATTAGATGTAAAGCTGATGAATGTGAGGCAAAAATGGGGATCATTACCCACTAGTTGCAAACCGAAGAGACCCAATTTTGCAGAGTTTCTTAAGTTATACTGTAATGCAGGTGCCTTTTTCCATATATTTTGTAGATCACTGTGATATTTCCCATGGCTATTTTCTTCTTTTGTTTTTTCCTTCTTTCAGATTGGTTATCATTGTGTTAACTAAAAGGATGATGTACTTGAAATGTCACAAAGGTAAAATGAAGACTCCAAGAAAAGTTTGTGTCCCTAACAACTTTTACAGTTCATTATTTTTTTTGCCAGTTGCAGAGACAGACATTAGGGGTAAAAGATAAAATGAATGAAAGGTATGGCAAAGGGCAGAAGCAGAGGGATAGAGAGCAATTTTTTTTTTTGGTTAGTTCGGTGTTTTAGAGCTCTCGAAATTTTATTGATAATTTAAAAAAAATTTATTGATAACGTTAATGTAAATGTGAGATTAAAAAAATAATATTATCAATAAAATTTTTAAAATTATCAATAAATTATCGAATTGATCTAAAATCTAACAAAGAATTTTTCTATGCCTGATTGTGAGAAGATAGGATCCCACAAAAGGGTGGGTGGTCACAGATGTTTGATTTAAAAACCCCCAATCTTCAGTGTGGCTCAGTCCCATTATATATCCACCAGCAAATTATGTGCAATGTTAGGTACTGATATTGCCCTCATCCATTATCATCAGTAAATTGATAGATGTGTTCTCCCTGTAAAATGATTCTCAAAATTAAATTTACCAAGTTTTATGTGCCATTTTGTCGTGGAGTGGTTAAAAACTTGCTATACTTATTTTTTCCACCTTCACCAATATGCTTTATTGCCTTACACACTGTATATTGTAGTTACAGAATGCACAGCTAACTCGGGTGTAAAACGTTCAAACCACAAGTAGAAAGAGACATACCACAAGGTGAAAAATGAAAATTCAAGTGAAAATGGCAGAACTAGTTGGAGTTTAGTGGCAGGTGTGTTAGATTCTTGAGGGGTCCTCTTAAAAAAGACAGGTACCTGTGTTCTGTTTCTGTTCTAGTGATGATAGGGAGGAGTCTACAAATCTTGACTCGTAGTAATTGAGTAGAGAGAGAAAGTGTGTCTGTGCCTGCAGCCTGAAAGCTCCAGCCCATGTTTCAGGCCGTACCATTTTTTTTGCCAGAGGGGCTGATATTATGCCACTAACGCATTGATATCATCATTTCTCAATTCAATCACAATAAATAACATTTATTCCAAGATTTTTTTTGTACAGTGTGGATTAATTTATGACGTATCCTTCACCCATGTTGGTGCAACCTACAAAACCATTGCCAGTTCAAGTTGGTTTTTGGGTTCTTGAGGCACGAACTCTCTCTCAGACCCGATCTGTTGGGAGGTTAGATACTACAATGAACTCGTGATTAACTTAAACTCACACATTCATATGATAATCTCGTAGACCCGATTGGAAGGTTAGATATTACAATGAACTCATGATTAACCTAGACTCACATTCACATTCACATTACGTTATTTTATTTTTCAGAACTTTGATCAATAGAATTATTAAGAGAATTTCTCTCAAAACTCTGTGAAGTGCTATCTTTGCAATCTGCGAGTTGGTGTTCTATCTTTGAGTAAGAAACGTTGTTTCCTTCTCCATTCTAGAGTGCACTGAGAAGAAAAGTGATACGAACCTCAACCGACTCGCTTTGAGACCCAACAAATAATATCGAAATACTTGCCCAAGAAAGTTAAAATTTAGATTTTTGATAGAA